>BLBF01000032.1:26150017-26366107 GCA_015471245.1 Laticauda colubrina
GAATATCCTATGTCAGTTCACTTAAAAATCAGTCCTTTGTTGTCTCTCCCGTTCGAGCAATGCAGTCTTGATTCCAAGCAGTAATCAGGGATCATCAAAGCCAGAGAGAGAGAGCAAGCCGTAGTCTTGCTACTTTTATATTGTTTTCTTAACCACTCCTTTAATTGCTATTTCACAGTTAAAGCTGTATACACTCTAACATACACTAACTATGATTCATAGTTATTATTTCACCTAAACCAGTTAGGGTGAACAATGTTATCCCTAACATATTTCTAACCCAAATACCTGTTAGTGACTTATATTCCTAACATACATAAATAGCCAAGTAAAACTCTTGCATCTTAAATGCCTTTCCTGATTCTCTTTTCAGTTGCTTATTTATCCTTGTTTTCCCTCTCCAAGGTACGCAAGCTTGAGCAGCAGAACAAAGTGCTGGAGACACAGCTGAAGCTTCTGAAGGGCAAAGACCAATACAAATCCAATGTGGGGCGTATTATGACAGCCCACAGCCAGCCCCTTAAGCAGCAGATAGACATGCTCAATCAAGATAAGATGAAATTGCAAAATGAGCTGGACCAGACACAGACATTTCTGGAGGAATTAAAAAGCCAGTGAGCAAATCATGAGAGTTAATGGGAGATTTGTTGTTTAATATTCTGTTTGTCTGCATGAGTATATGTGTGTGTCAGGAATTAACTTCGGAATTTTTTTCAAGGGAGCAGGCTTTTTTTCAATGAACTTATGAGTAGACTATGGTGGGTGTGTCATTAGTTATAAAGTGCTCAAGATGGGTGAGTATAATGAAGAGTAGTGCACCAATCCATCTGCAGCCACTTTTGTGTAAAAACTGATTTTCAAATGCACACAGCCTGATACCAGATCTGTCTGTTACTAAAACTCCTTCCTTCCCAGAAGAGACTAGCTTCTAGCCATTATATTACACTGATGAGAACAAGAGATGCAAGAATTTGAACAATAATTTATTTATAAATAGGTCTTGTATTTGATGCACAACAGATACTGGAATACTTTAGCTTTACTACAGAACATTTACACAGAAGAAGTTTTGAAAAATTGAGAGCTTATCTATTTCCAGTTCCGTGTGCTGGGAGAAAACTGACATTTGGCTTCCCACATTCCATTAAATCCCAAGGGAAGATATAATAAGGGGAATCCAGCTACGGGGCATTTTTAGTAACAGTGAAAAAGTCTGTACTATAATTGATGGTTGTGCCCTCGTGAAGTTTTTGAGCATTTATTCTTTTGCCTGGAAAAAAAATCATTTCCCACTCATTTCCCTGCCATACATTAGATGAAAAATTTGGGAGAAGCAATTTTATGTTCCACCTAATTTTACCTCAGTTCAGTTTTAATATACCACCTATTTAATTCCCAGTTCTACAACTATAAATAGCTAGTTTCCTATTTAATTTATTACATTAATATAAAATGGTACAAGTTGGACGTTTTGAAGACAGGTCTCGTAGAGGTTAGAGAAAAGGAAGTTGGTAATTGGTACATGTCCATTCAACACTGACATCATTTGGTTCCCCATTGCACTTTACAACTATTGTCTCTTGTCCTCTAATCTATAGGTATGAAGAGGAAATAAATCACCGCAACCAATTGGAAAATGAGTTTGTGGTGACGAAAAAGGTGAAATTACTGGTGCACGAAAAATTAGTGGGACACAAGACCTTTGATTAATCTGGGATTGCTTTTCTCTCTTCTGCAACTTCCAGCTCATACAACTTTCTTTCCTGAGGAGTTCAAACTGTTTTCTGTGTCAGCTTTCCTTTCCCCATATTCACCCATTCTCCTTATTTTTTCTTTTCTTTCTGAGCAATAGGACAGAGGGCTGTTGGTATGACGGAAGGGAGACTGTTTTCGCTTCCACACTGTACACCCTTCTGTGACATAGGAAAAGTGCACACAAGGTGGATAGATGGTTAGATACACAGACTCAATTTCCTGACTCAATTTCCATTCTCATTTAACTTTAAAGAGAACCAAGTGAAGTTCACTTGAACTATTCTTTCTTCCTGCACACTAGAGAAAATGCATAGATTTGCTCAAGTTTCCAGAACTTTTGAAAAGAGCATTGTTTTGCGATATGCAAGATGGCTCAGGCTTCCAGCCAAACAGAGAAATTTGCTTTCTGGAAAAATGCAGCATTCCAAAAAGTTGTTGAATCCCTTCAAGCAGTTCAAAGTACTTGCATGTTCCTTTACCCAAGTATAATATTGTGACTCAGCTTTGCATGTCCAACCCATGCGTGCTTGCATAATATCTTTACTGACAAATTATATTCTCATTTTTGTTGATTTAAAATACTGGAAGTACTAAGTGAGGGAGAGTACAGTCTTTTTTTTTTTTAAAGTAACAACTGTACAAGTAGTATTCAACCACAAGTGAACCCAAAATTTATGTTGCTAAAGAGAAAGAGTTAAGTTAGTTTTTTCTATTTTACAACCTTTCTTGACATAGTGAATCACAGCAGTTTTTAAGATACATAGCAGTTTTTAAGTTAGTAACATGGTTGTAAAGAGAATCTGGCTTCCCCATTGACATTGCTTGTCAAAAGGTTGCAAAAAGTTATCATGTGACCCCAGGACACTGCAATCATCTTAAATATGAGTCTGTTGCCAAGTATCTGAATTTTGATCACGTGTCCATGGGGATGCTGCAACGATCATAAGTATGAAAAGTCATTTTTTTCAGTGCTTGTTGTAACTTTGAACGGTCATTAAATGAACTGTTGTAAGACTACTTGTATTTGTTTAAAAGCTCATCTTTAAAAAAGCCAACTTTAGGCAGACTCACAATCACTATAAAAAACACAAACCCAGTGCCTCAGTCATCTCCTTGGGAGGCCCCACAACCAACTCCAGACATCTTATCTCCATCCTAACACCTGGGTAATGATGGACTTCTGAAAGGTTGAAAAGGTTCAGGCTTACCGAATTTTGCATGAAAAGCTGGGGCCACCATAAAAAAATGAATAAAAACAGGAAAATAACTAAATTTGACAGAATGAAATATGACTGTAGTTATAATTAAATTACATACTATCATTTTGATTATTCACAGAGTGCATTTAATAATTCTCCCTATTAATCACATATTAAATATTATGATTTGGAGACAAATTAGAAGCTCACCAAAAGTTTTAGGGCCAAATGTTCGACCTTGTATTAACTCAAAAATTGGAAAACTTCCACCTCATACAGTACTTAGTGAGATTCAAAGAACAAGACAGGCATCCAGAGGCGAATTCTGCTGTCTGCTGTTCTCTTCTGGCAGGACCTGGATGATACTTACTTGCAGAAAGTAGATGTTGAATCCAAGCTGGAGAGTATCACAAATGAAATTAAATACCTCAAACAGCTCTTTGAAGAGGTGAGTACCAGAGACAAACATGAATGAATGACTGATGTATACATTATATGCAGAGGTGGGATACGACAGGGTTAACTACTGGTTCGGGATTTACGATGTCCAGTGATTTATGATGTCCTTCCCTGCAAGCTGCGAGAGTGCAGGCCTGTAAATTGTCATCAGCACACTGTGTGCAGAGAAGCAGCCTTTGAAACAGCCCTCTTTTCCTGCTTTTTTAACTGCGGCTGTGGCTCATTCGGCAGCTGAAGTTGAAAAATCAGGAAATAAAGATCAGGTAAGAGTGGGCAAAACATCAGCAGACATAGAACCGGTTCTATGTCTGCTGCTCTTCAGAGCTACTGGTTCTACAGAGGTGGACAGAACCAGTAGAAACCCACCCCTGATTATATGTGATGAAAATGATCAGGAACATTATTTTTCTCATTTTCATTTATTTGCTAGTAGCTTCTTGCAAGAACACTCAGGAAAGAACAGATAATGCAGTGGCTGGGATCAAATTCTATTTCATGATTAAACTTCCCCTAGTACACCAAAAGGGACTACAATTGCAATGTTATACACAACTTATTATGCCTTTCCTACCCCCATCCAGGAAATCAAGGAATTGCAATCTCAGATCCAAAATGCAATGGTCACTGTGGAGATGGACAATAACCGTGAACTGGAGATGAAGAACATAATTGATGAGGTGAAAGAACAGTATAAAACCATGATTGCCAAGAGTCGTGATGAGACTGAACAGTGGTACAAAAACAAGGTAACTGGTTCACTTATCTCCCTGCATCCACATCATGAAAGTATAACATGGAAACATTGGTAAAAGGCAGTCTTATTTTGATACCGCTTTCATATTAAAGTGAGAAATCCAGCTTCCCAATACAAACTGTTGCAAGATTAAAGCAAACTAGTTTCAGTTTCAAATAAACAGAATGATCAGATTCTAGAAACAAGGAAAAAAAGAATCTGGCACTGTTTGGCAACTCAGTGGAATCTTGGAAAGTATTTCAGGATTTGCATGACCAGCAGAGGTGTATTTAGCCGTGGTGGCTCAGTAGTTAGAGTGCAGTACTGCAGGCTTCTTCTGCTGAATACCAATTGCCAGCAGTTCGAACGTCATTGGTTCAAGGTTGACTCAGCCTTCCAGCCTTCCGAGGTGGATAAAATGAGGATCCAGATTGTTGGGGACAATATTCTGACTCTGTAAACTGCTTAGAGAGGGCTGTAAAACACTGTGAAGTGGTATATAAGTCTAAGTGCTTTTGCTATTTCAACGAAGCTATTGTAAACCTCTAGGTAAGGCCTGACATGTTCCCAAAACGAGTCCTAGTCTGGCATTGAAGCCAATAAAGACCACCAGACATGAGGAATGACATTTTCAGCTTGTTTTATTGGAGCAAAAGGGTCTCAGCAGCTAAAGGAATCAAGACTCTGAACCAGAAGTGGTATTCAGCAGGTTCTGACCAGTTCTGGAGAACCGGTAATGAAAATTTTGAGTAGTCCATAGAACCGGCAAATATCACCTCTGACTGGACATTTCACAGTATCCTTTCCCTGCCACGCATAGCAGGCCATGCCCACAGAACCGGTAGTAAAAAAAATTGAATCCCACCACTGCCCTGAACACAAACACAAATTTTATATGTTATTAATGAAGTTAACACCCTAAGAATCACTCATTGATTCCTTGAAACATTTCTTTTGATGGTTTTTTTTCTACTTTACCCTCCTTCATAAATTACATATTTATGCCAATAAGCTTTTTTATCAGAAGAGGTGTGTGATTTACCACATATAATAAGCTAGAGGTTACCAAAGTTCATGTCTATGTGCCTTAGTAGTGTCCTTCTAACTTGTAACTTTCTTCTTGCTGTAGTGTCCCACCGTTCATTATTAATCTTGTTACACTCATCACAGCTGCAACTTTCTGCCTCGGCAATTCTTTTAACAACAAACTTTTCTAATTCCAACCTGAGTCTTTCAACCAATGTCTGAATTTTCAGGATAATTCTATCATTCCAATATTGTAATATTTCAGAGCCAGTAATGCTGAATGATGCTCTACTGCCAATCAATCCTCATCTAGTTGTAATAACAAAGCATATGTGTATTTGAACATGATTGTAGTATCATGACCCAATCTTTTGCACAACCAGAAAGAACTTTGTCTGATGCCTGAAACTTCTCTGACTTCTAATTATTCCTTCCATGCCCTAGATTTTATCCCATGATTGTTCTAGAACAGGGGTCACCAACCTTTCAGACCTCAGGGAGTGCTAAATTGATAATTTTAAATCCCGCGGACCACTAATGTGAATTTTTAAAAAAGATAAATAGTGCACTATAAAAATGCAAATAATTTGTCTGCGTACCACCAAAATTTTCCCACGGACCACCAGTGGTCCCTTCCATGGACCACTGGTTGGCAACCGCTGTTCTAGAAGGAATCCAGTATATGATATGATATCCTACATATCTGAAGGTCTGAAGGTGGGAAATCTGCCTATGTGTTTGTCAACCTCAGACCTGGTATTCTTGCTTTGGACTCTGTGTCTTACTCCTCTGAATACATTAGCATAACGATTCCTGTTTATCCCTCTCTTACCTTCCAGATTGATGACATTGTAAGGCAAACTCAGAAACATAATGATGGGATGAAAAGCATCAAAGGCCAAATTGTCGAATTGACTCGCTATGCCCAGCATGTCAATGGAGAAATTGAGGCCTTAAAGAATCAGGTAAGCTGCCAGTCTCTAGATAGAATCCCAAGTCTTAAACAGAAATATTCATAACAACAGAGAAGACACAAAGCTGCCCAGCAAATGCCACAGATACTCTACCTACAACCCATTCTGTGAACCAGCCTTTGGACTAGATGACCTCAGAGGTCCCTTCCAGCCCTGGATTGCTGTTCAATGCTGTTTCATTTTGTTCTGTTTTGTAACTATCCTCATATGTGTCTTTAATTTATCCAGCTGCAAGTGTCCTCTCCTTTTTAAAAATAAAACACAAGAGGGCACAATTTCTTACTACTGGGAGAGGCTTCTCAAAAGTTCCAGCTATAAATGTTATTCTCTTCCATTAACACTACGAGATGAATCTAGGAAGCCATCATTTCATTCCAAAGGTCTTCTAACCCCAAATGTTGTCTGGGGTCATAGATTGTGTGAAGCTGTGGTGTGGCTTGTGTAGTTTGGAATAGGCACTGGGATAAACAACCTCTGTCCCTCCAAAGTTTTGGATGCAGCCTATTCAGCTATAGAAACACGCTGAGTGATTTTGGCCCGAGTCCGAGAGGGTTGTTAGGAAGTTAAAATGATGAGTGATCCATGTGTAAATTGTGCGGAGCTTCTATGAGATATAAAACAAATTACTATTCCCCTCTTAACAGCAGTTACCTAATAATATTTGCTGATGTGACAACAGCAATAATTATTAAATAGATTGGAAGTAACCATTGGTCTTATCGCTTTTTGGAAGGCAAACATGGTCATACCATTCAAAGATCAAGCACAACTCTGAGCTGAAAAAACATTGCAGAGCTTTGGGTTCAATACAGCATCTGCACTGGCTTCTTTTCCTGGCTGACTTTTAGCTGCTACTTCATTGGAAGGCTATTTGCCTTGAAACTTCTCCACAGTCTTCTTGACTATTCAGAATAACCATGCAGAATGGAAGGCAAGCAACTGTCGCTCAAAAGAGGCCAGGTTTTTCCCCACCATACTTAAAGAAAGAGGCTTTGATTTTGAGCCCTTGCTGCTTCTTTTTTAGTGACCAAACTCTCCATAAGGCAGACAGTGAAAACTGAAATGTTCCTCTTTCCTCCTGCCCAGCGAGCCAACCTGGAAAATGCTGTGACTTCAGCAGAAGAACAAGGAGAGCAGGCTGTGCAAAGTGCTAAAAGTACCGTCCAAGACCTGGAGGAGGCCCTGAAGCAAGCCAAACATGATATGGCCACCAAGATGAGAGAATACCAAGAACTGATGAACCTCAAGCTGGCCCTTGATATAGAAATTGCCACCTACAGAAAGCTGCTGGAAGGGGAAGAAAACCGGTAAGCAAGAGTCAGTTTGGACTTTTTGTGCATGGGTATGAATTGGTTCCTCTACATTTGATCGCCTAGGGAAACTTTCTTCAAAGAAAGAAAGTTTCTTTGAAAGAAAGTTTCTAACCTCCCAAAAGGTTAGATGACAGTTTCCAGATAGTGCTGGTGTCAGCATTCCGGAAAGCCTTAACTCCAATAAAAAACTCCGAGACAGACATATTCTCAAAGTTCCCTTTTATTAGAGGTTCTAATAATCTTTATTATTCTGGTGCTAATATGGCTTTCAAAGCTGACAGCTGGAGGATTTTGAGGCAGGTTGATCTAAGAAAAAAGGGAAGGGACAATTTCTGTAGACGGTATGCTGCTTTGGATAGTCCTTTTGATGCTGTCATGTGCTGGTTTGCAAATATATGAACATATAGATTATCCCATCCCAAATGACAGTAACAATATAGATTCACAGCAAAAAGTACACTGCAGGAAGGTAATTGGGACAAAGAAGCATTCAAGATCCGGTAGCAGAAACACAGTTGTGACACTAGATTGTTAATGTTGTGGTTAGACTGCAGCAGGTGCAGATGGCAGAGAAGAGCGAGGACTCTGATGAGGGGCCAGGACTATCAGAGAATGAAATGAACTGCTGCCTTCAGAGATTGTGAGGGCTGGCAGCAGTGATGAGGTTCCCAAGGAGCCTGTGACATGCGCACATGCACGAAGGATTACTCAGAGGAAAGGACAATTACAGCAGCACAGGCAATTTGGGAGTAAGGCTACAAGGTAATGGCCTCTCCCTCAAAAGGATAAAAGCCAGATTTGGAAAAGCATTTTTTGCAGAAGGCAAAGAAGCTCTGAAGCTTAACTTGTGGATGTCTTAGTTTGTATTTGGAGAATCTTGTAAATTAGTTCTTATCTCTGGGTTTTTGGCAGCATTGACAAATAACTTGGAAAGGCTCTTTCTTGTTGGAGCTAATTAGTGGAAAGCAGCGTTTTATCTGTAAAGGAACAGAATTAATTATTAAACTTTAAAAAGTGGGGACTGCTGCCTTTGTCTGGGTTTGCTCTTTGGGAACCTGGTTGGGTCAGAACAGTTACTGTCATTTGGAACGGGGCAACAAGAGCATTTTAGGAGAGGATATTCTATCTAATAAAGTTTTCCAAGGTTTCGGACATATTTCCCCAGCCTACTTGGAGGTTCCCAAAACTGAACATAGAACCCGTTTTACAGGCTACACCAATAAGATACGGGTTGTTTTTTTTCTTTAAAGAACCCATGCTTACATGGGTTTTCCAAATTCACAAACATGCTCTTTTTATTTCTCCCAGGATGGTTGCTCAGGTTCCACCACAACAAGTCAATGCCATTAACAAGTTAGGTAAGCCGTCTTCTTGTTCTGTTGGGCTGAGGTAAACCAAGCATCTCTCTTTTGCTGACCTTTCTCCTTCTGAGGTTTTCGGTATTGTGGAAGCTTTATTCTACCTCCCAGTTCTCTGTGAACTTTTTGCAGCATCCTGAGTTTCATCTGGGTATTTTATGTCCTGAAAAAAGCTGAAACAAATTGAGGGCAAGGTCTTACCTAAAATTTTCTTTTGCCACCTTTGCCAATCCATATCCCTGAATTTTAAATTATGTGTTAGATCAGGGGTGTCAAACTCCATTTCATTGAGGGCTGCATCAGGTTGTGTTGTGTTTGACCTCTAGGGACCGGGGTAGGCGTGGCCAGCTCAACATCATTTATGTCAGGGACACCTGTGGTGGCCCAAGTATTCTTCCAAAGAAAACGGGATCCCAATCTCCGTTTTTGGCTGGGACAGCTTCCTGCAACCCTCTGCCAGTGAAAACAGCTCAGAAGGGCTCCTTTTTGGCTGGCAGAAGCACCGCGGGCCAGTCTCTCGCTATTTCCAGAATGGTCCTGCAGGCCAGATCTAAATACCTAGTAGGCCAGATCTAGCCCCTGGGCCTTGAGTTTGATACCCCTGTGTTAGAGATACCACTTACCGTATATACTCGCATATAAGCCGATCTCGCGTATAAGCCGACCCTTAAAAAACTGCCCCCAAATGAGGAATTTTGCAAAAACTCACATATAAGCAGACCACCAAATACCATGGTGTGTTGTTTGGGCTAATAACAAAAGAGTATCAATATGCAATGCACTGATGAAGGTTCATTATCAAAGCATTTGTATAAGAAACAATATTAAGTTAATTACCCGGTATGTAAAGAATCTGATATCATGGTAATATATGCATTTATCATAGCAAAAGCTTGCAGAAGAGCATAAATGAGAATAAAAGCCATTATTGTTGTGTTTTAAATTTATTAAATTTATTTAAGCTTGCAGAAGAGAATAAATGAGAATAAAAGCCATTATTGTTGTGTTTTACTTTTATTTATTTTCACAAATTAAACAGTGTCTCAGAATCCTTCAAATTCATCCTCACCATCACCCTTGTCCTCAGATTCCCCAAAGAGATGTTTCCAGTCCTCCAATGTATATTTGACATTACCTTCATCCCACATTTCTTCATCTTGATCTTCATTTCCATTTTTTGCCACTTCATCACTGTCTTCATTTTCAGTTTCATTGCTATCCTCCTGCCATACAGCATCATCTTCAGTGCCATCTAATTTGTTGCTAATGCAACATTTTAAAAAGGATTTCTGTACCATTTCTTGGAAAATCATATCCCATGCAGTCTTCACCCAAGACACAACTGTGGGCAAAGGAGGGCGTTTGAAGTTTCCTTTGGCTGTTAGTTCAGCCTTGCCATCTGCCATCCACTGTGTCCACAGGTTTCGCATGTGTATCTTGAAGGGTCTGTTCAGGCTGACATCTAGGGGTTGTAGCATTCCAGTCAACCCTCCTGGTATGACTGTCTGAACGGTGTTTGACTCCTTTCAACTCCTTTTTACCTTTTCGGTTAGGTGAGCTCTGAATAGCACGGAGTGTTTCTTGAGAAGACCTCCATTTCTGCGCACCCACACTTGATTTATCCATTTGATTACGCCTTCTTCATCCATCCATCCTTTGGGATGCTGATGGATGAGCACACCACTGGGAAATTTGTCTTTTGGAGGGGTTTTTCGTTTGAAGATTACCATCGAGGGTAGTTTCACCCCATCTGAAGTGCAACTTAACACCACTGTAAAATGGGTTTTTTGGTGCCCTGTTCTCTTAATAAGAACTGTTTTGTCATCCTTTTGGTTCAATGTTTTAGTGCTTGGCATGTCAAAGCACATAGGGGTCTCGTCCATATTGCCAATCCTGCTGAGAGGAAAATCACCAGTCTTTCGTTTATTTATCACAAAACGTTGGAAGTTCATCACCTTTTCCTCAAATTCTGATGGCAGCTTTTGGGCTATTTTTGTTCTTTGTCTTAGTGATATCCCATTTCTCTTCAAAAACCTTGTACACCAGCCCGGGGAAGCAGTGAAGGTTGAGGTACCTTGGTATTTTCCAGATTTGGCCATCTGCAATGCTTGTAAGCACACAGCCAATCTAGACACACTGTAGCCATTCTGCCTTTGAGCCTCAAACCACTCAAGAATGTCCTTTTCCATTTCAGGGAATTGCCCAGCTTTGGGCCCTCTTTTTGTACATTTTGAATTGGGGGTGCAATCCAATGTACTATCCTTTCTCCATCTTCTAATATTGCTCTCATCCACTCCAAAGGTTCTTGCTGCTTCAAGGTTGCTTGTTTCCTCTGCAGCCTTCACTACTTTTAGTTTAAAAGAAGCGGCATACGACATTCTTTTTCTTTTAACATCAGACATGGGTATATTTTTCTGAATTTTACTACTACTAACGCAAAGAAACTGGACACAAAGTTGCATGTGACGATCGCAAACACGAAAGTGGTCACGTGAATGACGAACCAATCACATCGTGTTATGATCCGGTAATAGAAAAAGCAAAATGGAGGCGCCCAGAGTAAAAAAAATGTGCTTAATTAGATGTAATTATGTTGCATTTTATTTGAGGTACAGTTAAAATTAATATTGAAATTGAGTTGTAGTTTGTCAGAATTAACTTTATTTAGTGCAGTCTCAATTTTTATGGCTGTATGTATGACTGAATGGTAATATCAATGATATTGCGTGATCTGAGAAGTGGCGCCATGTCAGTTCGTTTGTGTGAGATCAGATTTATGCGCGTATAAGCCGACCCCCTAATTTGATAAAAAAAAAAAATGAATTTTAGAGTCGGCTTATATGCAAGTATGTACGGTATTGTATGCTGCAACAATACTTAATTTTCAAGCTCAAAAACTGGTGTGCAATGCAGTTTAGCACTAATGATCAGTGATAAACAGTGGCAATAGTTAACATTAAGCTTTCAAACAGATCTCAACATATGTGCTTCTTGCCCATGGTGAAGGAATGTCTGTGGAATATTCTACCTACATAAGCATCACCATTATCTATTGGGATGCATTGTAAAAAAAGCATCTGCTGTGTTGGGCAACATGATTTTGAGAGACATGTATCAATTATTAGTTCATTGAAAAAACTGCTGTTAAATTTTTAGGACAGCTCTGAAGTCTCTAAAACTTAGTTGAAAAACCACTGCTATCTATTGATAACATTTAATGGAGGACATGTAATGTTATTTAGAACCAGACAAAGAATATGCAATGGGAAGTAGTATTTAACAGTTGATGTTTGAAACCAGCCAACATTGAAATAAACCGGATGTAAAACAAATGTCAAATGTATGAATTTTGAATTTTTTTGAATTCAAATGTTGAAGTTGCAGGTTTTATCCAAAGACTGAATGGGAAATTAGCTCAATGTAGAAGTATAGGTGTTTCTTCTGCCTCTAAATCTGACTCAGTGCAAGCCCATGGAATTAGGGATAATAGAACTGCCAGCCACTTAGCCTTCTGCTATTAAAAGAAATGGGTGAAGCCAAAGCCTTCCATGTAGTATATTTTGCTGCTGCTTCATGCCTTCATAATTGCATGCAATTATCACCAAAGTATTCTCCAAGTATTGGCAGAAATATGTAAAATCTCTTCTCAAAGTTATTCTCTAAATGTTTCTCTATTGCTAAGATGCTGCAAAAAGTATTATCATAGTGCAAGATAATCCTTTCAATCAATTTATCTAATTCTTTTGATTGTTGCATAATATTAACTTCTCTGCATTGCCTATTTGAGATAATGGACCAGAACTCTAGATTCTTCTGTGAGTCTAGCAGAGTGTCAAGAATCAGTGTTTGATTAAGTATTCCTCAGTCTGAAATTATCGCCTGTATTTGACTTCCTCTGCCAAAACCTTCTTTCTCCAAGAAATCATTCAGCAGGTATATTGGAAAACAAGTTCTATCAATGCCAGCCCAATCAACATAGTTTAGGATAATGACAGATGAAGCCCAACACATTTGAAGGACAGCAGAATGGAGAAGGAAACTTTAAGTAAGCTCTTGCTTATTGCATGCAATCAGTTGACCTTTTGTTTTGTTTTGTTTGTGAGGATTTTTTGTTGTTGTTGTATTGGCCTGCTGACTTAACTTGCATGAGTTTGCTGGCTTCCTTTGCTGCCAAATTGTTTTGGTGAGCTAATCAAAAACTTCTTCACCAAGACCTTCCTTCTCCTCTGATCTCTCGATCAAATTCTGAAATCCATCCATTACTTCTGCAGCTGGACTCCTGAATCAAGGGATAACTCTTCCCTCTCACATTGGAGTTGCAGGGATTTCAGTCTCCAATAACAGCTCATTGAAGAGACCTTTGATGATCAAGACCATTGAGACCAAGGATGGGAAAGTCATTTCAGAGGTCAGTCATTTTTCAGAGAAATGACTGGAATAGAAGCAGCAAAAAGTCAAGGTATCTTAAATACATCAAATGGATTGTTTTTATAGCCTCTAATGATAACCTACTTCATATGCCTCCACCTTTTCTCCCAGTCAATGCTGTGTTTTTTTCAGTCTACAATGGTTCAGTTTGACCTTGCCAATAAAATGATGTAGATAATATGTTCTATTTACCAATTTACATTAAAGCTCCTGAAAAATGTGTTGTTGGTCTCAGTTTCTTGCATGAGTTCTTTCAGCAGCTGTATGCACATCATTGCTCAACCCCACATTCTGACTTCCTGTTATAGGGTGTATCATATATTTATCCTCTGTTTGGGTTAAGGAAGGAAAGTTTGATCTTCCTAAGTGACATATATACAAAGAAGTGTGCCAAGAACACAAATTCTCAGGTTTGAACAAGAGTGAAAATTTTAAGATAAAGAGATCATTTCTTCCACAAAAAAGCCTGCAGAATATACCAGGAAGTAGCTGAAGGGGGGAAATACATACCTATATGTGGATGAACAGCATTCCTTCTGCTGCAGCTCAGATATTTGTTAACTGTACTGAAGCATTTCCTATGGCACTTTGCTATACCCAATTATAGTTTCTCTCAGTCTTGACCTTGGATGTTTTTGGATCCAGATTGGTAGAAGTGATGAAATTTATAGTCCTGAAGTATTTCAGGAGTTATTTTGAGAGAGGCCTCATCTAGTAATGACTAGGAAGCCAAACCCGGGGAATTATTTAAAAACTTTTAAGGATTTCCTGGTAAAATATAATTATAAGCAGCCATTAATCAGTCTGGTCTTCCTACCAACTCTTAGTCAGACTTACCTGGAAGAAAAGTGTTTTGGATCTTCCAGCTCAAAAGCCAGAAACATAGCACTAAACCAGCCTTGGTCAAGCAGTGTTTGCGTAACCATGCAGTGTTATATATAAAAGCCACTTTGATCAACATCTTTTTGCTTATAGAGCAAACCGGTCTACAGAGGATGCTGTGGCCATCACATTTCATAGAGCGCTGAGTCATCTGGAGAACAAACAGCTATCTGAGGATGCTCTTTGTGGACTACAGCTCTGCGTTTAACACTATCATCCCAGATATACTAGTAACCAAACTGTATAATCTGCAGGTCCCCACCCCCATGTGCTCCTGGATTAACAACTTTTTGACAAACAGACCACAGTCAGACTTGGCTCCCACCTTTCTTCCACTTATGACTGGTTCCCCCCAGGGTTGTGTCTTGAGCCCCCTGCTATATGCCTTGTACACCTTTGACTGCTCACCAAGCCACGCAACAAACACCATCATAAAGTTGGTGGACGACACGACCGTGATTGGTCTCATCTCCGGAGAGGATATAGACGGCAGGGGCACAGCATATAGGGCAGAAGTAGAGAATCTGTCTATCTGGTGTTCACGGAACAATCTATCACTGAATGTCCATAAAACCAAAGAACTGATTATGGACTTCAGGAAACATGGACAGGACCACGCCCCACTCATCAATGAAGAACGAGTGGAAACTGTCCCTACAATCAGATTCCTTGGCATCCATATTTCAGCTGGTATCTCCTGGTCCCCTAACACCAAGGCCATAGTGAAGAAGGCTCAGCAGTGGCTGTACTTCCTGCAGGTTCTCAGGAAGAGCAATCTGGATAAGAAGCTGTTGCTGGCTTTCTATAAAGCCTCTGTGGAGAGCACTCTGACATATTGTCTGTGTGTGTGGTATGCAGGCTCCACAGTTGAGGACAGGAAAACTGTACAGAGGGTGATAAATATCATTGGTTGCCCTCTGCCCTCCCTGGAAGACTTACCCAGGTCCCGCTGCCAAAGCAGAATCAAGGCCATGATAGAAGACCCCTCACACCCTGGCAATTATCTTTTTGACCTGCTGCAGTCTGGACAGCATTTTAGATCAATAAAATCCACACCACTAGACTAACAAATAGTTTCTTTCCCTGGTCCATCCAAATCACAAATAAACACAAAGTCACTACCTTATTAAGATGTAAAAAGATGTGAAATCTCAATACCCCATTCAGATGTATAATATATTACAGTACAATCCATCTCTTGTGTATTATACTCGGCTAAGTGTTACAGTCAGTGTTGGATGTATATTTTGTGCATATTCATAGATATTGTACTCTCAAATTGCAAATGGAGACGTGGGTACTCTGTCTTTCTTATCTTCACTTTTAAGAGTGTTGATCTTATTGTATTGTGAACAGTTGCTGGGGTGTATCCACAGTTTCATTGTACTTGTACAATGACAATAAAGTTGTTCTAATCTAATCTAATCTAATCTAGACATAAAAATGAATTTATTGGGGATAGGGAATTATACCAAAAATGGAAAGGTAACAAGTGAAGTTAATAATCACAAATATAGAACTCCAAACAAACCAGCCCAGTTAAACTAATCATTTACTGTCTCCTTGAATAAGCTTTTGGCTTTTATGACGTACTTGGTCCATCTTTAGAGAACGCTGATTAAGGCTTCCTGCTTGGCTGATCCGAGGTAAGTATTTCTTATTTATTTCTGACAAGATTATCAGTTAAATTCCTACCATGCCTGTGAAAGATCAGAAGTTAAAGCCCATGTCACACTGAACCAACGGATGCAAAGAGGATGTAAAATAGACAAAAAAGCTTGCCATCCGTTGGAAAACACGATGTACTCACTGCCTCCGTTTTGCTTCCTCTCTATCCGTCCAGCATCCGTCCATTGATGTTTCATCCGCTCAAAGTTTTGGGCTGCCCAAAACTTTTGCGCAGAAAATGTATCCAGTACGTTCTGCATCCGCTACGCATCCGTTATGCATCCGTTATGCATCCGCTATATCCGCTAGGCATCCGCTGCGCATCCACGCAACTCGCATCCGCTCGGACGCAGGGAGGAAGCGGAACGGACGTGGAGCGGATGCAGAATGGATGCAGAGCGGATGCAGCACTGAAACAAAGCGTTTGCAGAGGGGACCTATCTCGGATATTAAGGATGCCTAGAGGATGCCTAGCGGAAAACCTATATTTCCGATAAAAAGGGGGAGCAACTCATCTGCATCTCACTTTCAGAACAGCAGCCCAGCGGTGCAGACCTCTGCAGCCTTCATCTGGCTCTTCCTCTTCCACAGCATCCAGTCATGTCCACCGTGGATTGCAACAAAGTCCTTTCGGCAGCCACCATCGTTCTGAAACAGTGCAAAGCCATCTGCAGGCTCTGTGAACTCTACTGCGAGAAGAAAAAGAGGCAGCCAAAAAGAGTCTGGGTCTGAAGATGGTTTGCCAGAAGAGCAGAGGACGGACTGTACAGCAAGCTGATGGTGGAGTTCAGGAACGAAGACACTCGTGCATTCCAGAACTTCATGAGGATGCCTCCAGCCATGTTTGACAAAGTTGTGCAGCGGCTGACACCCAGGTTGACCAAGCAGAGCACCAGCTTCTGGCCCAGCCTGGACCCTGGGCTCAAGGTGGCACTCACTCTGCGCCACCTGGCCTCCGGGACCACCTACAGGATCATGCAGTACAGCTGGAGGGTGCCATCCAACACCATCAGCATTGTGGTCAGAGAAGTGGTGCAGGCCATCATCGAAGAATACAAGGAGGAGCTCCTCCAGTACCCCTCCACTGAAGAAGGATGGAAGAAAGTTGCAGAGCAGTGGTATCAGAAGTGGAACTTCCCCCACACCGTTGGAGCCATAGATGGCAAGCACGTGGCCTGCAAATCTCCACCCAACTCAGGGTCCACTTATTTCAACTCCAAGGACTTCTTCAGCATCATCCTCTTCGCCATGGTCGATGCTGACTACAAGTTCATGTACATTGATGCTTCAGGCAACGGCTCATCTTCAGATGCCCAGGTATACAACGCCAGTGACCTCAAGGTGGGGCTTGAACGCAACCTCATCGTGGGCTTCCCAGATCCAGATCCGCTGCCCAAGGACACGCAAGATGTGCCCTACTTCATCGTGGGGAATGACGCCTTCTCCTTCACAACCTACCTCATGAAGCCCTACACCTCCAGACGCCTCACCCGTAAAGAGAGGATCTTCAACTACAGGCTGTCCAGGGCAAGGCGGGTGGTGGACAACGCCTTTGGCATCCTGGCCAACAGGTTGTAGGTACTTCTCACCACCATGCAGCATAGCCCAGAGACCATGAGGAGGATCATGGAAGCTTGCATCCTGCACAATCTCATGCGCACCCGCTACCCAGTGTTGCAGGACAGGCTTGTGGACCGTCAGCAAGGCAATGGGGACATGGAGCCTGGGGAATGGAGGCAAGGGCGAAACCTGATAGACACTGTGGATGTGCAAGGCCCCAACAGAGCCTCACGTGAAGGGAAGAAGCAGCGTAACCTCCTGAGACGCTGGTGCAACTCCCCAGCTGGAGCAGTGGAGTGGCAAGACAGGATGGTCGATGCTTAATGGATGCTTCCTTCAGCCTGTCTCATCACACAGATGAGATTGGGCCATGTATGTTGGGTGGGCCTACAATGAACAGGGCGTTTAATAAAGAGTTGTGTTTATGTTGACATGTGTGGATGATTGATTATATTGTTATTGATAATAAAGGGCCATAGATGTTGCACCTGGGAGGGTGGACCATCCAGTCCCACTATGCTTGCACTGGAGGTTTATCTATCCCACAGCTATTACCCATCCCAAAGGTATCCCTGCTCATTCCTCAGGTATCCCTGCCCACCCCACTGCTATCTTAACCCATCCCACAAGCATGCAAAGGCTTAAACCATTTCTAAAAGTTTCCAGCAAGACTTTATTAAAAAAAAGAAATGAAGCAAGTGTGTGAATCATAAATAGACTTTATTAACAAGAAGCTATAAAACAAAAATCAGTCTCTGGCACTCCTCTTGGTTGCTCAGTCTCAGGGGTGAAGGGTCCAGGTGCTGTGGAGGTGGCCTGTGCTGGAGTGCTTGTCATCAGCTCCTCCAGAAGCAGATGCAGCAGAAGCGCCAGCCCCAGAAGAGCGAGCCCGTGCTGCAGAAGCCCCAGGAGAACCAGAGTGAGGGCCAGGGGGCGGGATGGTAGCCCTGTCCCTCTTGCCAGGGCTGGCAGCGGATGGCTGAGGCTTGCTGTGCTTCCGCATGGTTGTGGGGTTGCTGGCTGGCAGGGAGGCTGGCAGGCACCAAGGCTGGCAGGAAGGCTGGCAGGGAGGCAGGCACCAAGGCTGGCAGGCAGACATGAACCAAGGCAGGCAGGAAGCAAGGCTGGCAGGCAGACTGGCTGGCAGGGAGGATAGCAGCAAGGCTTGCAGGCAGGCTGGCACCAAGGCTGGCAGAGAGGCTGGCAGCAAGGCTTGCAGGCAGACATACAGGCAGGGCAGGCAAGGCAGCCAATCCGTCCGGCAGCAGGTCTTTCCTCTGAATGGCGACCTGCTTCTGAGCTGCTTCCGTTATATCCGCGGGGCTGACGCAATGCATCCCCCCCGCATGCGCAATTAACGCCAGGCATCCATTAGGCTTCCGCTGTCCATCCGCTGTGCATCCGCTTCATCCGCTAGGCTTCCGCTCTGCATCCGCTCTTTCCGTTCTGCGTCCGCTTTGCTGCGGCCCCCCAGAAGCCTAGCGGACGTGCCATCCACTCCCATCGCTGGGCTTCCGTTCCGCATCCGCTTTGCATCCGCCCTGCGTCCTCCCCGTGTCCGTGTTATCCGCTCCGGTTATGCAAATTTTTGCCCCTTTTGAGAGCGGATAACAACGAATGGAACATTTTGCTCGTCCGCTGTGTCCTTTTTGCATCTGTTGGGCAGTGTGACATGGGCTTAAGGTATTTCTATGGGATACATTTCTGTTAATGTTACAAAGTAATAGTTTCTTCTAAGAACCTGGGAATGATATTTGTGTGTGTAGATGATCGTGTCAGAAGAAAGCAAGAGATAAGGGAGGTTGCAGGAATTACACTGCAGATTCCTAAATAAAGAAACAGCATGTTCTTCTTGTGACAATAACTATGACTGGATACTGAAAGTTGAAAGTTTGTAAGGCATCATGGACAACATATTACCACCCTGTTTATAGTGATGTAGGTAAGTTTATTTTAGACCAAGAATAGAACTTTTCCTTGGATAATAAAAAGGTTTGGTTTAGTTTAGTTTACTTTATTGTCATTGCACTCGTACAATGAAATCAAACACCATCTTCAGTGCACATCATGACCATGAAAATAAACACAAACACACATCCCGTACACTCCACACGTTGAATTGAAAACACTGCACTATACAGCAGAATTCAAAAGAGCTACTGCCCTGGGATAGAAGCTGTTTTTCAGCCTATTTGTCCTTGTTTTTATTATTCTGTGCAGTCTGTCAGATGGCAATAGTTCAAAAAAAGGGTTCCCAGGATGATATGGATCTTTGAGAATGTTTTGAACTTTCGAAAAGGCAGTGGGGGCTTTAAATCTCTTCCAAAGAGGGGAGAAGGCAACCAATGATCTTTTGGGGAATGACATTAACCCTTTTTGAGTGCTGTCCTATTTGCCATTGTGCAATTGGCAAACCATACAGAGGTGTAGTAAATTAAGATACTCTCTATGGCAGGGGTCCCCAACCACCGGGCCCTGGACCAGTATCGGTCCGTGGATCATTTTGTACCGGGCCGCAAAGAATGAATAATCGTGATTAAAATATATATAAAAATGTGTTTTTAGTAAAGAAATAGTAAAGAAGCCCTTTACTATTGGGGAAAAATTGATTTTGCCGGTCCTTGAAAAAATTTTTCTGCGTGAAACTGGTCCCTGGTATAAAAAAGGTTGGGGACCACTGCTCTATGGTGCAGCGGTAGAAGGTCACCAGCAATTTTTCATTCAATTGTTGTTTTCTGAGAAGTCTCAGGTAGTATAATCTTTGCTGGGCCCTTTTGACCAGGGCTGCAATGTGGGCACCCCAGGTCAGGTCCTCTTTTATGGTAGCACCCAGAAACTTAAAACTGGCCACTTGCTCCACTTGGTCTCCATTGATAAGCAAGGGCTGGGTGTCTGATCTGTTCCTTCTATAGGTGCTGAATTGTTTTATCCAGTCCTAGATATTTGGGATGTTACCAGTAACTGTCCACTTTGGCCACTTCAAAAACAGACTAGGCAATACTTCAGGACAGTTTGAGAAGCTAAAGTCATTATTTGTCCTTAAAAGGCTAACTGGACCTTTGCAATGGAAGTATAACATTACATCAGCCCTTGAGGAACACTATCCACAGAATGAGAAGAAAGAGTATCAGTCTGCATTTAAAATGTTCACAAACATTCAAGTGGGGATTAAATGGAAGATAAAATAAACCTATTTTAGAGAGCTGCCTTTTTAAAACAATGCACAAACTTTGAAATTTTTCACATATCTTCCTCTGTCACATTATTTTATACTTACTTTAAAAACAGCAACTCAAGAAAATGCTTTATCCTCAGTTAGAGCATAAATGTATTTCACAATGTTTTTGTTACTGTTCGGGAGGTTTTGTGTTATGGCCTGAATTTGGACTATCTGCATTCAAAGCGGATGTTTTCCAATTGAAAAAAGTATGTCAATCTTTTGCTTTATATTTCTAAATAATTTCAAGTCATTTCTATAACAATAAAGCCAATATAGTCAACAAAAAAATAAAATAAAAGTTTTAATTTTTTAAACCACTAGAAGTGGTTTCCAAAACAAAACTAGGTAGAATTTTCTCTTTAATTAGAACAATCAATTTTGCCATATCTGCCAACTCCATTGCCTTCTCCATTCGTTCTTCCATTGTGGGGATTAATGTGTCCTTCCATTTGTGTGTATATAAGATTATTACAGCTGTCAACATATATGAAACAAAGTTCCAAATTTTCTTTCAAGCCCTGTGAATTGGTTTTTACATTCTTGTGAGGCTTTATCACAAACTGAAATTGCCTAAATAAATTATTATGGCAAAGAGCACAAGAGAAACAAGCTTAGAAATTAATTTTTTCCTCTTCAGAAGTGAAAATGGATATATGTGGAAATATGTGAAAAAATTATAGTGGCAGACCAAAAGCACAGTTCAGTGACAGAGAGTATAAACCAATTTTCAGGAAATGATGTAGCAAAAATAGCATTCAGGCAGAACTGAACAGTCATACAGGGTGGCCTCATATTTAATCATAAACTTGGATTAAGAAAATGCTTTTTTGTTGTCATATTGCAACATGTCCAAACAAGCTGTACTGAGGTTTAATATTCATCGCACATGTGAAAGCAGTGGCTGAATTTCCACAGTATGATGAAACACAGAGCTCCATTTTAGTCTGGATTAGCATATTATAAGACCCCAACTGTGGAATAGATAATGGAAGCAATCTGTTTACATTTGGAAGCAATGTAGTTTAAATAATACATTTGTCTTTTATGGAACTCTTGCCTGTTTTGCAAATGGAAGCAAACACATACTTGAGGTAGAGCAGAGAATTGTTTTCATACTTTGATCCTGCTGAAGAGATTTTGAATTTAAAAGTCCAGGCTTCCTTGGATGACTTTATCCCTCTGATAGAAGCCAGACATCTTGGCCACAGGCCTTCAGCCCTAACTCTCTGAGACACCATTCCCTTCCCAAAGCAATAATGATGCCTCAGGAGCTCTGAATTTGGTGACTTTCATATTCATCAATTAGATCTTTCATGTTTTTGAATTGTTTTAGTCAGCTAGACTAAAGCTTGTAAAACAGACTGGACTTCTTGAATAAACAAAAGCTGAGTTTTCTTCCTGGAAGTCATCTAGAGAAAACTGGCGAAGGATCTGAAGAATGACTGAATCCATATCTCCATTAATGACTGAATCCGCATCTCCATTTATACTTAACTGTAACATAAAGTCATGTTCAGATAACAGTGTTTTTCTTCTTTGCTTCTATGCCATGTTTCCTGAGTGAGAGTGCCTTCTATTATTTCCTGTACTGGTTTAGAAAAAGCATTTACCAAGAATAGTCTTAAGATGTGTAAAACCTGTTATCTTTCATCTATTATCTTAGAAGCGAACTCAAATGACCAATAGTTGATGTGACCAGCAAGGGGTCAAGAGGTCAGCCTCTACTTCTGCCATATTTTGCTCTGTCCATTAGCCTTGATTTCCCAAGTTCTTTTTACATCCATCATTTCCCTAATCATGTTTTTGATACCAATTTTTATGAAGGCTTCTAGAAATGGAAGGTGAAAGCAAAGCAGATATGGATTATATCATTTGGGAAAAGAAGAAGAGGCAGGGCTAAGATGTCAGTTGACTGTCTTGCTCTCCCCTCCAAGAATAGGGCGTATGGTCATCCTATAAAGATAAAATAGAAACAAAGGCTCTTTCCTTTAAAAACCAGAAATGATCAAACTTTGGCTGACAAATAACAATCTGACTCTAAAGTTGTTGAGGTTGTCTTTCAAGAGCTTTTCTGAAATTCTGAAATTTTACCAAGAGATAGAAAGAAACAGAAACAGGATAGGAATTAGGGTTATTTCAATCTATGTAGTTTTGAGTTCATAGGAAATTTAGGAACAATTTTGGAAGAGATGGTTTAATTTTCAAGATGTGAGTTCATAGGAAATTTAAGAACAATTTTGGAAGAGATGGTTTAATTTTCAAGATGTGGATAAAAGCAGATATTAATATTTAGGAAGGCTTCAAAAGAATCATGTAGATGACAGTAACAACAGACTTACCATTATGATTTTTTTTATATGTATAACCAATTTCTTCAGTAACTGGGGGTTGAGAATATAACAGGAACATAAAAGGCAGATAAAAGACTGAAAAAAGTACTTGGCAATCACTGGTCAGCCTCTCTGATGAACTCCCATTAAGGGTCAGGATCCCTGGCCAGTAGCTATGCAGGCTGAGAGATTATGGAAATTGGAGCACTGCACTATCTGTAGAGAAATGATAAACTATTTCTATAAATGGAAGCACTGTTCCTTAAACCACTGTGGGAATCAGTTGCTTTAGTCTTGTAGCCACATCCTGTCACTTTTATTACTATTTTTCTATAGCATTCAACCAGTGGTGGACTAAAAAAAAAAAAACCTTGCATGCATTTAGGTGGATTACCGATTAAAAGATAATGCCTGCTTCAGAAAACTTTTACTAGGCTAGTTTACTAGGCTAAAAGTTTATTTAAAAAAATTACTAGGCTAAAATGGAGTTGGATAGCTTGCAGCTCAATATGTTGTAGGAAGACATGCATTTTCATAGTCCTGTGGGACCCAGATCATCACATGGATACTGGATTCCATTTTTTTTCTCCTTCAGTTAAGGAAGAACATTTATTTTTATTCTCCCCAAAACACTGTAAATGATGTAGGAGATGTTTATAGCCTAAAACCCTCTGGAATAAGCACAGTATTTATCTCCATTGCCAAATCACCCTTGGCGTGTGGGTGGCGTTTATGGCATTCCAGATATGGAACCAGCTTAGGTAATGATTAAGGTTCTGGCTAGAAAATGGGAAATGGTAAGTTCTAGTTTCACCTTCGCCACAGGTCAGCTAGGTAATCATAGGCCAGTCTCTCCTTCCCTCCCTCCCCCTTAGGAAGGAGGCAATAGCAAACTACTTCTAAAAAACCTTGCCAAGAAACTGTGGGGATTTGTCCAGTCTGTCACCAGACATCAACACTGATTCAAAAAAAGCAAAATGAAAAGATACAATTGTGAACGGTTTAAAATGGACCTTATGAATTGTACAATAGTTAAATTATAGCGAATAACCAGAGATTCTCCAATCTCCCTCTGCATTCAGCAGGAAGGCAGAGTGTGAGGGGTAGAAGCTGCAAAAAGAGAGAGGTAGGACTGCTTTGGCTGAACTCGCATCTAAAATGGAGAAAAGAGTGTCATTCTTCTCTGATTATTTGAGAATGAAATAATAGCCTACCTGTTTACTGTAACAGCCTACAGTAAACCAAGCATGTAGATTGATATAAATTAGAGGTGGTATTCAGTAGGTTCTGATCAGTTCTGGAGAACCAGTGGCGGAAATTTTGAGTAATTCAGAGAGATTGCAAATACCATCTCTTGACTGGTCCCATCCACATCTATTCTCTGCCTCCCGAGTCCCAGCTGATTGGCTGGGTCTTCTTTGGTTGCCCTGCACAGGAGAACGGAGCTGGAAAGCAGGTTAGTGGGGTTGGGTGGGGGAAATGGAGATTTTGCAGCATCCTTCCCCTGGAGTGGGATAAAAATGGAGATTTTGCAGTATCCTTCCCTTGCCATGCCTACCAAGCCATGCTCACAAAACCTGTAGTAAATTTTTTTGAATCCCACCACTCAAAAATGGTTGCAAAATAAAATATTTTTTAAAAGAGTATCAACAAAATCTCAATAAAAGCAGAAGAGGAAGAAAGATCTGGTTGGGACTTCTGAGCTGAATGCTCAACTCAGTTTAAGTTCTGTTTAAGTGTTTTCCTTTATGAAAACAAAAGCACTCTGGAGGAATCTGAATCTTTTACAAAATAATATCTATTTTAAAATTCAATTGATACAAATGACAGACTTTTAAGTTCTTCAGAAACTTTTATTAGGCAAATCAGATTTTTTTAAAAAGGGGAAGGAGAAAAATCCCAATATTTCAAACATCTGCTGTCCAAAATGATTTTTTAACATGGAAACTGCAATACATTGGTCGTATTACCCTACTTAAGTTACATCTACTATATATTCTATTTATATATTAGTTACTTTGCAGAACAAAGATCAATGGCTGCTTCTCCCCCTTTTTAGTCTTCTTTTTCAGACTGAAAACCCAAAGGTTGTTCTCTCTTAATTGGTCTTTTGTCAAGACCCAAAATCTCAAGGTGGCAGAGAGCACAAGGGACATCCCAGTCTTTATCACAGCAAAGCTAGAGATTGATTTTAACTGGTTCATTAGATTAAAATTATGACTAAAGCAATAGTATAACATTATGAGTCTGCTATTCAGCAAGCAGAAGCTGATGGCATCCCATGCTAAAAAGAATTTTCTTCCATCTTTTTGCTGGCAATAATGCACTTTCTATCATAGCTGAGAGCCACCAGGAGGCAGCTGAGCATCTAGAAGGAAGCAGTGTTCAAGGCTGGGTTAGACAGATAATAAGGGATGTGAACAAGAAACAGATGCATTGTTTTTTGATAGCAATCTAGATTCTTCCTGTTTACCAGAAAGTAATTACTTTGCCTGCCTGCTCTCTGGGTTGGCTAAGGAGGTGGTGTTACTGTATTAAAGCTGAAGAAAGATCATCTTTTGGCAGAGAAGAAAGTCTCCCCAAACAGAGCATGCCGACTCCTTTCTTACATTTTGGATGCAATGAGTGGTGATGTCCACAGGATTCCTGTTGTGTCTGGAGGAGACTTGCAAAAGGTTAGTTAATTTAGTCTTTTCTGAATACAGTATTGGGTCTTTTAATTTAGATTGGGATTAAGTGCACACAAGCTTCCAGTAGCCTTCCTGAACATTGTCAGATGACAGTTCCTGTCATGTGTGAATCATATTATCCCATTGTACATGTTGCTTTGGGATAATACAATTTTAAAAAGAGTGCTTAGGAAAACACTTCTAAAACAATGTTAACTTTATGTTTAATATAGGGGAGGGGAGTTGAGCTGGAATTCTTCCAAGGAATAATGTTTATATGCAAATATATATATATATATATTTCTCAGATAATTTCACCTGCTTCAGTACTGGATTTTTCATTCAATTCTAGGCATAGTCATCAGAAGTTAAGCCCTACTGAGTACATTACAATATAGTTGACTGCAAAGTTAAAAAAAAGCATAATTGTACTCTACAGATGCTTTTCCCACAATATGTCCTAAGCTACGATTATTTGAATATTCTACTAATCAGTAGGATTTACATTTGAAAAGGGAGAAACTAATGAGCAATGGGAACATCCAAGTGTAATATTCCACTATTACTTTTTAACCTGTGAGATAATACCTCTGCCCAAGAAACTACTTGTGCCTCAGTCTTTAAGTACCAGAAGCCTATAAAAATAAATATGCTAGTGATGTAAATGTGAATTGGAATCCCCATTTCCAATCAGGGAAAATAAAATGAAACATCTCTCATGCCTTAGAAATTTGGAAAGCAGTTTCAACAGTGCAGAAGGTTTAACAATTATTTCACCTGGCCTTTCAAAGGACAAATGGGATTTTCTACATTTCTCTCTTTCTCAATGTTCAGAGCATTTCCATAAAGAAAGTCCCAATTCATTTTCTCTCTCTTGAGAAAGACTAGTTGGTATCACACTGAGGATGGTTTCTCCTGCTGTCACTCTAATAGCTTAATTGACTCCTGTTATACCTAGCCAGATGGTAAGAGTTTCTTTCTAAGTGCCTTTTGCTGCTTCTTTATGAGCTTGTGAAAATAACATTCTTGATGTTTGTGGTTTTTGCTTGTAGAGTGACTGCAACCACAGGTGATTCCATGGAAGTGTCCTCCCCAACCCAATTTCCTGACACCTTTCCTAGCAACTGACCTATTCCCGCACTGCTAAGAACAGGGAAGGTTTTACTACCACGGATAGGAAGTGCACAGTGTCTGCCTTCCCTTCCCTCACCCTTGCTCATTCTCCTACATGGCTACATGCAAGAGCATTCTCTAAGTAGATGGCTCTCGGAGAAGTCAAGCTATAATAGAACAATTGCTTCTGGTGATTTCCAAGTAAGTTAAAATTAACATTTCTGAGTAAGCTCAAATTAAAACTTCTGGTTTCAAAAGTTAGTGGGAAAGTGCTATTTCTGCAAAGAAGTACATGGGATGATATTTAAAAAATCCAAGCAAAGATCTGCATACTGCTCACTAGTTTGTTTTTGGTGTGGTGATGTGATGTCACATTCCAAAAGACCATGTATGGCCTTTGACCCTTAACATGGTGCACATGTCAATGTCCTAAGACAAAGAATAGCAGTTTTAAAGGTTCAGCAATCTGTCTGGATATCCTCCATGGCTTTCCGAAGTAGATGTGTGCCTCAAATGAAAGCCTCACTTGGCAATAGCTGGGCGTGTGAAAGGAGATTTAAGGGACAGTGGAGTTCACAGGAAGAGCAAAGGGAGATATTTTTTATCTTACTCATTTCCTTAACCAGAAAAGCCTCTTGAAGATAAAAGTTGTTCTGATCTGTTCTCTGGCATGTTTAGATTTCAAGGCCATACAGAATGAAACTGGCAATTTTAAGCTAACGTCATGCTTTTCTTCAATGTTAAAAGTAACAATTCCTTTAAATGTGTAAAAACGGGGATTGAAATTCCAAAAATGCCACAATGGTTACGATGGAGGTAGGGCTTGCTCATTCATAAGAAAATTGCTTGTGGTGGGCAGGGAGGTTATCAGACCATCCATTTACCAAAAATGGCCGAGGAAGATGTTGATGGCCCCATTTTTTATTTTCTGAAAGAACCTGAGCAGAACCACGATGATTCCCGAAAGCAGCAGTCCCCAACCTTCGTGGATTGGTGGACTGGCTTGCGGGAGGGAGAGAGGAGAGAGGCCATGTGAGTGGTGGACTGGCACATGCATGTGCATAGCTCAATTTATGCAAGTTGAGCTGCGTGCACATGTGCACGGGTTCCAGCCTGCCACTTGCGCAAGTCAAGCTGTGTTTACGCACATTCATGTCAGCCTGCCAGTCACGTGGCCCAGTTCCAAATAGGTCACAGCCTGGTATTCTTCCACAGCCCAGAGTTTGGGGACCCCTGCATTAGTTGAAACAAAATTGATAACTTGAGACTAGTGTTTTATTTCATAACATATCACTGTCCAGTTTATAGTGAAAAGCTTCTAGAAAAATAAAAACCAGATAGGAACCTGTCAGACACAAGAGAGGTGTCCTTATCACCAGATTGCTTTGTACTTTCACAAAAAAAAATCACCATCTCCAAATTTTATTCTGGTTCTCTTGGTTGAGGAAAATATAGAACAGTTGAATGTTTCCACATCCATCATTTACAAAAAAAATCACATTGGAACAGATCTGTTATGAAGTTTCTCTGGCAGTAATTGCTGTATAAAGCTGTGGTTGACAATTTATTAGTGGGATTATTTTAAATAGAACTGCATTTTAAATTTCTGAAATGTGGAGTGGCAATTATTCACTTCTCTGTTGTGGTTCATCATGTCCTTTACATTGATGCAGTAGTTTTTGTAAGATTTCTTTTACACGGTTTACCTAAAGGAAGTTTTGCACAAATTAGTACATTATTACGGTATTCACATCATTGAGAGCTGCCTGTTTTATTTTTATAGAAGTTATATCACGGTGTAATTCATCATAACATGTATTACAATAGCTAAGAAATGCATCATAACTGAACTTTTTCTATAGCTAGTCATTATTTTTTAAAAAAGATACATACTAAACCACATATCACCTGGTTTTATTTATTTAGACTATTTCCTTATTTCCTTGAGGAAGTTATTTCAGAAGCCCAGAAGATTGTGGATTCTTTATCAGATGTTCAGATGGACCCCGAATATCTTATATCCTTATTCTCTCGGCCACTATCAGCTTTCATCATTCTGGCCAATGTTTTCATTATACTTGGGATCCTGTTCAATCAAAAGCTCCATGGGACCATCAACTGGTTCTTCCTGAGTCTGCTCATTGCTGACCTCTTGGCTGGGGGAGCTCTTCCCTATGTCTCCAAGATGCCATTTGAGAAGGATGGTCTCAGCTACGGTCAGTGCTTAGCACATTATGCTGTGCCCAATTTCCTTTTCCTGTCTTTTTTAGCCAATCTGCTGGTGATGCACTATGCTAAATATATATGCATCATCCAGCCACTGCATTACCACCAGTCCTGGGTTTATCGCTGGGCTGGTCTTTACATATGCTTAGCATGGATGTCTCCCTTGACTTTTGCATCCATGCCATTGGCTTGGTACCAAAAGAAGCCCAATGAGAGCTGCTCTACTGAAAAAGTCTTATACCGGCCTTACCTCTATGTAGAAACTTATGTGTTCATCATCCCAATCATCTTTGCAATAGCTGTAATGGGTATCCAAATGCTCTGCATAGCCCGAAAACAGCTTAAAAACATTAAAAAACTGCTTAATTCAGTGAATCAAAGTCAGACCCCATCGGAACTGGGACAACAACTAGAACTGAGGCATGCAAAGAGTATCGCCAGTGTATCTCTCATCTTCCTGGTCTGCTGGGTGCCATATATTGTTTGTTTGAATATCTCACTCTATTTAGAAATAAAGCGTAGTACCACCCTTGCTATTTTTATCTGCATAGGTACTGCCAGTGCTGCTGTAATACCTATCATCCTCAGTCTTGGCAATCATCAATACACCAAATTTTGGAGTGACATGGCCATGAAAGCCTATAAAACCTGCTGCCGAAGTCAGGGGTGCAAACAACATAATAACCAGCCCTGTGGCAATAACACAGAAACTCCTATCATTCCAGACTGATACTTTCCAGTGGGAAGTCATCAAATCCCTCATTCATCCATTTAGCAGCACAAATGCTTCAATCTTCTCCCTTCAGCTTGGAATGAAATTGGAATGTTTGCTTCCAGTCATGGTTTCCCATAACCCAGGTCAGAATTCTATTGTTTCTTGGGGATCTAATGCCATTCAAAAGTTCAGCTAAATATTAAATGGATGAAGAAAGGGAAAGGACATTCCTTTTTCTCTTCCTTGCTGGCAGTCCTGAGAACATAAAAGAAGATTGGAAACACGTTGACTTCAATTTGCTATCAAAAAATGGAGAAGTTGAAAAACAATGAACACAGTTGGGAATAGATTCTCCCATACAGCTCTATTGAAATCCCCTCCTCCTGAATCCCTGCTTTCTAGACCTGCTGCTTACCCCTCTTTCTCCTGATATGGAAGGAAGTCCCTGGTTCTGCATTATAAGAATGTCAGAATAGAAGATAACACCGGGATTTCAGCAGCCTCAGTTACAATGGTTGTTCCTTAAAATACCTTGCAGTTCAATTGAAGGATATTGGGAAGCTATTGGGACATTTGTATATCAAGTAGACTGGGTTTACAATGAATCATAGGTTTATATGAATATGTGAAATGGGATCACAAGCAGACTATTCCAAAACCAAACACTGACCACATTCTAAAATCAAATCCATACAATGAAAGATCATCTCTGTTGAAAAGATCTAGATTCATTCAGTATGAAGGAATGCAAAGTACATAAGTAAATCTTCCATTTCCCATTAATCTTGTCTTGGCTGTCCCCCACAACAACCCCGAGATAGACAGGGCCCAATTATTCACATGTTTATAGATGAGGAAAACTACACTGAGGCAGACTCCCATTTTCCTGGTATTCTCAACATCATCAATGGCTCCCTCTGTAGCAGAGACTGAATTACTTAGGTCTATAGTTGATACAGGAGACTGTAAGGAGCAAAACAGGTGAGGAAGGTGTTAACGCTGTTTCAATCAATTTGAACTCTTGGACCAACCCTGAGTAGGAAACTCCCAACTCAAGGCTGGGAACAGAATGGAGAAATGTTCACTGGGTGAAAACACTAAGATAAAAAGCTTAAGAATTATAAAGCTAATATTGTATGCTCGGCTCCTTTGATGTGTCCTGTCATAATTAACTCTTCAGTGTAAATACCAGCTCGTTTGCAATAAAAGAACTTTTTAAAATTGTCTTAAGTCAATGATGCTTCCGCTAACTGCTGAATGGAAAGGAGGGTTAAGTTTCTATGAAACAAGGGTTATAGCTATGCTTGGTATGAACCTTGATGATAAAATGCTGTCAATAGAGGCAAGGAATAATTAAGGATTGATGACTCGGTGACAAATTTCATTAAGGTGAAATTGGGCTGCTTTTTTTTTTTAGTCTGCTGGTTTACTTATACACTCCATTTAATCTTTTTCTGAGAAGAAGCATACACTTTGAGGTCAGAAGCAATCTGGTTTGCCATTTATGCTTATTAATATTTGGGACCAAGAGACATAAATGTCCCCATTAAAGAGGTAATATAGTTATTATGACCTCAATTGGTCTAATTCCCTTTAAAACAATTGAGGTTGGGAGCCATTATGACTTCTTATCCTGCAATCTTCCAGATTAGGAATTCCCACTTTCCATCTTTAGTGATAAAACATCAAACCAATTTCCTATTTCCTTCATCCTTGCTTAGGGCAGTTTGGGGTTAGCAAACTCAGGTCTGGCTGTTGGGCCTCCGATCACATCTAATAAAAACTAAACGTTTCTCATCTCTCTCTCTCTTTTTTTTTTAAAGGCAGTGGTGTTTGAGGCAAAGTTTAAGCAGAGGAAGGCTTTTGTATTTTTTCCCTTGTCTGCTTTTAATTATGATCTCTGCAACACATTTCTTCTTTAGGTCCTGTTATATTAATCCAAACTCTGTTCATAGACTTAATTAATTTGGAAAGATTTAAAATTCTTTGGGTGCCTATTAAGACATATTCTACTTTCCAAGAGAAAAGGGGTAACTTCTAGCATCATGCTTTCAGACCATATACAGGTGAAACTCAAAAAATTAGAATATGGTGCAAAAGTTCATTTATTTCAATAATGCAACTTAAAAGGTGAATCTAATATGTGAGACAGACTCATTACATGCAAAGCAAGATAGTTCAAGCCATGATGTGTCATAATTGAGATGATTATGGCTTACAGCTCATGAAAACCCCAAATCCACAATCTCAGAAAATTAGAATATTGGGAAAAAGTTCAATATTCTAGGCTCAAAGTGTCCCACTCTAATCAGCTAATTAAGCCATAACACCTGCAAAGGGTTCCTGAACCTTTAAATAGTCTCTCAGTCTGGTTCAGAAGGAATCACAATCATGGGAAAGACTGCTGACCTGACAGATATGCAGAAAATCATCATTGACACCCTCCATAAGAAAAGGTAATTGCAAAAGAAGTTGGATGTTCCCCAAGTGCTGTATCAAAACACATTAATAGAAAGTTATGTGGAAGGGAAAAGTGTGGAAGAAAAAGGTACACAAGCAGCAGGGATGACTGCAGCCTGGAGAGGATTGTCAGGAAAAGGACATTCAAAAGTGTTGGGGACTTTCACAAGGAGTGGACTGAGGCTGGAGTCAGTGCATCAAGAGCCACCACACACAGACGGATGCTTCAATGCTCCATGATGGATGCTGGACACGGGCTTCAAATGTTGTATTCCTCTTGTCAAGCCACTCCTGAACAACAAACAATGTCAGAAGCGTCTTACCTGGGCTAAAGAAAAACAGACCTGGTCTGTTGCTCAGTGGTCCAAAGTCCTCTTTTCTGATGAGAGCAACTTTTGCATCTCATTTGGAAACCAAGGACCCAGAGTCTGGAGGAAGAATGGAGAGGCACACACTGCAAGATGCTTGAAGTCCAGTGTGAAGTTTCCACAGTCTGTGTTGATTTGGAGAGCCATGTCATCTGCTGGTGTTGGTCCACTGTGCTTCATTAAGTCCAAGGTCAACGCAGCCGTCCACCAGGAGATTTTGGAGCACTTCATGCTTCCTTCCGTAGACAAGCTTTATGGGGATGCTGACTTCATTTTCCAGCAGGACTTGGCACCTGCCCACACTGCCAAAAGCACCAAAACCTGGTTCAATGACCGTGGGATTACTGTGCTTCATTGGCTAGAAAACTCGCCTGACCTGAACCCCATTGAGAATCTATGGGGCATTGCCAAGAGAAAGATGAGAGACATGAGACCGAACAATGTAGAAGAGCTGAAGGCTGATATTGAAGCATCCTGGTCTTCCATAACACCTCGGCTGATAGCTTCCATGCCACACTGCATTGAGGCAGTAATTGCTACAAAAGGGGCCCAAACCAAGTACTGAGTACATATGCATGCTTATACTTTTCAGAGGTCTGATATTGTTCCATGTATAATCCTTGTTTTATTGATTGCATGTCATGTTGTAATGACAAGGCAGTCGTGTTGTTTGATCATGAACAACTCAATCATGATGATCCTTATTGGAATATAGTCTTGCATTTATATACATTTTTAGTTATCCTCCATCATTGGTTAACTTTGGTTATTGCTTAACTTTTGTTCCTGTTCAGCACAGTAATCCATACAATTAATTATCTCTAGTTAAAGTCTAACATATGTCTACTTCCCCTCTCTAATCCTCCTTTATCCATAGATTAGTGACTTTGTTTGCCTGAGTTGTATTTGCTTGGAAACTTTCTTTATCTGAGGTTTGCCATCTGAGATTGGAACATTCCTGCAATTACAACTCTAAATATCCTCGTTTTTTATTTTAAATGGAGTATTCAAAGATTTATGAATGTATCACAATTGAAGAGGATTAAGAGAGGGGGAAGCAGGATGAAACAATGCGAATAAATTTGGAATACATTGAATAAAACAACAGGTTGCAATTAGTACAATAATAATAATTATAGCATAAAAGAAAAACTGTCTGAGCCAAGACCAATCAGGGAGCCAAATGGTTAGCCACTCAAAAGGTGAGAAATGAGCATAGATATTATTTTGAATGTATGATTGTAAATTGGTAAGCTCATCCTCAATAGTTTTATTCAAAGAATGAAAATGCACAGCACATCCATGGCGTCCAACTAATGTACAGAACCCTCCCTGACGGGCTAAAAGATAGTCTATGGCAGAACGCTGTTGTAAGACATCTTGATATAAGTCTTCTATTTCATGCTGCAAATCACAAATAATAGCAGCAGTAGGATTGATGGATTTTTCAAGTCTGCAGGTGAGACCAAAAATAGATCGTCTGTTTTCTTGAGCTATTATGCCAGTATAAGAACCTAGAGTAAGGACTCCTGTAATGGCCCCTGCCAATGCATGGCCAAATGTAGAACCAGAAAACAATTGTGTGTCAATAATGACTTCATCATTACATGTAGGCCCCAGAGAGGAACGCCACTGTCGAGTTGATGGGAGAGCACCTATTTGAACAGGAAGAGTAAAATAACCTATAGTTCCACATTGATAATTCTGAGGATGAACATTAGTAGCATATTTATCAAAAAAGAACCACATATTAGGATCCTTAAGTTGCCAACCAGCGCATATCGATCCTATGTTAGATTGATCAGAAGCATTAAAAATAGGAAAATTGTCAGGATACATATCAGGAGCTATATTAATTCCATGCAAAGAAGAATTAAAGGTACCTGACAACCAATAGTAGTCAATAACTATAATTCCCTAGCTTTTTTAATATGTGCTGAGCAGCATCATAATCAGACCAATTATGAAGCCAAGTGTGTTTACCATGACAACAGACCCCTTGTAAATTGACTAACTTTCAAATAATGCCAACAGACAGAATTCAATTGCATAGGGGGTGTAGAAAATAGCCAGGAGTGTGAAATAGATTGTAGTTGTGAGACAATAAATATAGAAGATATGATCAAGTTAGCAGTAAAAGAAATTTGACCAAATGCCATGGGGGCTCATAGTATAAAGTAATATTTGTGCCATGGGTCATAAACATGTATTGGGCATGACAAACCCATAAATTAGGGTTAAGACGAACCACAGAAGTGTCATTTTGAGCAGAAACACCATTAACCATAAACAAGAAAATACAAAGTAAAATGGTAGCAGAGTTAGCAGTAATAATAGCAAAAACAACAGCAACAAGATTTTCAGGAGTCTGAGGTAATGAGGCCTGCTGCAGTTGTTGTTGAGCTTGATATGTAGTAGATTTAACCTGGCCCCAAGTGATGGGTTGCGGGCCCGTCAACCTTGGAAGACGGACTTCCATGTTCAGATGAAGATTGAAATCCGGAATCGGGTTGTGAAGGCCCTGATGCCATGCCGTGATACAGACGAACATAGCGCGCTGGAACCCACACTGCTTGTCGAGTAGAAGGATCTTCCACAGCGGCATAACCATGACCCCAGGTGATCAGCGGTATAGGGCCTTTCCAGGTTGGATCTGGAGCTTGGCGATACTTTACCAAAGGCCTTGCTAAAGATTCAGTAGTTCGAAAATGCAAATTAACAGGTGAGTCTGCAAGAGGATCTAAAAAGGTTAAATAATTCCAAGTATATAATGCTACAGCAATGAGATTTTGAATCTTTCGCAGATGGTAAGGGCCAGACTCAGTTTGTAATTGTTTCTGAAGCAATGCCTTAAAAGTACGATGAGCTCGCTCAACTATAGCTTGACCCTGAGAGTTGTAAGGAATTCCGTGCACTAAAGTAATATTCCATTTCGGACAAAAGGTTTGAAATTCCTTACTAATATAAGCGGGGCAACTGTCAGTTTCAAACTGAGAAGGCCGACCCATTACAGCAAAAGAGGATAAGCAATGAGAAATAACATCTGAAGGATGTTCATGTTTTGAAGCAGTAACCCAAAGGAAGTGTGAATGAGTGTCAACAGATGTATGAAGATAACACTATGGCTTAAAGATTGAAAATTGAGTTATATCCATTTGCCAAATTTGATCAGCTTGAGTTCCTCATGGGTTGACATCCACTGGAAAGGGAACTTGCTTTGTCCAGTTGCTGACAAGCTGGACAAGCATGGACAATATCCCAGGCTTGAGATAATGAAATTTTAAATTGCTTTGCAAACGATTTGGCATTTTGATGAAAATAAGAATGACTAGCAACAGGATTAGCAAACAAAGATGCAACATCCTTTAAGGATTCATCTGCCTTCCGATTTCTTTCAGTCAAGGCATTAGTAAAAGGAGTATGACTTCAAATGTGTTCTACATACAAAGAATACAAGCAAGTTTCCAAACTATTCTATAAAGATAAAAACAAGGATAACAAATTCTTATCCAAAGAGAGAGCACAGTAAGAAAAGGGAAGAGATTGCATAGCTAAATACACATATTGAGTATCAACGATCAAGTTAACAGGTTGGTCATTGAACCTAAAGCCAAAATCACAGCAGCCAGCTCAGCACGTTGAGCTGAAGTCTGCATGGCAGTAATTTTAGAATACCATTGTTTTGAATCTTCCAGACAACCACACCCCTTGTAGATGATCCATCAGCAAAGACTGCAAGAGCTTTACAAATAGGATTTCGCACAAAAATGAAAGAAAAGGCCGGATTTAAAGTAGTAGTAACCACTATTCTAGGATCCTTGGGTAAAGAATACAACAAGTTTCCCACATATTGAGAAAAGGCTATCTGATATGATTCTGAAATCATCATCAAATACTCATGTTCAACTTTTGTACGAGTGAAAGCTATGCTAATGAGATCCTGTCCACATATCGAAGATTAAACTTGTTCAATATTTCTTGAAGGCATGTTCTTTGAAGATCAGTTAATACAACTAGATCTCCTGGTGATTGTGCTCCCTTCAAAGACTGAAATAAGGGCAACATTTCACCAGTTGTAATGTAGAAGAATGGGCATGCCCAATTAATAATGCCAAGTAATTTTTGGCACTGTACAAATGTATATGATTTCTTTACTTGTAATTCAGGAAGAATTGGAACGGAGGAATTGTGCAACATTCTATGTCCTAAGTAGATATTTTGAATTTTGTCTGAGGCTATATACAATCCCTGTTGTGCCACAATATCCGTTAACTCTTTTAACAACTTAGATTCATCAAAATCCGGGGCTGCTATCAATATATCATCCATATAATGATAGACCAGATAGGAAGGAAATTTATTCCGAAAGGGTTGAAGGGCATTATCCACGAAATATTGACAAAGTGTAGGGGAATTAAGCATTCACTGAGGCAACACTCACCAATGATATCATTTTGTGGGCATGCTATTATTAAAACTAGGACAGTAAATGCTTGAGGTTGCAAAGGTATAGTAAAAAAGCAGTCTTTAAGATTAACTACCAATAATTTATAAAAATTAGGAATTAAGTTAGGATTTGATAGACCACATTGTAAAGGCCATTTCCCATTTTTCTTTTTTATTACAAAAACAGGAGTATTCCAAGGACTAGTAGAAGGTTCTATATGACCAGCAGCCAATTGTTCTTGAACCAATTGTTGTAAAGCAGCAAGTTTTTCCCTTGATAATGGCCATTATTCTACCCAAACCGGCGTAGAGCAGAACCATTTAAGAGGAAGAGCCATCATCAAGAATCAAATGGGCATTAAGAAGAGAAAGGATATCATGGCCCCAAATACTAGTATGAATATCTACAATGTATGGTTGTAGGAAAAAGGACTTACCAGCAGATGTTGTAACATTAATTTCTTGAACTCTGCCAAGCAGTTGTAGAACCTCCTATTCCCCATAATGAAGAAACTGTCGTTTTTGGCCACTGTACTGGCCACTGTAAAGAGGAGATGACAATAACATCGGCTCCAGTATCCAATAACCCTTGAAATGATTATTTATTAAGGAAGAGAGTTAACAAAGGACGAGAGGAGTTCAGCTGATGAAGTAAGCCTACAGATAAAGAAGTTGATCCAAATCCTACATCCCCACGATTCCCTATACCAGGAGATGGAATTTCATATGGAAGAAGCAATTGAGCAACAGAAGAATTACAAGGAAGAACTTGAGGAAGATTCACCCAAATCTGAATCATGAGGATACCAGTGTAATCTGAATCTATTACCCCAGGCAAAACAAAATAGCCCTTTTTGTGTGCAGAAGAACAAGGCAAAATTAAGCCAACTAATCCCGAAGGAAGAGAACCTTTAAATTGAGATGGAACTATTTTAACTTCCATGGGAAATTTAAACTCAATTTCCTCTTGAGTGATTAAATCGATCCCAGCACTACCGGCAGTGGCTGGGGAGGAGTGAGAGAGATTGCTGGAGGAGTCAGAGTGAAGGGAAAGGCACGCTTTGGATTCTGGGTGGGTGCCATACCCATTGGCAAGTTTCCTGACTGAAACCGACATTGATTGGCCCAATGAAATCCCTTTTTACAAATAGGGCACTTCTTAGAAGGACGATTCTAAGGCATAGAATGTGTAGAACGACAGTCCTTCTGAAAGTGGCTAGGCTTCTTACACTTAAAACAGTTACCAATTGGTCTCTGTCCTTTCTGAATAGTAGCTGCTAACATATGCATTTTATAAGTTTGTGATCTAATCCTGGCACACTTGCAGCATATCTGCCAGAGTGTAATGAGCAGTAGCCTTTAACGGCTGTAAAGCTCTTTTACAGTCTGCATTAGCATTTTCAATAGCTAACTGGCGAAGTTCACCAGCAGCTTCCTGATGATCGAACTGCTGTCTAATTGCTTTGGATAGACGCTCAACAAAGTCAGCATAAGGCTCATTGGCATTCTGTCGAATGTTTGAAAAATTTGCTCTAAGTTCTCCAGCTTGGGGTACCTTAAGAAAAGCACGAAAGGCACATTCAGAAACAATAGTTAATGTAGCTGGAGGAAGAACAACTTGAGTAGGAATTGTACCAAATGGTCCAGAACCAAATAGCTGCTCAACTGTATATGCTCCTCCTCCTAAAGCAGCAGCTTGAGCATGTCTCATATATTCACTCTCCCACATATTGCATGGATGTTAAAATCATGCTAAATATTTGCTTCCAATCTTCAGGGATCATTGTATAACCATTTTTTATTCCTTCTACAAGTTCTCTTGTAAAATTACCACTAATCCCATAGTCTGTAACTGCTTTTTTAAACTCTCTTAAGATCTGATAAGGCAGACCCTCCCATTCTGCTACTTGTAGTCTAAGCTGTGGCCCCAGACCAGGATGATATTGTACTGGACAAACAGACAGTAATTCTGCAAGTTCTGTTCCTGAGACAGAGGCATCCCTTTTACAAGTCTCTACCATTTTCTGAAAAGAAGACTGAACAATAGAGTCAGGAGGCTTTTGCCCTGTATCTGCAGGAGCTGAGGGAATTGAAGACATATATTCAGGTGAAGAAGGGGGACAAATGACAGCATTAGTATAACGTGAAGGTGGAGGTGTTAAAAGAGAAAGTTCATTGTGACCAAATGTTTCAATTGCATACCTACATAAATGCCACACATGCAAAAACTTCTATTTTTGCTTGAGGTTCAGTATGCAATGTTTTCCCAACACGTTCCCAATCAGTCAATTTTAAAGACCCCTTTTCTGGGTACCATAGGCACTGAGCTGCAATCTCCTGGATCAGCCTTAAGAGATTTCTCTGTGGTACCTCAGTATTATTCTTCAACAAATAGCCTAATTCGTCTACATGCTTTCTTTGTTCCTCAGAAAGCGAAGATCACATACTTACAGAAACCAAAAGGTTGAAGAAACCACAAAGGGTTGAAGGTGCACCAAATCCTTGCCGGACGAAGTAAGATGTCCTCTGTTCAGGCGCCACTTGTTGTAAAGACGAACCAGTTGAATTGTTTGATCATGAACAACTGAATCATGATGATCTTTATTGGAGTATAGTCTTGCATTTATATACATTTTTAGTTATCCTCCATCATTGGTTAACTTTGGTTATTGCTTAATTTTCATTACTGTTCAGCACAGTAATCCATACAATTAATTATCTCTAGTTAAAGTCTAACATATGTCTACTTCCCTTCTCTAATCCTCCTTTATCCATAGATTAGTGACTTTGTTTGCCTGAGTTGTATTTGCTTGGAAACATTCTTTATCTTAGGTTTGCCATCCGAGATTGGAACATTCCTGCAATTACAACTCTACAATGTAATATTCTAATTTTCTGAGATTGTGGATTTGGGGTTTTCATAAGCTGTAAGCCATAATCATCACAATTATGACAAATCACGGCTTGAACTATCTTGCTTTGAATGTAACGAGTCTATTAGTTTCACCTTTTAAGTTGCATTACTGAAATAAATGAATTTTTGCATGATATTCTAATTTTTCTAGTTTCACCTGAAGTTGTCAAGGTGTTATTTCCCACCAGTTATCAGTTTAATTTGTTGAGTTCAATTTCACAGAAGTTATTAGGGGAATTATGTATTCACACTGATGAATTCATCAGCCACATCCGCCATAGAAATGGCAAAGAATTATAGGAGCTGCCACTGAAAATGTCCAAAATGGGATAAAATCATCTACTCTTACTATAGATCTGAAGATACGAAGCATATATGGAACAACGCTGTTATCATAATTAACAATATTCAAATTCAAATAGTTTTATTGCAGTCATTAACCAGCATAGAATTAAGAATATTGAACCTATTCTTCATACTATGAACTGAATCTTATTCATGAAAAGGATGTCAAAAGATCAGGAAATCTCATAGGACAGTTTCATTAAGGGCTTTAAATTATCAAATCATGTAAAGAATTGCAATTAATCTGTTGATCAGCATTTTGGAAACTGTGTTTTGTTAGTTTTGCAAGTGTTTAGAAAGGATAAGTTCTTCAAAGAGGAACTTTGAAAAATTCTGACTAACCCAACACATTGTGATGTTGTGTCTTGGGATATACATATTTCTGTTTTTCAGTCAATGATAAAGTTTGAAAACAGTAGGTGAAGTCTGAAAGCAGAATCCGAAGGATGTTTATGATGAGACCAAAAATCCTCTTAAGTACAACCTACTATAGATTGCAGGGCAAGCCAGAATCAGAAATATTGGGGTCCACCTTACGAAAACAAAGACATCCAGGCAGCACCAAGAATGCTCTCCACTTTTCAGACAGCTACTCATTGCTAGGCAACGTGAACTCAAAGTAGGCAAGTGTTTTCCTTTATATTTATATAAATAAACTACCTGTCAGGATTCTGGCAGTTACCCCAATTAAATTGTGAGTCTTGAGCCAAACTTCCAAAATTTCAAAAGGATTTATTGGGAGTTAACATGTCCGGCGCTGCCTGGGTATAGCCAACTCTGAGACACGTAATTCATTGTCACACTTAACCCTGGTTTCCCCCCAACCCCTAGGTGAATCATAAGTCATATTCTCCAATGAGACACATCCATAGCCAAGAGTCATCAATCATGTTCTCCAGCTAGATTTTTGCATGGCAGAAACTTCAGTCACCAAGTTACTATCTTTGAAAAATTTATGTATGGAACGCACTTTTGATTTCCAAGCTGCCGCACTGCTCTTTCAAACCCTTTCCCCCCCCCTCCCTTTCTGTTGGCAACTCTAAAAAGACCATAGAAATATTTCATGAGTTGACATTACCTTCTGAGCCCTACCAGCCAAAAGGCTAATATTGCAAAGTTTCTTGGTGAGAGTGGAGTAAAAGTAATCTGGGCAATGAGCTGCACTTGACTACTCCTGTAAACCCAACAGGTAGTGAATTTGGGTTGCCTAAAAAAGAAAAGGTCATTTGAAAAGCAAAGACATTGGACAACACCATTATTTTCCAGACCAGGAATCGCCAACCTTTTGGACCTCAGGGATCACCAAAGTCATAATTTTAAATCCTGCAGACCAGAGACCCTGGGAAAATCCCAAAAAAGTCTGCAAGAAAATTGCCCACCCCATTTCCTACCAATCAATCATTCTTTATTTGAGATCATAGGATATTGTCTCCTGCTCCGTTCTCAGGGGCAGAGAGAGAGATACTTTTGGCTTCATGCAAGGAAAGCAGCAGAAGTAGCAGAAGTCTTTCTTTCTCTCCCCCAAACTCCATCAGAAATGAGTCTTTGTGAGATTTGTTGCACCGTCGCAGCCTCTTGGAACAGGATGCCTTGCAGGGTCCGAAAGACTCATTTCTGGTGGAGTTTGGGGGCGAGGCTTTTGCTGCTTTCCTTGAGTGCAGCCAAAAGCAGAAGCAGAAAGAAGCAGCTTGGTGGTCAGGCGAGGTACATGGGGCGCATGGGGCAAGTTCCCCTCCTCCACCCTTTCCCCCCTCCCCTCACTACGTGTTGTTCGCAATGCAAGCGATGTAAGCTTTGTGTTCCCGTGGGCCATATAGGCGGCACAGCCTTGTGTTCCCGTGCAGCCTGGATTAATTGCTTTGGGGGGTGCTTTGGGGGTGACATTTTTCTGCGGATCACCAAAATCTTTTCACGGACCACCAGTGATCTCTGGCCCACTGGTTGGCAACCACTATACACATTTTAATACCTGCCAGCAAGAGCTAGAGGGGTTGACCAAAAACACTCTATAGATTGAGCATAAATGTCTACTGTATAGACTAACAAGTTGTAGATTTGTCACTCAATTAAGGCACTTTGCAAGTGAACTCATTACTGGATTCAAGGAAGGCAACATGAAATTTAGCTTAAGCAATGGTTAAAGGTGTCCAGACAAGAATCCGTGGAAGTGCAAAGTTTATCATTAGCATAATAAAAACATACATATGATAATGAAGTAAGATTAACTAATTAATAGAGTACTATGGGATGTCTTTGTACACATGTATGGCTGTCAAGTAACCAACTGGCAATTCTCTTTTTGTATTATATAAAAATAACTGAGCCTGATTTCTGATGTGCTCCTTGGGTGTGAAACTCAGAAGTGTCCTCTTCTACTTCTGAACAGAAATAAAAGATTTTTGTCTTTTCTTGATCTTGTATGGACATTGGCTTCTTCACACTGGGTTCTTGTATCTAGACAGCCTTCTGGTCAACATTACAGCAATATAGCAGAGTGGTACAGCTAACGTAGGTAACTTCAGAATCTGGAATGATCTGGGTTGAATGGTCTTATGTTCTCCACAATACATAATCAACCACTGTCCCAGACTATATCTAATTAACTCAGAGGACAGTTCGATAGCAAACCCTGATCAGCAACAGATGTTTCACTCTTAGCTTTTGGTTTTCTAGCTGAGTAGGATCTTAAATATCAATTATATCTTGGGGTTTATATCATGTAGAGGTTTCTTACATGCCACCACCTCCCACCCGAAGCACACTGTAGAATTGCTTTTATATTCTTAGACTTTTTTACCTTCTCTTTCGGACTGGAATTAAATTTCTCTGAACATCAAAGAAAACACAGTTCTTGGCAAATTTGAGCTTACATTACTTAGCAACAAGCAGCTCTCTGGAAAGTGGGGAACATTTGTGTGACACCCCTTCCATTGTTCAGTATCTGTACCTAACCATCTTGAAAGATTTTCACACAAGAGGAATGGCTACATGGTTCCTCTCCTTACTGTCATATTTCTGGTATGAGGCAATGCAACACTGTTATGTTTTTTCCCTCTTCCCCATTCCAGGACAATAGGCTGGTCTTTGGTTATCATATGGACTAGATATCTAGCAACCATGGTTTAGCAAGCCACAAATTCAAACAAGCCCTCCAAGATGACAGTCTTCTTTTTTTTTTAATTTTGTCATAACATCTGGTGATGTAAAAACATGCTGTCTTGTTATATTGTTACTGAGAGATCCAAATATTCAAGTCCAGGATGATCTGCTCAGTCTCCACCAGAGTTCCAAAGCCTGTGCATCATCTCAGGAACATCATCTGATTAGCTTTGAACAATTCCACATGATTTGCTGGAAGGGGAAGCACAAGCTCAAAATGACCAAGGGAAGGATGAGCCTTATTGCCATTTCAGAGGCTGAGTAACAGTCCATTTGCCCCATCTTAAGGGAGGAACATAGAAGGTGATACGTCTGACCTCCATGAACACGTTTTCAAAAATTATGTGCAATGGGGCCTCTTTGAACCTGGGAGAAGTACCTGCCACTGTCCAGATCCTGAACCAGGCTCCATCCACTTGTGTTTTCTCATGGTTTTGTGTATGAAGCACCAAGGATGTAAATACTTAAAGCCTCTTATAGAAAACGCCAACAATCAATTGGTGATAGGGTGGCAAAGCTTTCTTTTCAAAATAAAGGGGATCATAAAATGTTTAGTTGTCTCCCTGCAGGATATTTTTAGGCTAACCCCATTCACCCTGCCATAGTTCCTTGGGTGCATCTGCCGTCAGTCACATGGCACACTTCCTTGCAGTGTCCAGTCACCTAAATGCTAGCGGTCAGGTTGCTGCACACAAAACACCTTGGCCTGATGATCACCAGAAGTAGTAACCACAAGGGAAGCATCTCTGCAATAGAGGGGGGGAGGGAGGGGGAGGGAGGGAGAGGATTAAAATATGCATACACTCATGCACTGTATACCTTAATATGTATATTTAAACCAAACAAAAAATGAAAGAGGCAAAAAATATTATGATACTGCAAATAAAACATGAAGATATCCTAAGAGGAAGGCAAGAAAACAGGCTCCTACTATCATTTCTGCTGAAACTCCAGCTAGTTTAGGGGGTTCCTCAATGATCAGCTATCAGCAACTCTTTATCAAATTATACAATGTACTTTCATCCCAGTGGGTATAATAAACAACACTGTTTTTTTAAACAATTAGCTTATTTTTCTTCTCCTTCATCCCATTTCCCTTTCCTCGCACAACCTGTCTTTTATTATAAATCTAAAGACAAGCAGTATTTTAGTGGCAATATTTCTAAGCTGGGAGACTCTTTGGCTAAAGGATGAGGCAAAAGGCTTGGAATGAGTATATTTTAAAAATCAATACTTAGATGTAGGAATGTAGCAGCAATCCCAGAGAAAAAACAGGAAAAATTCCTCTGCTAAGATTCATCAAAAACAATAGAGAAAAGTCCTTTAAAATATTAACCAATAATCACAGTCATTTATGATCTCGATCCTGTCTATGCTTATCCATCCAATGGAATTCAGCAGGGCTTATTCCCAAGTAGGTGTGCAATTAATCTATACAACACCAGTGTGGGTTAAAAAAAGAATCATATAATAGAAGTAACAAGCTGAAAGTCAAAAAGACAAAGAGCTTTGGAAACCCTACACCATGGTTCTCAAATCATCCATTTTATTTTCTCGTTTTTGCCTTTACTGAGAGCCTGTGTAGTGCAGTCATGAAGATGTTGGGCTGACATTAGAGAGACCTGGAGTCTAGTGCATCTTCAGTCACATATATACTTTGGGTGACTTTGGCCAATCATTCTCTCTCAACTGAGCATGTCATAGGATTGTTATTATGGGGGAAAAAATGGGAGGATGGAAAACCGTACTGCATATACTGCCAAGGCCATCTTAGGAAAATATGGGATATAATTTTAACATGAAAATAAACAATGAGAATTAATCAAAAGGAGAAAACTATTTTACTTATGCAAAGAATCATTCCAGAAACAGCATATCTCTTCTTCCCAATTCCTGAATATCTCAGCCTGCTCCACGCTTCAGTTTGAGCCCATTTCCTTACTGAAGCCATAGCCTCTTATGAGATTCTACTGCCCAGATATTGGAATAATATAACTGCATTACTCAACCTAAACCTTGAGGTAACTTAACATTCCACATCCCTTCTTCCATTTTATCACCAAATGACACTTCCAAGCACCTTCCACCAGCAACCTCCAATCTAAAATTGCTTTTGAAGTACTTACTTGTTCAAAGCAAAGTCTAAAATTTCAGCCGAGTGGCCTCTGTACTCGCTAATGAGCTTTCCTGAGCGTGCATCCCAGAGCCTTACAGCCCCGTCCAGACTGCAAGTGTAGACCACAGGTGAACTTTCTTCCCAAAGGAGCTGCACAATACCTGACTGCAAATGGGAGATGGAAAAGGCATTAGGAGCATTCCCATCCATCCTCTTGGCATGAATCCAGGAAAATTCATACTTTTTTTTGACTGACCACTCCTCAAGGGACCATCACAGAAAATTTCCAGCTAGCCTCCAACCTTCCCTTTCTAGGGAAGGTGGTGGAGAGAATGGTTGGGCTTTACCTCCAGAAGACCCTGGAGAAAGTAGAAGACTACCCTTGTTTCAACTGAGTTTCAGGACAGTATGGAGACACCACTAATGATGGCTGGTAATGACCTGTAATGGAGTTAGGATGGGGGCAGCGTGCGTTCATCCTAGCATTCCTTGATATCTCAGTGGCTTCCAGTACATTGCCTGTAGTATCTTACAGGGCTTGCTTTAGGTGGATGTGGTCATCTGACTGGAATCAGCCTGAAGACAATTTGACACCTCATATCTGACCAACCAGCCGATGTTATTGAAATCCCGACTCAGTGCCTAGAAACCATGTGGGCCTGGATGGTGACGAATGAATTTAAGCTCAATTCTGAAGGATTGACTGCCTTTGTTTGTCTGATCCCAATTCAGAGAACGTCCCATCTCTAGTCTTTAAAAGGGTTGCGCTTCTCAATGAGAAACCAGTGCACCTCAAAGAGAAGGTGACAGCTGTGCCCAAGAGGGCTTTTGCACAGGTTTATGTGATATATTTGTTGCACACATCCTGACCAGCAGGCCTCTCAGGCAATCACTCTTGTTTTTGCCATCTCCGGTTTGGACCACTGTTTATACTGGGCTGCTCTTGAAGATTAATTTGGAGGTACAGCTGGTCCAGGAACAGAGGTGTGGACAGTGATTGACAGGCCCTATTATGCTCTTGTAATCTGCACTAGCTATCAATTGTCTTCTGGGTGAATTCAAGGTGTTGATTATTACCTATTAAGACCTTCATGGACACAGGACCTGACTAGTTAAGGGACCATCTGTCTCCATTTGTTTCTGCCCATCGATGAAGTTGGCTAGATTGGCATGCTTTGGGTGCCATTGGTTAACCAGTCTTACTTTGGGGGACCCAGGAAGTGTGCCTCCCCCATGATGGCTGCTGCCCTATGATAATCCCTCAGAGATTCATATTGCTCCCAATGTTTGAATTGATGCAAATTGTTAAAAGATCTGGTTGCTCTTCCAGGCTTAACCAGTTGTTAAGCTAGTTGTGGCCTACCACTGTGTATATCACCAAGCGTGACTATGGAAATAAATAAGAGTCAAATCAATGAATAAATGAAGTTTCTTTCCCTAGCCATGGTGTGTGTACATGTATGTACACGTAATTGCCTAGCCATGGTGAGCATACATGTATGCACATGTGTGTAATTGCCTAATAAGCAAAATGTCTGGCCTATAAACATAAGGTTAAAAAAAAACCAAAATCAAGGCTGGCATGGGAAAGTGATGCTAATTACATAAAACAGGGACACGTATCAAATAGAAGCAAAGGCATATGACACTCTGACCATAAAAGTTAACAGCTTGCAAAAATCTCTACTGAACTGGCTGGGAGAGGCAAACAAGAGTGAGATCCATTTCTTTTGCCTGTGTACACTATGACTAGGATGGATGCCACCTCTGATTTGTCTTGGCCAGCAGCCTGTTTGCTCTTCATGGGGCTCAGAGTAGAGGGCTGGACCTTGCTATTCCTTCCCTGCCAGCCTGGTCCTTTGTCTTTACGGAGTTCATTCAACTCAATGTAGGGGCTTAACTAAAGATTTGGCCATTCCAAAATGTGTCTTTGTGATAGTTGCTCTTCTGGAAGGCAAAAAGCACTAAATGATGATACAAATGGGGAAATGACACTGAGCCAGAAGTAGAGGTAGACAGAAGTAGAGGTAGCCAGTAGATAAAGCTAACACGCCTTGAGCTATAGCTGTGATAGGCGAACCTATGGCATGCATGCCAGAAGTGGTACCCAGAACCACTTCTGCTGGCATGTGAGAGGTCGCCCAGAAGAGCCCCATTGTGCATGCACGCGCACCCCCCGCCAGCCAGCCGATTGTCGGTTATCTGCCACGCATATGCAGGGGGAGACATGCGGGTGGGAGACGTGTACGCATGCACAAAGGCATGCGGCAGGAGCATGCAGGAGGGTTGCATAAGCATGCTCAGAGGCGCGCGCATGCACAGGGTATGGGGGAGTCGCACGCACATTGCATCATGGGTGCAGGCACGCAAGCACACTTTTGGCAGGCAACGTGGAAAAGGTTAGCCATCACTGAGCTGTAACAACTTACAATAGCTTTCCTCCTAAATCACAGCATTTTTCAGATGCGCATTATCTTTTCTTTCAAAAAAGGAAGGAAGACTTATCTAGTTCCTTCCTCCTGATCATTAACCTCAAATAACACCCAGAAAATTATGAGAAGCAGCCTGCAAACGGTAGTGTGCTTCTGTGCCAGAACGCCTCTGACTAGTACGTTCCTTTCTAGCGTGCCCCCCCCCCAGTGATCACAATGTGCTCCATTACCTCATGGTGGCACTTATGTCTCAGAGTCTGCGTGGTAAGGTCATAAATAGCCAAGGTCCCATCCAAATAGCCAATAGCTGCCAGTGGCATCCTGCAACCGGAAAGCCATAGAGAAGGACTTTAACTGGAACTTGCTTTGTACAGTATTGTAGGAAAGATATAGGTAGTCTTTGACTTACATCCGACTGCAATTTCAGACCAGAATTTCCATCCCTAAGCAAGGTGATTGTTAAAATGACCTTGCTTTTGCCATGATTAACTGTATCGTTGCAATTGTTAAGTGAATCACCCATTTGTTAAGTGAATCCAGCCTCCCCCATTGACTTTGCTTATCAGAAGCCAGCTGGAAAGGTCTCTAGGCAACTGCGGGATGCCGCAACCATCGTAAATACATGCCGGTTGCCAACAGCCCAAATGTTGATCCTGTGACTGTGGGGATGCTAATGAGGGTCGTACTTGTGAGGACTACCCATAAGTTCATTGGTTTCAGTGCTGTTTTAACTTTGAACAGTTGCTAAACAAATGGTTGTTAAGTCGAGGGACTCCCTGTAATAAGATTAAATAAACGCTGGTCCAGAGTTGTAAATGAAAGACTACCTATAATATAATTAAATAAATCATCAGGGCATTAGTCCTTCTTGCTTTGCTAAAGAGCTCCTGGGCTCATTCACACAAGGTGGTCACTAAGAATTTATCTGGCTTTGGGGGAAAAAAAAAATCATTCAGTGATCATCAGAAAAGCATATTATCTGGGTTGGTTCCCATCATCTTTCCCCCCCTTCGTGGAAGCTTAGATGTATATTGTATGTTGTCGGCCTTCAGAAACATCAGCAGATGTGTACCAGGGCAGAACTGGTTACAGGGCCATATAAGTCATTTCCCCACAATTTTCCCTTAATTGCTTTCTGATTGATGATCAGAAGTGAGATTCTACTGGTTTGGACTGGTTCGGACGAACCAGATGTTAAATTTGCATCTGGTTCACTGAACCAGTATTTGAACTGACCGGCTGGCCCTGTCCACCCCTTCCCACCCCTCCCAGGAGTCTCCACACAGCCCATTTTTGATGCAGGTAAGGGCAACGTCCGCGTGGAAGCTCTTGGAGGGGGAAAAATGGGCCTTCTGGAAGTACTGGAAATCTGGAAGCCTGTTTCTGAAAGCCTGTTTCTGGCTTGCAGAGGGGCTCCAGAGCCTGGGAGAGGCTATTTTCATCCTCCCAGAAGCCCAAGGGAAGCCTCCGGGCCCTTGGTAAGGCAAAAAACACCCCTCCCGGAAGTACTGAAAGTCCGGAAACTGGTCTGTTTCCGGCTTTCAGAGGGCCTCCAGAGCCCAGGGGAGGCAATTTTCACCCTCCCAGAGGCCTGAGGGAAGCCTCCAGATTCTTGGGAGGGGAAAAAAAACCGCCCCCCCCCCCCCAAGTTCCAGTAGGTCCTGCCCACCATGACCATGACCACCCAGCAACTGGACAATGAACCAGTTGCTGGGATTTTTTAATCCCACCCCTGTTGATAATGGTTAGAAGTGACTTGGTCAGTTCCCCAACCTGCTGGTTTAAAACAACATACTAACCCTTAAGAGTGGAAATGGTTTTAAACAGTGGTGGGATTCAAATGTTTTTACTACCGGTTCTGTGGGCATTGTTTGGTGGGCGTGGCAGAGGAAGGATACTGTAAAATCTCCAATCAGCGGTGGTGTTTGCTAGTTCTCCGAACTACTCAAAATTTCTGCTACTGGTTTTCCACAACTGGTCAGAACCTGCTGAATACCACCTCTGGTTTTAAAGCATGTAGTTAATGCCAAGTACAAGCCAATATACAATGAGGATTTCATGCCATGGTCACAGGCAATTATTTCTTCCTTTCCCTGAATGTGATAAGCTCCCACTGGTTTCTAAAAGCCAAAGATGAATTGAGTAATTTTTTCCTGGAATCAGAAAGAAGTAAGATGTCAGAAAATATGTATCTCCTTCATATTTGTGGTCTGTATCCAGATCCACCCACTATCATGAAGATCTGGGAAGGAGACTAGAACTTCAGCCAAGTCAGAGAAGCAATGTGCCTTTCTGAGTCAAATTGACTATTTATTTACTCTTACTCACTGTGTCTATCTCAAAAAGATAGCCATCTATACCAAGCTCATATCCTTTCCCCTTGAGTACTTACACATTGCAGAAGCCCAGGGACTCCACTGAGTTGAATTCTGCCTCCTCCTCAGCTGCAGGCTTGCTCTCTGCCTTGAAAACGGACACCACCTGTAGAAAAGAGACAGCCAATAAAGGCTTTTCTGTGCATTCAAGAAGCAGTCCATTATAACTGATACTTTACTGGAAGCAGAGTCTGGAGATATGCTGCATGTAATAAAAACAACAATCCTGTCATCTTAACCAAGAATGAAAAACAAAAGTCTGGAAAACTACACACCAATCATTCCTGGGTATGAACGAATTCTGGCTGGACTTTCTAGCTTACAAAATGGCTGTTATAATCAGGACTCCATTCTCAGTCAGACACCTCTTATCACACACTATGACTCTGAAATGCTGCTTAAGACAATGGGAAAAAAAATTCATTTCATTTCTATCTCCAATTTCACATCCTAAATTTGGATCTGGAGATATAGAAACTGAAAATTAATTTCTGCTCAGACGTTAGTTTCAGGAGTGGTTTGCTACTGGCTGAGAGAGAGAGCGACTGGCACAAAAGCATTGGTTTCATGCTTAGAGCAGGACTAGAACTCTAGGTCTCCTAGTTTCTAGCCTGGTACCACTACACCAAACTGGCCCAAGAACTAGGCAGCCCAAGTTCAAATCCCCACTCGCCAAAGGAGTTTATTCGGTAATTCTGGAGTAGCATTTTCCTTCTCTCCAAACGAATTCATAGAGCAATTGGGTAAATAATGGGGAAGAAAGTTAAAACCTTGAAGTAAATTTGAGACAAAAGTATAATTGTCAGCACAATAACTTTATCTAAATGAACCAAGCAGATATTTTACACATCTGGACAAGTAATAGGAAGGTGGAAGGAAGCACTCACCTTTCCAGTTGCAGAATTTATCAGCTTGGCGTGGCAGTCAACAGAACCTGTTAGGATTAGACTGCCATCCTTCTGGCTTGCCACACACGTTAAAGGGCCCTGGTGCCCCTCATTACCTGGAAAGACAAAGAAGACACATCCAATGAAAGAGTCTGTTAAGGGTTCCTTTCCCTTTTTCAAGAGCTATCTTGGCTAACCCCTTGATTCCAAAACTCATATTTCCCTGAACAGAAACACCATAATGTCATGATAGTGATGCAATGATACACAAAAATGCTGATTTATTTAACTTTCTACTGTTACAGTTAAAAATCTGACCGTACAGTATCTCACAGCCAAGTTCTGTTTGGAATCTCCAGCTTGTTGAACTATACAGAAATGGAAATACAGGATTGCAAAATGGAATACAGGACTGCAAAATGGAAATACAGGATTGACTAGCCCTATCACTATCTTTGGATCCTGTATTTCCTTGAGAACCTGTATCCTGTTTCCAGTATCCTTCAAAAGGAGGGGACATGGGTTTTTTTGTGAGGCTGACCCTACTTTGCAGGAAACCTAAAGCAACAGAAACAGGCAAAAGGCCAAAGTTTTTATGCAGAAGTGAGATGACCAGGACACAGGTATGTCTCCACAGTGAGCTGGAGGTTCAATGACATGACTTCTGAAGACTTCCTTCCATGTAATATTTGTTACCTTTCAGAACATGTAGTGAGTTGCCCTGCTTCAAGTCCCAGATGCGCACTGTTCCATCTTCATAGCCAACAACAGCCCTTCTCCCTGCATGAAGTATTGTTGTGTTAGTTGTTTTCTAGGAGAACTAGACAAATTTAATTTTAAAGAGGCCCAAGGACCTTCCCATCCCATCCCATCCCATTCCATCCTATTTCTCATTGTGAAAAGAAATAGAGGATGTGTTTGGAAGTGCCAAGCAATGGGGTAGTTCCATTCCTAACAGCAAAAACAATATTCCTCACCATCGGGAAGGACACAACCACATGTAACCGGACAATTTGGCCCTTGAAAGGTTTTGTATTCTCCACTAGGGATCTTCCACATCCAGCAGTTGCCATCAGCTGTGCCAGCCAGAAGGACAGGGGACTGGGGGTGCCATTTTGTCCACTGGAAGAAGAAAGCAAGCAACAGATTGGGAAATGAACAAAGCTGGAAAGCAAATGGCTGTTTGTCCAGTTGATCAACATGTTCTTCATCTGTTTCATTTATGACCTGATTTATTTTCATTTCGAATACTTTACATTGGCTAGAGTCACACTTCATGCTAAAACATAAAAAAATATAATGCTTGGATTCATGTGTGCTAAGTCAAAGTAACAAAATATACACTATATATATTATAGCTTAATGCCAAGTATGAACTCTGTCAATGTGAGAAATTATCAGCTAAAATGTAAGCATATCTCTAAAAAGTTTAACATCTGGGATTCAAATAGCATCTTAAAGGGTTACAGACTTCCTAAAGATCACCCAGGAAGCTCATAATCATACAAGTTATTCTAATGCATTTAGACTAAATAACACCTGGAAGATACTGTTTATTATGCATATTCCAGATGTTATTATACATTTAGTAGAAACAGGCTTGAAATAGGTTTCTAAATTGCATGGAGAGCTTCACAGTACGGTGGAGGTGGTAGATACAGAGGTAATATGCTCATCCCTCCTTCCTTGCCTCACTGGTAGTGACAGCTTTCTTCTGGAATAACTGATCTCATCCAACTCTGAAAAGGGCACATTTTAAACTTCTCAAAAATCACTCAAGGAAAGTGAACTTCTTCCATAAAGAGAAAACCGCATATAGCAGCGACTTCTTGAATACGCACGCAATTTCAACCAAAAACATGATTTTAAACACATCACTACATTATAGTCTTTCAAGTTCTCCAGTGTTTTCCCTTGGTGCAAGGGGAGCTAATCAGGCAGGCAGAAACAGCTTTTTTAAAAAAAAATCTGGACCATGTTTGCCTGCCTACTCTGTTTGGGAGTTATAGAGAGCATAGCAGAGATGATCTCATTTCACAAGTGTAAGAGGGGACAAATTCTTGGGACGCTTAAAATATTATTTTCAGTTCTGGAGAGGTTTCAAGAGTGGACTTGGTATCTTAAAAACTGCAGAAGTTTAGGCATCTATTCTGTCCCCAAAGGATCTCCCTATGGGGAGGGGATGTTGGAGGATTCTAAAGGATGTTTTGGATGTCTTTAGGTGACTTACATTGAATTTGCTCCTTAAAGCCCCATCACCAGTGAAAAAGAGGATAAAATATACCCACTCTAGCAAATGAGGGGTCCTTGGTGCACTCTAATCTTGGTTGTTTTCTTGCAGACATTTTCATGAAACATCTACAAGAAAACAACCAAGCTCAGGAAGCATCAAAGACCCATCATCTCAACTTTGAGCTACAAATATTCTCCTTATTGGTACAACTCTAACGTAACTATGTGGGTTACAAAAAAGTACTAGCAGTTCCTCATGTGGCTCATGAATTACCCACTCCTAAGGGTAATGCCACCATAGTTTATCACATTTGCTTCATTTTCTATTGGGAAAGTCAACTGTCCTGTTCAGGCAAAGCTTTTGCCATGACACTCACAGGCTCACCTCCAAGTCACCCACTTCAAAAGACCAAATCTCTTCTTTGGCATCGACTCTCCAGACTTTAATGAATCCACCCATGTCACCCGTGACCACAAAAGTGGAGTCATAACTAAAACCAACACAAGTGACAGAATCTTTGTGACCTAGAGACAGTGGGAAGAAAATGATCATGTTTTGGAACAAACAGATCTTAAGAAATATCAAACGGTGGAAGACAGGTTTATATGGCAAACAGCTGCAAAAGTGGGGTGAATCGAGACCCAATTTAAGCTTTCGCATGACTATTTCTTGTCCCACGATTCCAGAATGTCCAGCTGGTGTCTCCTTATTCCATCAATGACTACCATACTTTCTATGTTGGTTAAAAGTATAAACCTATTGCAATAATTTGGTTGGCTTTAAAGGAGGCTTAGATAAATTCAATGGGGACAGGTCTATCACATGCCATCAGTCTTAGAGATTCAATACTACTTCTGGAGGGAAAGTAGGGGAACAATGGCTGAAATAGATGTTTCCTGCATGTGATCACTGCAGAGACATCTGGTTGGCCATGAGAAACAATGAATGGGTGAATGAAGATGGGCTTTATGTTCTTTCCATGTTTTCAATAGGTGAAGCCTATTTTACTGAATGGCATTTGCTTCTGTGCTAAACAGTACAAGACTGTAGCCAAAGTAGGACCAGGAAATATTTGACTGAAATTTTATTTTAACCTGTGTCAAAAATTTCCCTGGGAATTTTGGGCATGTCCCTCTTCTTTACAGGTTATCCACCTGAAGCCTTAAACCAACTGCCTCCCCTCATCATACACACTTGAAAGATCAAGCTAATAGCATGAAAAAAAAACTATTGTCCATAGTAAAATAAGGTAATACCACAAACTAGGTTGCTTCAATTAAACAATGACATGTTTTAGAACCCTTCTCTGTAGCAGTGCCTGAAATGAGGTTCCCTTAGGATTTAGATGACCCCTGCTCTGCTGTTGTTTATTTGCCCTTTTTGTTATGTACTACTGTAATTTCTTTGATTGCTGTGAACCACTCAGCATAGTTGAGAATTGGGCAGCATACAAGTGCAACAAATAAGTAAATAATTTCATTAAGCCACAACATGGTTAGTTTTGGCTTCACAAGTTTTATGATGAAGCCATTTAAATAGTTTCATGAAATGTACAAATCATTCTATTAGACTTAAAGCACTATATAAATATTAATGTTAATAAGTACATTACTCTTGATATCACCTTCCCTATTTCAGTCTAACAAACTACATAGTGTCTGTGTGCATGTGTGTGTATGCATACAAATGCGATAGGGCTACTACCATTCTATTACATAATTTATTTTTCTAGAGTGTACACTTCAGATATGCAGTCATCATATCTTCAGGCTCAGACACCTGCTTGCCAGGATTTCTGGAAATTATATAAACAGTAATCCCACACATCTAGGAATAAGGTAGTCCTTAAATTACAACCACAATTGAGCCCAAAATGTATGTTGCTATGTGAAACATTAAAGTGAGTTTGCCCTCTTTTACATTTCCTGTTAAATGAACCATTCCATTTGTTAAGTTAGTAACATGTTTGTTAAGTGAATCTGTGCTTGTCATAAAACTACAAAAGCTGATCACATGACCCCAGGGCAGTGTAACCATCATAAATATGAACTACTTTGACAAGCATCTGAATTTTAATCCATGGGAATGCTACAATGATGTTAAGTATAAAAACTGGTTATAAGTTACTTTTTTCAGTGCTGTTGTACTTTGAATGGTCACTAAATGAACTAGTTCTTGTATTGTACAGGACTACCTGTACAAATCTGGGAAAACAGTCACAGTAAGGCACATCTAGGAATACAAAGCTGGGGAAACTGTGGCAATTCACCATTTCCACATGGTCTACTGTGGTCAGTGACATGAATGCTAAAAGCAAAAATTAAAGTTAAAGTTAAATTTTAAAAATTAAAAATGAGGGTAGGGACTAATGAATCCATCTTAGAAATATGGTAGAGGGCTTCTGTTATGATGTCTTGCCATACACTGAAAAGGCACATAGTATCAAGAGAAATATCAAGAAATATGTTTGTTCTACCTGTTGTTTTTGCAAGTGTGATAATATGCCACCTATTGGAAGCAATGTTGCCAGCCAATACCTGCAGGGATTACTGCTTTGGCAGGCCTCACCTGTACACTCAAAAAGGAGCTCGCCATCCTTAACAGACCACACAAAGGCCTTGTCATCTTCACCACCTGTCACAGCAAGGGTATTGGTTTTTGGGTCAAGACTGACACAGAAAACTGAAGCTGCGGAGAATTAACAGAACAATGGTAATAAATAAAAATCTCATAAACAGATGTAGTAAATGAATTCAGAACAATCAAATCAATGAAAGACAGATTGGGAAAGGACACTGGTTCTCTCAGAAAATACTATCTTAAAATTTTAGCTTATTTGTTTAAAGCTAGAATTGGATCTGTCTTTGAAACTTAGCAAACTATTATAGAAGCCAGCTCTTCTCCCTTTTTTTGTTTCAAAAGCAACAAAGAAATTTGATGTAGTTCTTCAAGTTGCTAATCTTTTAAGAAATTTCACATTTTGTTGCTAGTCATTTAAGGAATAGCTAGTCGTTTAAGATATATTTTATTTTTGGCTTAGAATAAAATTCACATTCCCGCTGCTTGATTTCAATGGCCAATATGGAGTTCCAGACCAAGCTAATTAGCCAGTGGCCTGATTCACGCATTACAGCAAGTCATCCTATGATCTTAGTTTAGCTCTTGTGGTTTGTAACCTATAGATCATTATTGCCAACTGCCTTGTGGAAAGTATGCTAAAGAAAGAAAAGCACCATAAATCCCTCTTGCCTGGCGTAACAAATTGCTATTAACTACCAACTTTCCTATAAGAAAATCCTAGACTACTGTTTTTTCTTGAGTTTTGCAAGGTGTTTATTGGACTTTTATTTACAATTGTTTATATTCCTTGTATGCCAGGCTGTTTTCCTTAAACTGTTGACGAAAGTAATTATAACAGTTGGTTATAAAAGGTACTGATATGGGTAGGTGATAAACAAGTGATTCACACCAACCATAATTGTGTTGTGAGACTAATGCTCAGTGACCCTCGTCCTGCACATATGCATAACAAATCTCGGTATATATGCTGTACATGCCATCATTCTTGCAAAAATGACCGAAGAGTCACCACAGAATGTGTCTGTGCGCATGCTTTTGGCTGCCATAAATATTGGCAATGGAAAATATATAAGCATCCATCTTTTTGATTCATGGAGAGATTTTCACCCCTAACCTCTTGCTCAACTCCTGCCTTGGCAGTTCATAACCAATGAGCAGAATCCTCCTGAGATGACATTTAATTTGGGACATTTAATCTGGGGGAAAGCCTTTCCTTTATCCCTTTAATAGCTTACCTGTATGCTTAGAGAATGTGACTTCACTGTCATCATGGGCCTCCATGCCTTCTTCCACCCCTTCATCCTCCCCCCAAGCAGCATCTTCTTCTAAATCCACATCTTCTATTTCATCAGCCAGATCATCTGCAGGGAGAGAAAGAAAAGATAGTTTTAACATTACCCATCAGCCAACTCTTTTTCATTAGAGTCATATGTGAAACAGATGCAGTAACTTTCTTTCTATTCTCTCATTAACCCGTCCACCAACCCTTCTACATAATGAAAATAAAACAGGTTGTCTGTTTCCCTTTTTTTTTTTTTTTTTTTAAAAAAAAGCACAAGTCAAAAAGCTGCATCACAAACTAGAGAAAAAGCAGTTTGGAAATCGCCACGCTCTATTTCCAAAATCCCTCCCACTCAAGGAGACCTTGCTTGACTTCAGTACAAAGAACGTCAGACTGCAAGTTTCTTGGGAACTAAATCGCATTTAGACTTATATACCGTTTCATGGCGCTTTACAGCCCCTCTCTAAGCGGTTTACAGATCAGCATATTGACACACACACACACACACACACCCCGACAACAATCTGGGTCCTCCTTTTTACCGACCTCAGAAGGATGGAGAGCTGAGTCAATCTATCTGGAAACTTCTGAAACACTATTTGTTGTGCTGCCTGCCTTTTAAAAGGAAGTATTTCGATGAGAATAACAATCGAAACAAGTGACAGCTGGAATCATAACCATCATCTTTTCCTCTAAAAAAAATTAAAAAATAAAAATAAAAATAAAAAAAAATAAACAAAAACCCGTCATGCCCCAAGTTTTCCTGAGGTCCGGGAGAGTTGAACTCCCCCCAAATTTCTTCCAAGGACAGCCCATATTGCAAGTCTTGGTGCCTTGTGTCAAAGCCTTCACAGGGTCCCTTCCCCCGGTCGCTCTCTTTTTTCCCTTACCCGGTCCGGGCGGCTCGAGATCCACCACTTCCACGATCTCCTCTGTGTCCTCTTCCCCATCGCCGCCGGCCATGAGCAACAGCGCTTCGGACGCCGGCTCTACCTCTTCCCCTTCTCCGGGCTCCGCCATGCTAAGTCCAACCCCCGCCGTCAGCGGACACGCCACTCCCGCGAAGAACCCTCTCTCTCTCTCTCTCTCTTCCTTGTTCCCCGCCCCCTGTGGCGGGGGAGGAGCCAGAATCCCAGGTGCCAATTTCACGAAGGCAGGGGGGAAAACCAAAAAAAAAAAAACAAAAAACGGGGCGGGAACACCAACTAGCCAATAGGAGCTGCCAACACGCTTTCCCTCATTGGCTACTTTCACATTCTAAAAAAACGAAGCGTCGGTGTTAATCCTCCCACCCCTCGGTCTTTCACCAAGGAGGCGAAGGGCGTCATGGGAGTTGTAGTCCCAGGTTCCTCCTCCCCGTTCGTTTGCTACCCCGGCAGGCCAGGAGGGGAGAGGTGTTTGTCAAGATGGCGTCGCTTTCCTTTCGGAAGTTCGGTAGGAAAGGCGCGACCTCTGGGCGTCCCTATGGCGGAAAGAAGGGAGGTTGGCTCGGGCCAGCTAAGGGAAGGTTGCATTGTTTCTTGAGAGGGGAGAGTGATCTGGAAAAGACTGCAAATTTGACCCGAACCACATGTAATAATATAGGCTATAGAGGAGCTGATAGATTCCTGAGAAGCCTGGTTGTTATTTTTCCGTTCTTTCCTCCCTTTTTTATAACCCAGAGAATCTGAGCCGAATCAGTCGACGTCTCTTCCTCTTAACTTTCCCTGGGTCTCAGGCTCAAAGCATGTTTCTGCACGTGTTGTAAAATCTCAAGAATAGTTTCTCCAAGGTCATCTCCAGGGCTCTCTGCAGCTGAAAGAGAGACCTTGCTTACTCATGTTTATTGCTTTTCAGAAGGACGGTCGTAGGCTGTGCTTACATTTTATATCCTGGAGGTAGAGTAGCTAAGAAAGAGAATGATTTGTTCAAATAATGTGGCAGCTTTGGCTTTCTGTATTTTATATGTGTGAAGGAGAGCGAGATGCCAGATACTGAGATTTGGAAAGCTGGGATTATGGTTTAGAGATTGTCATGTGCATCCAGCCCGTTTGAGTTTATCATGGGTATGATAAGCAAGCCTGGGAGTACAACCTTTTGACTTGCATGGGCTGCGAAAGGAATTGTCTTGGGCCGCATATAAAATACACAATCAAGTTGATGGATATAAATAAACTTTTTCATGTATATTTACTATCTTGAGGGGTCACATTACTAGCTATCCAGGCCACAAGTTGCACATGGCTGATTTAGAGAGTGGTAGAATAGATATTCTGCAGCCATTGTTGAACACTTGGTACTGTAATGTGTCACTAAAGGTAAAGGTTCCCCTTGCACATATGTGCTCGTCGTTTCTGGCTCTAGGGCAGTGGTTCCCAACCTTTTTTTCACCCCACACCCCTAAAGAAATTTCACTCCAACCTCGCACCCCCTGAAATTTATATTTTGCTCAAGGATAAATTATGCAAATTCCGAATAATATTTTATCAAAAAAAGATTGTTACTTTATTCTTTAATATAATTTGTAAAGGAAATTACAAATGTAGCCCTGAAACATATAATAAATGAACATTGGAATAAACCTCAGAAAATTAATCTCTTACTTGAAATAGAACAAATAACTAAGTAGTAAAAAATAGTACCAATACTATTGGTAATAGTACCAATAGTACTATTGTACTATTGTTAATAGTACCAAATACTATTGAAAAGGATTAGTTTTCAAAAGCTTGGTAGGATTGAATCTTTTCAGCTATTTATGTGACGGCCACTAAATAACGATACTTAACTCTAAAATGAAAACAAATTAGTCCATTGCAAAAGAAAATAAAAATGCCAACATATAGCCAATATCCTATTTACCTGGACTTTTCTCGCACCCCCTGGAATATCGTCTTGCACCCTCAAGGGGTACAGGCACCCCAGGTTGGGAACCCCTGCTCTAGGGGATGGTGCTCCCCTCTGTTACAAAGCCAAACAGCTAGCACTATCAGAAGACGTCTCTGTGGTCATGTGGCCGGTATGACTAAACACCAAAGGCGCACAGAATGCAGTTACCTTCCCACCAAAGTGGTCCGTATTTTTCTAATTGCATTTTTACATACTTTCGAACTGCTAGGTTGACAGAAGCTGAGACAAAGAACTAGGAGCTCACTCCGTTACACAGTGCTAAGGATTCAAACTGCCAACCCTTCTGATTGACAAGCTCAGTGTCTTAGCCATTGAGCCACTGCACCTGTATGCCATTACAGTGGTCCAGTTATGACCATATGCTATAATTGTGAAATTCTTGGTGTCTCTAAGGTTGGTTTATTTACAGAAACCACATTTACACACCATTCAAAACAGACAACAAAAAGCTGAGGAAGGATAAACAAAAAGACTAGAACACATCTCCTTCAGCAGCCCACATTCAGATAAGCAGGGCTTAGTACCAGACAATCGGGCAGAAGACAATACACCAATCAGGGAATCGACTAGGAGGGAAGTGCATCTTATGAAAACCATTAGGGCAAGCAACTGCATTCAATATAAACTGGCAGCAAGCCCTTCTCTCATTTGCACTGATATTACTTAGTTGATCAATGAAATATCTTCCAGGCTCAAGCAACCAATTTCACAGCATACCAGGAACTCCACAGTTCAGCCCTGAGCTGAAAACATCAATTTCTGTTGGAACATCCTATAACTGTTCTACATGTAAAATATATGATTATGGCGAGACTTTTTTCTTTATGGGCTGTCAGGCAAAATAAGTAGGTGAGCAAAAAAGGCTTTTGAGCTACCCATCATAATAAGAAAAGAATAGCAATAGCATTTAGGTTTATATACTGCCCCCATAGCACTTTACAGCACTCTGGGCGATTTACAACGTAGAAACATTATTTGCCTATTGCCCCCAACAATCTGGGTCTTCGTTTTATCAACCTTAGAAGGGTGGAAGGCTGAATCAACCTTGAGCCCTGTCAGGATTGAGCTCCAGGCTGGGGGCAGAATTTGTCCAGATTACTGCACTTTAACCATTGTACATGCCAGGTTTCGTGTGGTTTCCCACATCTTGGCTTTTTTTTTCTTCCTTTACAGGCTTCCTTCCCGCCACATTGAAACAGTCACCACGCATAATGCCTTTTCAAATGAACACTCAGTCTTTTCACAGTAGCCGAAGGTGTTTAGAAGAAATGGAGAAGAAAGTACAGCCTGGTGAACAAACATACAGACATATAGAATATATGGCCCCAAGAAGGTTCAAGACTTCTCCAAACCCAGTTGCTATTGCTTGGTGAGCATTGCTTTTATCATTCTGTGATCCAAAGGTAGACATCCCATGATTTCCTTCTGAGGTTATGTGGGCAGAATTCAATGACAAAATGACTGGTTTATAGTGGCTTACTTTTAGCATTTTTTTTTCCGATAGGGTAAGGAAGCAAATCCCTATAATTCTCACCCTTTAAATTTCCTGCAATGGCCCAACTTTTGTTCATCAAAATTTTGCCATTTTGACACTGAAGAAACAGGATTAAAATCTTGGAGAATTCTAACAGTGGAAATTTGTTCTTTGGGAGCTTTCTGGAGTAGAAATGGAAACAGCTTTCTTTTCCCATTCCTACTCTGAAATCTTTTCTCCACTTAAAAAGAAAGATTATAAAATTTGATTTAATCCTAATCCTTAGCAAAAAGAATTCTTTGTATCTTTTCCTTTTGGAAACCAAGGATGGTAAGTATGTTTATCTTCAGAATCAATCTGTGAGATAGCAACTGGACAAAAATTACCCAGCTGAGGTCTGTAGTGAACTGTGGCCTAGAACCTACATTTTCCTTAATGTTCCTCCATTTACTTTTATATTTTGTGTTTTATAATACTTAATAATTTAATTTAAAATGTTTGTTAAAAAAAAAAGCCTACATCTTCTTACTCCAAAATTTTATTCCTTATATTTCTCACAAATTCCTTAACTTGTATTGAAAAAATAGAAAACTAATCACATTTCCATCTTTTTTTAGTGCAAGGGGAGGAATTAGTTGTCTCTTTGGAGCCCCTTGTCTTTTCCAACCTAAATTCCAGGTGATTTTAGTTTATTTTAATTTCCTTAGGGTCATTGGTTTGCCCTCTGCATTTGCCCTTTTCTTCCTGGCTAAGAGACAAGTGGAAAAGAAACGTATGAAACAGATGAAAGCTCGCCGACAGATGATGGCAGCCAATAAAGAAGATAGTTTGACACAAAGAACAGGAAAGCACGTAGACACCAAGTCCAGTTGAACTGTATCCTTCAATCATTAAGTTACTGCTTTCAGATTCTCAAATTTTAATATTTAATTGAAGCATGGCGCTGTGCTACAGAGCATTTCTGATTTCTCAATCTGCATTTCTATGAATCAAAGTTATCAATAAATTACCATCAAGATTACCACAATAATCCTCAACATTAGAGATATCTCAAGCAAGAAGTAGTGGCCTGCTTTAAGCGTATTATGGTTTTCTTGCATCAAAGGGATTTGCTAAATCTGGATAACTGAAGATGAAATTGCAGGAGTTACATAATGTGGGTCACAAGAACTCAACAAAGCCATTTGTACTTTATTTTTTCTACTTAGTGAGCAACATTTTCTGAATAATTGTTCTTTCAGTTACATTTCACATTGTGGCTAGCAAATGAAACCAGATCATACTACTCTACCAAAATTTATGTGAAATATTGAACTCATTAAATATTTGAAAACTTTAAAGTGTAGGTTAGTTTATTACAGATACTTAGGAAGAATCCAAACAAACTTGTAATTTTGAGTGATTGGCAAGCTAATTGATTCCATTCCAACAGTTTGGTAAGCTAAACACTTAGATTTTACATGCATGTTTTAGCCTAGTCTTATTAATTTTTAGGATCCTAAAAATTGTAATTAAAATTATAGGGTCTTTTTACATGCATCAAATTGAACAGTACATTGTTAGAAAAAAAATGTTTGCAGTAAATGCTAACAAATTGTTACTACTGTTTTTACATCTTATTAAACTTTCTGCTTTCTACAGTTCTATGTTCATTTATTTCATCATAATGCAACATTGGCCCAACTGAACTCCAATTCCAATGGTAACACTATGACACAAGACAAAAGGAACAGATGTCACTTTAGTCAGTTCCATAAACCATTCATTGCTTAGATACTACACAAGGAAAACAATTGACTGCAAATGAGACCACTAAGGCTTCTTTTTCAAAATCTCTGAAAGATTTATTCTCCACTTATTTGTTCTTCCTGTTGCAAATTTTCTTTGCCGACTTTCACCCAAATGGTTATAATGGGAAATAATTTATATGACACAGATCAGTGTTCACCGGTAAATTTTAATTAGTCTGGGAACTGTTGTTTGCCCTCCTGACTGTTTTGTCTTGACCACTGTTGTGTGGAAATGATAAATATGCAGATTTTAAAAGGGCTATCAACAGATAATCCTCTAGAAATAGATCTGTTTGAACATTGTGGTCCAGATCCTGCTTTCTCTGGACCTGCAGGAGTATAATTATGGAAAATAAGTTTTATGGAAATATCCAAAAACTTCCCATTATTTGAACATGGATTTTATTATCATTAATAGGTCATATGTCTCCCTCCACCAACACAAATACTCTTTAAATTCATGTTTTTCATTTAAAATGTATTTTCTTAGTTGGATGCTTGTAATATAAAAGCAATCTGAGCACCTCCTACTTCACAACTAATATGTAACTTCTATGGCCAATACAACTGAATCTCACTTTCATAAATAGATCTAAGGTGGTTTGCAACTGAATGTTTTCTTGTAAAAATTAGGTTTTTTTAAAGCAGCAGTTTGAAAAAGTCAGGTTCCATTGTGGCAATCATTAATAAAGGAATTTCAAAAAAAAAATGCCAGTATTACATATGAAAAAAACATACTATATAATTTATTTGTAATATTAATATGACAGCCTGCAAGCTGGAAGACTGCTCCTGCCATCTATTTCATTGTGGCAATCATTAATAAAAGAATTGCAAATAAAAACGCCAGTATTATAATACATAAAAACATACTATACAATTTATTTGTAACAGTAATATAACAAAATGACAGCCTGCAAGCTGGAAGACTGAAGGTCTCAACCTAAAACCCTCTGAATCTTCACACTGTCTGTCTCAGAAGTTACTCCTGCCATCTATTTCATTGTGGCAATAACTAATAAAGGAATTGAGAATAAAAATGCCACTATCATAGATATATATTAATACATACATATATATACATACACATACAAACATATAATTTATTTGTATCGTACTATGACAAATGACAGCCTGCAGCAGAGGTGGTATTCAGCAGGTTCTGACCAGTTCTGGAGAACTGGTAGTGGAAATTTTGAGTAGTTCAGAGAACCAGCAAATACCACCTCTGACTGGAGATTTTAGTGTCCTTCCCCTGCCACACCCACCAAGGCACACCCATAGAACCGGTAGTAAAAAAATTTGAATCCCACCACAGGCCTGCAGGCTAGAAGACTGGAGGTCTCAACTCAAAACCTTCTGAATCTTCAACGCTGTCTCAGATGTTTCTATAGTGTACAGTAACTTCCTGGAAGTGCGGGATAGAATTATGTTACTAGATGATTCATCCCTTCCATATTGGGAGTCAGACCATTGAAAAACAACAGCAGCCCAGTGAATCTTCTTTGGAAAACAGAATCTTAGTGTGATGACCCGGGGCATGGCACAAAGGCAACACAGTCACATAAGTAAGAAGAGCCCCTTTAATACCCCCAACTTTACCCCCAATGTCCAGTTACCTTCGGCTGGAGAAAAAACTCTCCCAAGAACAGTCTTTAAGTGGAAAAAATTCAGTCCAAAAACAAAGTACATATAAACTCTAAATAAAAATCCACACAAACCACGCTGCAGCAATTAACTGGACAAGGCAGGATAAGGAATTGCAGACTTCAAAAGCCAACAAAACACACACAATTGGGAAGATGCCAGGAACCCAGATAAGCCTCGACAATAAAAGATAACTCATAATTTGCTTCCAACAAGTTGCTGTGCGCAACCTCTCTTTTAAAACACTGTGTTTCCAGCTGCAGTTAATGAAGGGAATTGGGGCCCTTTCCTCCCCCGTAAGCCATGCAACCCATGTTTCTCCCTTCTCTGTTCCTCCCTGCGTATCCTAGGATGAAGAGGGGGTGGGCCTGGATCTTCGTCTGAATTCCCTCTGCCTTGCTCTACCTCTCCTCTGCTCTGCCCAGCCAGACTTTGTCCTTCCCCAGTTTTTTCCACAGCCAACGGAGCCACACTCCCATTCCATCAGCTGCTTGGCCTCCCCCTCAGAATCAGATTCTGACAGGGGCATGACACTTGGCCTAGAACAGGGCTTTCCAAACTTGGAAACTTTAAAACTTGTGAACTTCAAGTCCCAGAATTTCCTAGCCAGCATTGCTGGCTGAAGAATTCTGGGAGTTGGAGTCCACAAGTCTTAAAAGTTACCAAGTTTGGCGACCCCTACAGGAACCTCTGGTCTAATTTAAGAATTCTACTAAGATAACTACTAGAAAAGGCCTCCTATGAACATAATACATGTAAAGGTAGATATACTATGAAGGAAAAATAATAATGTTCTGGCTATATGCTGTATGCTATATTAATATGTTAGTTGTATTGTTTTATGTTAACTGAATAATTACCATAATTACTCTAATTTTAATGGTTACAGATAAGAGCTTTGGCATGGATGCTGATACAGAAAAACTTATTAAATCCAAATGCATCTCATAGGACATACATTCACTTTGACAGTGTACTAATTATTTCAGGTGACTTAAGTTTATTGAACTTTGGATTCAGCCCATATAATCAGTAAGTGAGTTTTTGTACAGTATACAAAGCTTTCACACAGTATAGCAAAATAAGAGCAATACAAAAATTTTGAAGTATGTGTGTATGATAATATTATTCAAAAACAGATTCATATGAGGGAAGGCCAATATAGTAATATTATGAAAACAACTTGTTCCTTAAGTTGCCATTAAAAAAAAATCCCTAACGTCTGCTCCCAAGTCTTAAAAAAGAAAGGAAGATGTAGATGACATCTACGTAGATTTGAATTGCTCCATAAACATAATCTTCAGGACTGATGGAAAACCTCTTATTCCCCAAAAGCAACTGGGTATCATATGCAAGGAACTGTAGGAAATCAAAAAGAAGCAATTAGTCTCATAGTTAAAAAAAAATTACCTCTAAAGATGCAAGTGCCCTGCCAATCATTTCTTGCCATGCACTCTTCATCAGTTTTTAAATTTTCATTTAAAATGTGTTGATCAACACTTTTTTTATAATCCTATCAACATACTCTGTTGAATTCCTTGGCTTCCTTTCAAAATTTCAGATCTGTTTTAATTTAATACAGTAAAATTTTAATGTACCAGAGTAGTACATACACAGAAAACATACATACAAATTAGAAGTGTCTCACAATCCTATAATCCACGTCAATGATGGAGATACTTCTTAATGATCCACTTTTTAATCACACTTCATATTTTAAATGGAAGTGCTCAAAGAAGTGATTCTATCACATCAAATAATTTACAAGTTATAGCAAATTCCCCACTTGCTATTAATACAGTATATATAGTCAATTTCCTTTTATTGGGACATATCAAAGCTCAACTTTATTAGGTGTAATTTGGGTTTAGCAAACAAATCTTCATATTTTGTTTGAATGGCTAAAGTCAAAACACTTCTGGCGTCTTCTTCAACTTCATCTGTCTTTTATGCATTTCATATTATTATTTATGACAGGTATGAGAGGCTGGTTCCGATGAACCATTGACAGTTGAGCTGCAGAGTTGTTATACGCAGAGACAGGGAGTCCTCAACTTACAACAGTTCGTTTCATGCCCAAAGTTACAAGGGCACTGGAAAAAGTGACTTATGTACATTTTTCACACTTACAACCATTGCAGTATCCCCATGATCATGCAATCAAGATTTGGATACTTGGCAATGGACTCATATTTGTGATGGTTGCCGTGTCCTGGGGAGAGGGTCATGTGATCAACTTTTGCGACAAGCACAGTCAATGGACAAGCCAGATTCACTTAACAACAGGGTTACTAAGTTAACAACTGCACTGATTCATGTAACAACTGTGCCAAGAAAAGTTGTAAAATGAGGCAAAACTCATTTAACATATGCCTCGCTTAGCAACATAAATTTTGGGCTCAATTCTGGGCATAAGTCAAGGACTACCTGTATAATTTTTTGGGGGGGTTAAGTTTTATTGATTGTTAAGGATAAACAAAAACAAACAAAACATAAAAACATCCAACTTTCTTCCATAGGACTACCTATATAATCTTATTTTGCGTAGCATATAAGAGCGTTCAAAGTGCTGCAAACCTATTATTTTCATAAAAAGCATCTTGGGGCAATAGAAAGTAATTCTTTACTCACCAGGGTAAAGATGATGGCACAAATGGCTGAATAAAGCATATGGACCCAATAGATCTGAAGAAGATAAATAAGATCCAGTTAATTACAAATCTCTAAAGAGGAAGTTTAAGCTGTCAGTCAGAACCCCATTGACATTATTAAGGGACAACACAGTATGAATAAAAAGGATTTGTTAAGGCCACAATTTCAAAATGCCTCAATTAAGTGAAGGGGAAACAATTCTCTAGGGAAAAAAACGAGACAATCATTATCTGCCATAGTTTCCCAATTAAAGCAGATATGTTTCCAATGTAAACACATGTAAATATTAATTAATGCACACACTTTTGAAAGCCAGTCATCCATTCCAGCCACTTACATATTTGTATACCAGGACGACAGTGGTGGTGATAGAAGTCACTAAGAGGACAATTGCCAGTATACAGAAAAAACCAGTCCAGGTTGTGAGATCCACCTGCCAATGAGAATGATACATTGTAGCATAAGTGATCCCTATTTTATTGCCCTATACATACATAGAGTAGCCAATCAATGTAAAATGAGTAAGAAATGGGTCAAAGAAATTAAAGGCATGTCATGAGAAAAGAAAAAAATCAAATGTAAGTTGATCTAGCTTGTACTAACACCATGCACTATTTTTTCACATTTTCCATCCTTGGAAACCATACTTTCTCATATACTGCTTCACATACTTTCTTTTGTTCCTTAAACTTGTTTCTCTTTTAGGATCTCTTCAATTCCATCCAATCATGGCCCATTTGGTTTTCCTCTTCCTCTCAACCCATGTTCTTCCAAGCCAAGCTTCCAATCAACCAATGGAACAGCTTGCCCTTGGAAGTTGTGGGAGCGTTATCACTTGAGATTTTCAAGAAGAGATTGGACTGCCATTTGTGAGAAATGGGGTAAGGTCTCCCACTTGGGCAGGGGATTGGACTAGATGACCTATAAGGTCCCTTCCAACTCTGATTATCTGTTATCTATTATCTGTTCTTTCTTCATATGCTTTTTTTTGTAATTTGATCTTCATTAGTTCTCGCTACATAATTACCATATTTTTCACACTGAAAGACTCACCTGACCATAAGACACATCTAGGTTTACAGGAGGAAAACGGGCAATGACAAAGACAGAAGAGGTGGGATTCAGCACTGTAAAAGGACCCCGCTGTCACAGCCCATATTTTTCACTCCATTAGACACACAGACATTTCCACCAACTTTTTTTTTTTTTTTGGGGGGGGGGGGGGGAAGTGTGTCTTATGGAGGAAAAAATACAGTAAATAATCTCAGAGTATTTCTTTCATACTGACCACTCACTTTTCTACAGTATCCTGCACCAATTCATTCTTGATTATCCCTCCTGTTTTACTCATTCTTGACTATCTTATTAGCTCTTTTTCACTATATTAAAATGATAAAGACAACTCACCTTTGTTTGGAAAGAGAAAACAGTGACAGTGATTGTTATAACTGTAGTGATGATCATGGCAAGGATGACAGCTTTGGTCTCATGCATACTGTAAAAAACAATGTTAAAAATGCCTGAAGGATATCATTATCAAATTATACACACATACACACACACACACACACACGGTATTCAGCTTTGTTCAGGTATTTTCCCATGTCATTATAGTTGTGCTTTTAAAGTTGTAGCAACGTTTCAGCAGAATCTCATCTACCATCAACATTTCTGCCGAACGTTTCTGCCGAACTCTTCTCGGAGAAGCACAAAGCCGAAGACATAAGCCTGAAGATGACGAATGAGATTTCGTCGAAACATTGCCAAGATACTTCCAATTTTACGCGGGAGAAAACCCAAATATCCAAAGATACACACACACACACACACACATATATGATTCACAAAGATTATGAAAATTCTTATAAGCCATGTAGAAAGTGATCATAATGAGGCTATTCAAACTTCTACTTGCAATCTTCAATGGATATCAAGAAAGGCCTCTCTGACTGCAAAAACTGGTATAAGAGAAATCGGATATTCTCTTAAAAATAAACTACCAATTTGTATCAATTAGTGGCACTATTGTAGGATAGACAGATGACCTGAATATTCTTCAAATCAATCTGAGACACACTTGAAGTTTCTTAAGAAACTTCAAAGACATTCTCATGCACCATCCGACTCATTCGGATCTCACCTTACTAAGAAATATATTATTCAAATTAAGGTAGAACTTTTCAAGAAATGTTACTGTGACGTTTTTCAACAGTTATTTTAAAACATTCACAACAGATTCTTAAATAAAGTCATTCAATCTTCAGAATGTTTCCAGAAGCAAATTCTACAATGCTGTTAGTGGGAAATCTTACTCAAGTGGAGAAATCTGGTTTATTTTTATATTAAAAGAGGCTTTAGCCATCCAACAGCCAATGATAAAACTATTATAAAATCTTTTAACACAATGCCCAATAACTGATGGCAATGGTTATTTCAACCAAAAATGAAAAAAGAGCTTGTTGGTACTTTTACGGAAATAAGAGGATTTGCCAAGCCTATGGCTACTATCTATTTTCCAGTAATAATTATTCAACACTTTGCCCTTTTGAGAAAATCCAGTTTGTTTATCCCCATTATACACTTATCACTCTCATTTACTCCCTTGTACAGTACCTAGCAATGGTGCCTGTCATAAATCCCAAAGACAACGTCTAGGGAAAAAAGCAAAACAGAACAGAAAATTAGCAAAGCATTACGTACATAGTACAATATTGGCTATATCTATTATTCCATTGCAACTTTTCCCATCCCCATTTCAGGTGAACATACATATATTAACAAGCAAGCCTAGATTTAAGCATCTTTAGTGAATTACCATTGTATTATCTGAGACAAGAATAAACAATCCTGTTAAAAATGCAGTTTGTTTAATCAAATACATTCCATAGAAATTGAGCTGCCATAAAGACTGAAATAATATGAGCAAATTCCCACATCAAATTCTCATATCACTTCATACTTTTAAAAATATCATTACTATATAGCCAAAGATTTTAAACAACTATCATTCAAAATATTGTGCTGGTGAAGTGAATTATACAAAATTAAGCACTTGTCTTTTTTGAAAAATATAAGATGAAATCACTAACTTTTGCTGGTAACCAAAAAATAGAATGAATATAACACTTATGACATCTGAATAGAGATTCTATTTAATTCTGTGTGAATAAAAAACACTGCAGGGCTGGCTCCCTGTTTTACCTGTGCAAATATCAATTTACTAAGAAAAATTCTTCAATCTATCCCAAGCATTATTTTTCAGCGATAACTCCAAGTAGACTAAAGGCTAGGTCCCACTGGCCGACGGACGCAAAACATATGCATAAAGGAAACAGCGGACGAGCAAAATTTCAGGGTGGCTCCATCCGTTGTCATCTGCTTCAAAAAGTGATGAAAATTTGCATAAACAGAACAGAAAAGAACGGACGTGGGTAGCATGTAGCGAGGATGTTAAATGGATGTTCATAGGAAGCCTAGCGGATGACAGAGGATGACACCTCCGAAGGGGTTCCGGGGGAGAATTTCAAAGCGGATGCATAGCGGATGAAGTGGATGCATCACGTACGCCTGAAGGAAAGAAAGGGGATGCCACGCGGATGTATATCGGATGCAAACTGTTCATTGTGCATCCTTTCTATTTCCGTGCTACTAACGATGTATAGATGTTCCATGTACCTTTTGTTTCCTCCCTCTTTCCGTTTTCAGATGCAGCGGATGTGAGTTGCGAGGATGCCCAGAGGATGCAGAGAGAATACAGCGGACGTTTAACGGATGATAAACGGACATAGAACGTTTGTTGCTTGTATGTCGCGGATGTACATCGTACACGCCGGAAAGTTCATCCATTCACAAAGTTTTGTGTAGCTCAAAACTTCTTGCACGGATGAAATCGCAGTGGACGGATGCTCAACGGATAGAGCGTATGAAACACGTATGCAATGAGTACACAATGGATGCATAGCGTTTTCCAACGGATGGCAAGCTTTTTTTAACATTTTACATCCTCTTTGCATCCGTAAGTGCAGTGGGACAGGGCCTTTAATTGTAAACCTAACACTAACCCTAGTTTCATTTTTAATGGCAATAAGATTTTCCCACATATTTTACTCTGGACCACAAACAAGTCCGAAATGAAAGCCATAACTGACACTTTCCTTAGAAAACTGTTTACAATCTATCTCTAGGCTTAATTTTCAGCCATGACACCAAGCAGACTTAATGACACCTAACCCTAATTTCATTTTCATTGGCAATGGGATATCCCCATGTATTTTACTCTGGACCACAAGTCCAAAATGAAAACCATAACTGACATTTTCCTGAGAAAACTGTTAAGAATAAATCCCTAGGCTTAGTTTTCGGCCATGATGCCAATTAGGCCTAACCCTAATTTCATTTTCATTGGCAATGGATTTTCCCATGTATTTTGCCCTGGACCCAAACAACTTTAAAAGAAGGCTATCATTAATGCTTTCCTTAGAAAACTATTAAGAATCTATCCTTAGCATTAGTTTTTGTCCATGAAATCAAGCAGATCTAACCCTAATCCCATTTTCACTGGCAATGGGATTTTTCCATGTATTTTACTCTAGACCACAAACAAGTCTGAAATGAAAACTGAAACTGATGTTTTCCTTAGAAAACTGTTTAGAATCTATCCCTAGTGTTACGTTCAGTTGAGCTGAGCAGGAACTGAAGTCCATTCCCATTGGCTGAGCGGTCTGACAGTGAGCCATATAAAAGCGAGCTGTCAGACCGCGTTGGTTAATTGCTCGTGCTTGCCAGCCGACTCGCAACAGTAACGTCTATTGCGGTTACATTTATTCTTACGGTTACTTGTTACAGTTAATAGTTACTAGTTAATAAATGTTGATTTAGCCAAATCGTGGACGTCGTTTGTGCCTCACAAAACCAGCGACGAGGGTGGGATCAGCACAGTGAAGGCACACAGAAATCTCAAGGGAGTCGGAGCATGCAGTAAAGTTATTTCAGCCAGCTGATGAGATGTCCTCCACTCCAGCATTCCCATATTTCCACCCTACAACGGAAACGTGGTATTTTTACATTAACCGTTTTGAGTATCAAATCACAGAAAAAAAGCTTTTTTCCTAAGCTTCTGTGGAGCAGCTGTCTTCGACACTGTTACCGCTTTATTGGCACCACAATCAGTTAAAGAGGTTTTCTGGGAAGCCCTACAGGAAATCCTGAGTAACCATTATGCCCCCAAACCATTGCGAATCACTAGGCGGCACGGCATGCTTTTCGGCGACGGGAACAAGCTGAGGGAGAGACGATCAGTATGTATACGGCTGCTCTCCGAACGGCTGCATTGCAATGTTGGTTTAAAGAGCTGGATAACATGCTGCTTGATCAACTAGTGTGTGGAGTGAGAGACCTCAGATTCCAAAGACGTCTGTTAGCAAAAGGTGACCTCACTTTAAAAATGGCAATTGAAGAGGCTCAAGCTACTGAGATGTCCAATCTCTCTGCAGCTGAGATCCAAGGCACAATTAGCAATCCAGGGGCTAAACCAAATGCTACTGTTCATTTTGAAGAATTTGCCCCTAATGAATTATTAGATTATGACGAAGATGTTAATCGCCTCTCCAATCGCCAACAACTGCAGCAACAAAAAGGCTGGAACCCAAGGAGCAAACCACAACAGCTCCCTACAACACAGGTTGTTTGTTTAAGTTGCGGGGGTAATCATTTAAAACCTGTCTGCTGGTTTAGAAATGCTATATATTTAAATTGCCAGCGAAAGGGCCATATAGCCAAAGTCTGCAAATCTGGAAAGAGAACACCACAAGCGCAGCCTAAGCCACCAAACAGATTCCAAAAACAAAGGGATGAATGTTTTACTGTGACTAGAGCATCTTCCACTGACTCTCTTAACAATATTCCACAACAGCTGAGCATTAATAAACTTCATGTAACCATCTCATTAGAAGGTAAAGACTGTCCAATGGAGATTGAAATTGGTTCATCCTTATCCATACTGTCCTGGGGCACCCTAAAGAGACTGATTCCAACCATTTTAAAGAAACAGCTACAACCTTGCAAACTATCTCACAAAGATTACCAGGGGCGTAACATACCAGTTATAGGAACAGGCAAGTTTGCAATTAAATTGCAGGACTTCAAGGGACAATTACCCTTTACTATTGTAGAAGGCACCTTACCTAGTTTAATGGGGCTAGACTGGTTTGACGCTTCAGGGCTTAAAGTGACAGGTATCTGTCTTTACTTTACTGTCACTACATTAAAATGACAGGTACATTGCACTCAAAACCAAGATATTGAGACACTATTAGCTGAATTTAAGGACCTTTTCAACAGTTAGGCCATTATGTAGGCACCCCAATTTCTTTTGTGTTAGATCCAGCAGTAACTCCTATCAGATTAAAATCCCGACATGTCCCTTTTGCATTAAAATCAAAAGTGAATGCAGAAATTGATAAATTGATCTCACAAGAGGTCCTGGAGCCTGTAGATTATGCACTATGGGAAACTCCTATAGTGACCCTCTTAAATATGACGGCTCTATCAGATTATGTGCGGACTGTAAGAGCACATTAAATAAGGCCTAATGCTTATCCTGTGCCTGTAATTCAACATCTCCTCCATTCAATGGAAAAGGGCACCATATTTGCTAAGCTTGACATGGCCCAACCATATCAACAGCTGCCTGTCACTGAAAAAACTGCTCTAGCCCAAACCATTGTAACACATAGGGAAGTGTTTAAGTGTAAACTTTTGCAGTTTGGGGTATCTATGGCTCCTGGTATATTCCAATGCCTTATGGAACGATTGCTGCAAGGTATCCCTGGCGTTATACCATACTTTGATGAAATCATCATTTTGGCACAAAACAAGCAAGATCTCCTGCAATGCCTTAGACAAGTCCTCAATTGCTTTAAGAACTCAGGACTCAAATTAAAAAGAGATAAATGCAAATTTGGTGTTTTCCAAGTGGACTTCCTAGGATGCATTGATGCCCAAGGGATTCAACCTACAGACTCTAAAGTTACAGCCATAAAAAAAGCACCTGTTCCTACCAACAAAAAGGAGCTGCAGGCTTTTTTAGGTCTCCTAAATTTCTACGCTTCATTTCTTCCGCGCAAGGCTTCTATTGCAGAACCACTTCACACATTATTAAACTCTCAAGCTAAATGGTCATGGGGCAAATCACAACAGGATTCTTTTGACACTATCAAAGCAATGCTTTCTTTTGACAGCGTATTGATGCAATTTAATAACCAATTGCCCTTGATCTTATGTTGCAATGCATCTCCTTACGACATAGGTTCTGTCTTAGCTCATATATTGCCTAGTGGAGTGGAAGCCCCTATAGCTTATTTTTCAAGGACTATGTCAGCAACAGAAAGAAATTACTCTCAAACAGATAAGGAAGTTTTGGCAGCCATTGCCTCTGTTAAAGAATTCCACAAATTCCTCTATGGTCGTCACTTCCATTTAATAACAGACCACAAACCTCTCCTGGGTATCTTGGCTGGCGACCGACAAAGTCCCCCTATTTTGTCCCCTAGGATGACCCGCTGGGCATTATTCTTGGCCGCATACTCCTATACCTTGCAATACAGGGCCAGAAAGCACCTAGGACATGCGGACACATTGAGCCGTTGCCCTTTTCCAGACAAAATTATAGACCCTTCCACTTCCTCATCTATTCTACTAATTGACGATCATCAATTACCTATTACAGCCGCAGATGTCACGAAAGCCTCCTCTAATGATATTATTGTCTTACAAGTATTAGACTGGATGATAAGGGGGTGGCCAGAGCAGGCTGTAGATGCCCCATTTATGCAATTCAGAGCAAAGCAGCATGAATTATCCATACAACAGGGCTGCCTACTGTGGGTAGGTAGAGTAATAGTTCCCAATATCTTCAGACCTAAGATTTTAAACAGCTTGTATGAGGGCCATCCAGGAATAGTCCGTATGAAGGCTTTAGCTCAGAGCTATGTTTGGTGGCCTGGCATAGACTCTGATACTACCACAAGAGTTAAGGCATGTCATACATGCCAAATGTCTAGAGCGGCACCTCCAGCAGCTACTTTCGGGGAATGGGAGTCTGATAAGTCGCCATATTGGTCAAGGTCCATATTGACCTGGCTGGGCCGTTTCAAGGTTGCACCCTCCTTATCATTGTGGACTCATATTCGAAGTGGGTAGAGTTGGTCCTCATGAAGTCAACCATATCAGAGATGATCATCAAGGCGTTAGATCGCCTTTTTGCAACCCATGGTTTTCCCGACATCCTAGTGTTGGATAATGGCCCACAGTTGACCGCAGCTAACTTTGAATTATTTTTGGCATGCTCTTGTCGCTCCTTACCACTCGGTGTCTAATGGTCAAGCAGAGAGGGCTGTGAGAGCCACCAAGGAAGTGCTAGGATGATTAGAGGATGAGGACTGGTACTCTAAGTTGGCAAAGCACCTGCTAATGTAACACGTTACTCCAGCACAGTGACCAATCGTTTCCCAGCGGAGTTATTAATGGGCTGAAAGTTAAGGAACCATATGGACAAACTCCACCCCAGTTATGTCCCAAATGTTCCCTTAAATTCTTTTAGTGGCGCTAGAGTTTTCCAAGTGGGGGATTAGGTTTATGCGCGGAATTTTGTAGGTAATCCACTGTGGCTGCCAGGGAAAATAGAGGCAGTTACCGGCCCAAAATCTTATGAAATTACTCTAGTGGATGTCCGAGTTTGGTGCCGACATGTAGACCAGATAAAGGGGAGTTGGGCTGAGTTATCAGAGGACCCGTCTGACAGCGAGTCGGCTAACACATAACAACGCGAACTCGAAATGGCCGACACGCCAAAGAGAAAGACCTACCTTTAGAAGTTCCACCATCTCAGTCCGAGTCAGCAGAGGGGAGGGGTTCAGCGATGTTTCCATCATCGTCTGTTAATCCTGCAGGCCATCATTCTCAGATGACCGGGCAAGCTGAGTTGCGTAGGTCCAACCGTAATAGACAACGCCCCGCCTATCTGAATGACTATGAATGCACTTGACTGGTGGGAAGGGGTGTTACATTCGGCTGAGCTGAGCAGGAACTGAAGTCCATTCCCATTGGCTGAGCAGTATGACAGCGAGCCATATAAAAGCGAGCTGTCAGACCGCATCGGTTAATTGCTCGTGCTTGCGAGCCAACTTGTAACAGTAATGGCTAGTGCGGTTACCGCAGTTACAGTTATTCTTACGGTTACTTGCTACAGTTAATAGTTACTAGTTAATAAATGTTGATTTAGGCAAATTGTGGACGTCGTTTGTGCCTCACAAAACCTAGCATTAGTTTTCAGCCATTTCATTTTCATTGGCAATGGGATTTTCCCATGTATTTTACTCTGGATCACAAACAAGTTTGAAATTAAAGCTGTAACATATGCTTTCCTAAGAAAACCATTAAAAATCTATCCAAAGAACAAAGAAGCAGAAAGTACTGCCACAAAGTTTCATAATCTAGAATGGGGTGACAATCTTGCGGCCCATGGACCAGATGCTTCAGGGGCTGGCCCTGCCCCCGCACAGTTTAGCAAAGGGGGAAAAAGTCCCGATACGTCACATTATGCCACAATGACACCCCTGATCTAGAAGAAACTCAAGCACTCTTTCATGGGTCCAAATAGAGATGTTAACAATTGGACAAGTCCGTAATGAGAGAAGTGGTCACTCTTAATTAGGTCATAAGCCATTAATATTAATACCTTAAATTGTGCAGTTAGCAACTGGCAATTAATGCTGATCTTTCAGGATTTCTAAAATTTGCACTGGTTAACGGCCTAGGTGTTCCATTTTAGCCCAATTCCAAATTGTTGGCATGAGATTATGCCATTTTTTCCACTCAAACTTTGTGAATGTATTTGTTTAAAGAGAAAGATGGGGACCATAGAAGGAGCGTTCACGTCACGGCCCCTGTCAGGTATCTGTTTACCTGCGAATCCTTCTACCACGCTACACCAACCTACACCAACAGTGTTCTACAGTGGCTGGAAAAGTGTAGCGACACGAGAGAAGAAGAAGAGAAAGATACACTGTTTAGATAATTCCTCTGAATATAAGGAAATATTTGTAGTTTGGAGGCAATGAAATCATTTTCCTGCCAAGTGTTTTAAAATCTGCAATTAATTATTACTTGAAGATTTTGTAATAATGCAAATATAATAATACAAATATATTACTCTTTAATCTCTATCCTAGGCTCTTTTGCCAACATTTCAGATCTCCCCACGTTAGGGATATCACATGTACTAAATTTAGCCCAACCTGTAACATCAATCTACTACTTACGAAAATTGTCATAAGAATTATGTTCCATGGAAATCGTCTCCTGAAAAAGACCAAAGAATGAGTCAGTGCCTATACAAATGGTCCCACTTTAAGAAAAAGTATTATTTTGGCAGAACTTTTTCAAAGATATACCAGACTTCCACTTGTTCTATTCCAAGCAGTTTCCTTAGTAGGACAGTTCTATCTGAAGCTTAGAGCTAGAACTAAATGGATAAGTTATTTAGCAACAGGAAACTCCCAAACCAAGATTTTAAAAAGCTACATTTTGATTTCTAGCTTCATCATTCATAACCAAAGCCACTGGAGCTCGAACCCTTTAACCTGAAAAAGATTCTGCATCCTGACTTTAACTGTTATTGTTGTGGGACAATAGGATGAGGAAAGTGTGCTGGATATTATGTAAAAATAATAAAGGATACAAACAATTTAAAAAATAAAAGAAATGATAGCCGGAAAAAGTAATATAATAAAATATTTTAAAGCCATCTAGAAAAAAAGATTAAGAGCTTCCCTTGTAAAGTAGGTATAAATCTAATTTATATGTGGAGAAAATTAGCAACTTGTGTCTCATCACCAAGAAAGCCAATAATGAACACCTTTTGATGAAGGGAAATACTTAGGTTTCCCCGAAAATAAGACCTGGTCTTATTTTATTTTGGGCTAAATAATTATTTAGTGCTAAAATAAGCACTAGGGCTTATTTTGGGGAAAACATGATTTCAGGGTGATCAGCTTGGCTTGGGTGCCCCACCCAACCAATGCACACATAACAGCCAGAAATTGCACAGGAACTGACACCATAGGCCCTGCTACCAGACACCATTGGCCTGTGCATACTTGACCATGTCCACCCTTTCACTATGGTTTATTTTGGGGATAAGGATTATATTAAGTGCACACATAAAACCAGGTTGGGGCTTATTTTCAGGGAAACACAAAATTAAAAAAAAAAGCTTCAAAAGGATTATATAGGTGTTTTCCTATGATAGAAAGTTGTTTTACACTACAGTTCTTTTGAACACGCAACTTTTTTTCCTGAAATGTTTTGGATCCCTGGGTTGTGACAGTGCACCCACCTTCACTGCAATACTACTGTATTACCATCCTACAGACAAAATTTGCATTGCAGGTAGTCCTCGATTTACAACATTTGAAGTTACAGCAGCACTGAAAAAAGTGGCTATGACCTTTTTTCATACTTACGTTGCAGCATCCCCATGGTCACATTATTTACATTTGGATACTTGACAATTGGTTTATATTTATGAGAGTTGCAGTGTGCTAGATCCATATGATCACCTGTTGTGACCTTCTGATATGCAAAGTCAAGGGGGAAGCCAGATTCACTTAACAACAGTGTTACTAATTTAACAGCTGCGGTGATTCACTTGAAAAATGTAGCAAGAAAAATTGTAAAATGGGGACTCACTTAACAAATGTCTCACTTAGCAACATAAATTTTGGGCTCAATTGTGATTGTAAGTCGACCTACCATACTTGCATTTTTCATTGCTTACCTATTCTAAGCCCTTTGATTCTTGTTATTCTGCTTTTCATGGACATTTATTTTTTAGCTGCAACAAACCTAAACCTATGAACATGATTACTGTGTGTGCACATCCATTATTTGCAAATAAGAGAAGTGCCTCATCCAGGCCTCATTTTTACATCTCTAATTTCTATTGCAGAGCCAAAAAAAACAACGGCAGGAATTATTTATCAAGGCTGTATTTCCACAGTCAGAATGCCAATCCTTTTAACCACTTCTCCATCCTTCATTCTAGAATTCCCAGCAAATTTTGAATGTAATGCATCATAAAATCACAGATGTTACCTGTGGGGGATACTTACTGGATCTTTTGGCAAAACACCAGCACCAGGTAACAGATCAAAAATACACCACTGTGAAAGTAGAAAAGACAAATTACTGCAAACTGAAAGGCAACAAGTCTAAACAGCAAGCTACCCTCTTACATTTAGTAAACTTTTTTTCAATGAAAGTCCTTTAAGCCATACAGTTGAATGTGTATATTAAAGTTTTACCAGAGGTTTTATGCCAGTTAAGAAAGTGGAACATATTTCATTTGAAAAGTGATATCAAACATACTTAGGAGTGGTGGTGATGGAAGTCAAAATAGAGCCAAGAATCTTAAAGGATACAACTTGTCAAGTATTCATTATGGTATAGGAAGTTCCTGTCTTACAACTATAACAGAGCATGCCCATTGCAGTTGTATGCCATGAGGGTCATTAACCAAAATGCCCAGTCATTTAGCTCAATGACTGCTACCCTGGTCTCTCCCAGGTGCAATCATTAAGCAACTGTGTGGGTCATTAAACAGGACTGTGTGAATCATTAAACAGTGAGGGAAAGAGCTGCCTGTCAAGAGGGAGGCGGGTCCTCTTGAGAGAAGGGAATTCTATCACTGAACTGGAGAACTGAAATCCATCTGACAGGCAGCTATCACTCTCAAAAATTCTGGCTGCAAAAATCCATGGTGAAAGTCAAGAGAGATTTTAATATGGGAGTCTTGAAGCATGAGGAGTTTGCAGCAAGCCTCCCTACAAGTACCCCAGGCTAAAATTCTTTTGGCCTTGGTGGCCAATGCAGTATTGCAGGCTAATTCTGCCAACTGCCAGCAATTCGATTCTCACCGGCTCAAGGTTGACTCAGCTTTTCATCCTTCCAAAGTGGGTAAAAGGAGGACCCATATTGTTAGGGACAATATGCTGGATCTGTAAACCACTTGGAGAGGGGCTGTAAAGCAGCATGAAGTAGCATATAAGTAAGTGCAATTGGTAGTGCTTTTGCCATGAATGATTCCAGTCTTCTTCTCTGAGAGTGGAAGGGCTGCTCTGCAGAAGCACTCCACCTGACATGGGGTGAAATCAATTTGGCAGAAAGCCCTTCCACTGTCCAAGATGTTCACTAAAAAAAGAAAAAAGGATCCTGATGGACCTTTGCCAGTCAGCCCCCAGAAACCAGAAGGAGCAGTTTGCCATCTTTTTGCCAGCTTCACTGCCAATTGCTGAAAACGTCAGAAGGGAAAATTGAAAATATCAAATACATTATCATGAAGTACTTGGCAACCTATTTTAAGTGCAAATAGGTTGTCAAGAGTCTAGATCACAATCATATAACTGCAGGGCTGCTTCAATAACTGTAAATTCACTTGGAAAGTTGTAGGTCCGTTTGTTCAGCACCATTATAATTTCGAACAGTTGCTGAATGAGCAGTCATAATTCAAGGACTACCTGTAAACTCCCTCCTGGCTTGGAATTCTTGACTGTGTTATCTAAAAGTTAGGAAAGACTACAGCAAAGCAATAGATCACCAATGGCATTTTGATTAATACTTACTAAGATGCATAATAGATTGGAATGTGATTGATCACAAAAGTGTTCACAGGAGTCCTGTGGGGAAGAATGACATGAGATCAAGTATTAGTAAACTTGAAGCATGAGGTGTTTGCAGCCAGCCTCCCCACAAGCACCCCAGGCTAAAATTCTTCCACTTTTGACGTAAGTTAGCCCAAAATTCCATTAAAATTATTTTACAATTTCATTTCCCCTTTTGTGGTCAAAAACATGAATACTTACCTATTAACTGGGCCACACCCAAAGCTTCGCTTGTATCTACTGCTGATAAGCCTGTATTCACTATGTATTTTTGGTATGCAATTACTAAAACATATACGTAATGCAAAGAAAAGGCCTTCAAGCAAATAGATACCGTATATACTCGCATATAAGCCGATCTCGCATATAAGCCGACCCTTAAAAAACTGCCCCAAAATGAGGAATTTTGCAAAAACTCGCATATAAGCCAACCCCCAAATCGACTTAGTGTGGCGACTTGCTCCAGCGACTTGCTGGAGCAGCGACTTAGTGTGGCGGCTTCGCGCAATGAGAGTCTTGGCTCTCATCGCGTGAAGCCGCTGCCTGGTGAAGCCGCTGCCCGCCGCTTCCCCACCTCCCATCGAGTCTCCCAGCTGATTGGCTGTACAAGCCGCTGCCTGGCAAAGGCGATGAGAGTCTTGGCTCTCATCGCTCGAAGCTGCTGCCCGACGAAGGCGATGAGAGTCTTGGCTCTCATTGCGTGAAGTCGGGCACTTTGCGCGATGAGAGCCAAGACTCTCATCGCCTTTGCCGGGCAGCGGCTTGTACAGCCAATCATCTGGGAGACTCAATGGGAGGAGGGGAAATGGCGGGCAGCGGCTTCGCCGGGCAGCAGCTTCGCACGATGAGAGCCAAGACTCTCATCGCGCAAAGCCGCCACGCTAAGTCACTGCTCCAGAAAATCAGATTTATTCGCGTATAAGACGACCCCCAAATTTGGGGGAAAAAAAAAGCGTTCTAAAGTCGGCTTATGTGCGAGTATATACGGTATTTCCTTATCAAGTTTACCAAAATTTTTGCACAACTGTAGGCTTTTCATATATGAACAAAAAAAGAGCCAAAGGGAAATACATTTCTTCACAGCTGCTTGAATACATTATATATACCAATAACTCTACTAGTCCATACAGGATTCTAATCCTGCTTTAGGCATGTAAGCTGGATAGGTGACCTTTGGCCAGTCCTTCTCTCTCAGACCAACCCACCTCATGGCTTGTTGGTATAAGATAAATAGGAAGAAGAAAGGGCATTAGGTATGTTTGCTACCTTGAGTTATTTATAAAAGCAATAAAAAAGTGGAATTAAAAAAATACCCAAATAAAAGTAAAGAAATAAATTCCAATCCTTATCTTGAGAACATAATAGGTTTTGGGGAAATCTAAAAAAATCTACTCTCCCAAAATAGAGTCTGCCACTGGAAACATCATACATTGTTATCACCATTGTTTCTTTGATAACATGACAAGCTTCAGAAGGCTTTAGAGCATCAGAAGCTAAGTTTTCCCCTTCTCCCCTGGAGTTAATGTAAATTATTTTCATACAATCAGAAACAGCAGCAGGATAAAGTAAGCCAGGGGGGAGCCAAAAATCCTCACAAAAAAGGAGGAAAGATGTAGCCCTTCTCTTTTTTTTGCCTGGCATATACCAGTCTGGAGGAGTGTCAACAGTCATTACCCATCACACATTCTCAGTCCCAGGTCCACCTGCATCAGGGATCCCCAAACTTGGCAATTTTAAGACTTGTGTACTTCAGCTCCCAGAACTCCACAAGTTTTAAAGTTGGCAAGTTTGGAGACCTCTGACTTGCATGGTGGCTTTGTCTATCTTGGACCCATGAAAACTTACACAAAGGTGAAGACGGCAACAATTGCTACAGTCAGTAGTAGCTGAAGAGTGATGATGCTGTAAACCTGTTTGCGAAGACAAAAGAGATGCACATTCAAAATGCAAAACGAAGACCAAGTTGTGGGGTGACCCTATTCCGATTCCTCCACAGGAAGGTAGCAAGAACGGATGTAAGAATGAAAGCCTTTTGCTGAATTATATGGGGTATTTTTTTCATCTTGCCACATCATTTCCCAACCAAGAAATAACGGTGCGTCGATCAGCTGTTTGAGCTATTAGCAGAGTGGCAGCAGCAAGGCACTGGAAGCACTTAGCGGCACACATTTTGGGCACAATTATTGACTAAATGAAAAAAAAAACACTAGCAGACCACATAAGGCTGCTTGGTGAGACCTAGGTTGTTCAGGTTTATTCTGTAGTTTGCATCAGTATATGTAGAATGTAAGGAAGACGACCTGAAGGAAATAAACAGGAGCTATTGTCTAAGACTAAGCAAAAGGGGTTGAAACATTTTTAATGCCCAGAATAATGAGGTAACATTTGAAAATGCCTCAGGCAGACACCTCTCCCATTCAATGGAGTATAAGAAGTAAGAAAAGCAGATTTGGAAGATTTTGTTATTTTAGCCAATCTCAGTAGCTGATTGCCTGCTCTGGCCTACATCCGGGGGCTGGTATCAGACTTACCTTGCGAATGAAGGCTTGCCTAACATTTTTTTCCACCCAATATGCAATTCGGAAGTCCCCTTCTTCCAGCTCCAAACTTCTATCACCTGTGAAGAGAAGAGGAAAACACTGATCAACCCTATCTATGAGACAAAATGGCAATTGTAATTGTGATGGGATGGATTCATAGTAGATCTCCTAGGCGTGATTGTAGCAGGGCTTTATGTATTTAACTGGATGCAAATTACCACAATGGCTGAACCTACTCCTTCTTAAAATAATTTATTATCCACTTATTAATACTCTGAAACCTCAATAACAGCCTTGTCTCAATTCTAAATAAAATATGCATTTAACATAATTTCCTGTCTATAGTATGGCCCTCTCTTTACAGTCCTAAGTTACAGTTTTCCTAACTACCGACACAATTTCACTTGTCCCTTAACCCTTTACCATATTTTCATTTAACAGCTCTTTCATGTACATTGACTATGCTGATTGTTTTCTCCCACCTTCAGCTCCAGACCTCTTGTCATCATAGGGGGGTGGAGGACCAACAGTTTCCATGTTGTTCATAGCTGGTGTATAGTGCCTGGGAAAATAAGTGACATTTAAGATGCTTAAAATACACGCACATATGCAAAAATGTACACATACACACACACGCATGCACACATGATATGAAACATAGACTACATTCATGTTCAAAACCCACAATTGTTTTATTTGTATAAAATGCTATGTCCAAACAATTATTTTTACACCTTAAAGCAGGGGTGTCAAACTCAATTTCATTGAGGGCTGCCTCAGGGCTGTGGTTGACTTTGGGGGTGGGTGGGCAGATGTGACCAATTGGGTAGGTGTGGCCAACCAGGTGGGCATGGTCAACTTGACACCATTCCCCAAACTGTTTCCTGTTTGCATTGAGTAGACCAGGCCAAAGCTACACTGGCCTGATCTTTCCTCTTTGCACTGGGTGGACCAGGCTGAAGCTATGCTGGCCCAATCTTTCCTCTTCACATTGGGTAGAACAGGACGGCCCTGCGGGCCAGATCTGACCACTTCACAGGCCTGCAGGCCTTGAGTTTGACACCCCTGCCTTAAAGCAATGGTTTATGTCAAGGCAATGGCTGGATTTTCATTACTACCTTTAGTCTAAAGTAACTTTGTTGTCCAAGCCTAGAGATAATGTGCTAGGATACAAGTATGCCCAAGAAAGCTAGCTGCTTTACTGATGTGATTAATATTTTGAATAGCTTCTTTAAAACACATAAAATCTGAGAATAAAATTTCAATAGAAAAAACAACACCACCAAGCAGCAAGGTGAATTAAAATCTAATACTGTATTTGGCCATTTAATCTACACACCTCCCCCAAATAAAAATAATGACTAAGGATAAGAGATGGTAAATGTGAGTTCGACCTTTGCTTGCAAAAATAAGCAGAGGAGACTGTTGCTTAGAAGAATAATGAAGAGAATGTCTGCAATCATTTCATTTCATGCCTGTCCACAAAACTGGTATGTGACAAAATCAAATTTCTGTTATGAGATCTAGTTTGTAATTTGTTCTGAGAAGGAATTTGAACTAAACAACGAGCTGAGGCAAACAGGTAAGTGTAAGAAATATGGAACTGAGAAACTAAGAGAATAATCTGATATTGAATATTTTTGATCAGTGCAAAACCATCACCAGTCTGCTACATAGTGCAAATGTCTGTATCTCACCAAGTGGTATGTATTTAATATGTATCTCACCAATTCTCTACTGAATTCTAAGAGGTTTGCAAGAAACAGCAATATAAAGCATTACTGTGGAAATATGATATATAATACAGCATACACATGTGTAAAGGTAAGAGAAAAAATAGATATGTCTCCATGGAGAGCACATTTGGAAACTATTAATCATCTAGAAACATGTACATTCATGTTCAATTATAAATGAAGAGAAAGAAAAACAGGCCAGTTAAACAAATATGAGTATCTACTCAGTACACTCACTTATTTTCAGTTCTTTGTGGCCTATTTTCTACTTGCCATAAAAAGATGAAATCATAGCAATTGAGGAAACCTCCACCACCTATATACTTGTGGGTTAGAATGTTTCTAACTCCATTTTAAGGAAGCAAAAGTAAATATGAAGCATACACACAAATTTTAGATTTTTGTTCGATATGCTTCCCCTTGGATAACAACTACTTCAGATATCAGGATTGCAGCCAGTAAACTTTACTTTCTGAGACTGCACATAAATATGAGCTCACACAAGTGAGAAAGAGAAAGTGTCATTAGAAGGATCTCTGTTCTAAAATCCACAGATATGATAGGATCACAAATGTGCAACTTTCCAGACTTACATTATCAATATTTCTTGGCAATTATAAGAATGTGCAACATCCCTTTCTACTGTTGTCGTATCGCCTTCCAAACCATTCATATAGCAATAGCAATAGCACTTAGACTTTGCAGCCCTCTCTAAGCAGTTTCAGAGTCAGCATATTGCCCCCAACAATCTGGGTCCTCATTTGATCCACCATGGAAGGATGGATAATTCATGTACATATTAATTAATCAGTGGAAAGTCTTGTCTCCAGAAGTTGTGGGCGCTCCCACACTGGGGATTTTTAAGGAGAGATTGAGCAACCATTGGCCTGAAATGAAATAGGATCTCTTTTGAAGGTCACTTCCCACTCTGTTACGCTCTTATACTTTCGAAAAAAACATCTAGAAAAATCCCATAAACCTTCCAGAATAAAATTACTGTTATGTATGAAAAAAATTCAATCTGGAAAAAAGAAACTATACTGTATTGGTTGCATCACATGAACCAATGTAACATTTTAAACTTCAGATCTCGTGTGTGTGTGTGTGTGTGTGTGTGTGTGTGTGTGTGTGTGTATGCTGTTCAACTTCCTTCGGGTATTATCCCACGTCATTGTAGTTGTGCTTTTAAAATTGTAGCAACGTTTCGGCAGAATCTCATCTGCCATCATCAGGCTTCTGTATTGAGTTCGTCTACGGGTCAGACTATCACAGCCGTTAGTTTTAAATTTGAGGCTAGCCTACTGTTGTGCCAGGATGGTTTTTTCTTCATCCTGATTGGTTGGGAGTCTTGGTCTGTGTTTCTTGGTCTTGGAGTTTGTTTGATTGGTGTTTCTGGTTTCTTCTGTCTGTTTTGTGGCTTTGATTGGCTGGCAACACCGTGTTCCTGTATTGGAGGCTTTCAGTGCAGCTTGGCTTCGCGTGAAAGGATGGCTATCATCTATTAGGAAGCTAGGTTTCATCTGGGTGCCTGGTTGGGGTGTGTTTGAGCTGGAGGTATCAGGGGGAGTCTGTTTGTGCCCAGGTGTTTGCCTGGCTTGTGGTGTGGAGATCTTTCTATTTGAGAGTGCAGGCTTCCAAATGATTAACAGTCTGGTGGAATCATCTCTTCCATTCATGCTTTCAGGTCTTTTTTCAATCTCTATGGCTTCTCTGATAATTCTGTAGCTGGGGTTTTCTATAGTAGCTAGGGTTTTGGTGCCATTGAAGTTGATGCTATGCCTGTGGCTTTCATGTGTTGGACTAGTGAGGAGGTGTGTTCCAGCTTTTTTACTGCATTTTTGTGTTCATCCAGGTGGGTACTTATTCTTCTATTGGTCTGTCCAATGTATGTGGCCGGGCATGATGCACAGGGAACTTCATATATGCCTTGGTTTTCCAGGTCAGTTTTGTCTTTGGGGTTTCTAAGGATGGCTGCTATTTTTTTGTCTGTTTTGAAGGCAGTCTTAATGTGATGCCTGTGTAGTATCTTACTGATTTTGTCTGTAGTACCTCTTATATAGGGCAGGACAGCTGTTCCATAGGTCTGTTGATCTTCTAGGTCTCTATTATGTCTTAGTGTGTTTTTGTGGATCAAGCTGGTTATTTTGTTTTTGTGGAAACCGTTGGCTGTCAGTACTTTAGTCAGGGTGCATAGTTCAGTCTTTATATGTGTCTTGTCTGCCAGGCGTTTGGTTCTGGTGATTAGTGTTTTGGCCATGGAATTTATCTGTGCTGGGCGGTGGTGGGATTGGGCGTTGAGGTAGCGGTTGGTGCGTGTTTTCTTCTGGTATACGGTGTGTCCTAGTGTGCCATCTCTTCTTTTGTAGATTAGTACATCTAGGAATTGTAGTTGTTTGTTTATTTCCGTTTCCATGGTGAACTTGATTTTGGGGTGTGTGTTGTTTAGGTGTGTTAGGAAATTGTTTAGGTTTTCTTTTCCATGGGGCCAAATCACAAATGTGTCATTGATGTATCTTAGCCATAGTTTGGGTTTGTGGGTGGCATTAGCCAAGGCTCTGGATTCGAATTCTTCCATGAACAGGTTTGCAATGATGGGTGACAGTGGTGATCCCATAGGGGCTCCTTCAATTTGCTTGTATCTTTGTCCTTTGTATGTGAAATATGTCTTGGTTAAGCAGTGTTCTGTTAGTTCCATGAGGTGTTTAGCTGGTTGGTATTTATTTTTGATGATTTCAAGAGTTTTTTTTATCGGGACTTGAGTGAATAGTGAAACCACGTTGAAACTTACAAGCAGATCTTCTTGTTCCACGTGTAGATCTTTGATCATTTCCAAGAAGTGGTATGAGTTTTGCACCTATGAAGCTGCGGTTTCAGCATGGGGCTGTAGCTGTTTTGCTAAGTGTTTTGCTAAGTTTTGTAGTGGTGCTCCTTTGGAGCTGACTATGGGTCTGAGAGGTATGCCTTCTTTGTGTATTTTTGGGAAGCCGTATGGTTTGGGGCATCTGGAAGATTTTTCTCTTGGGATGATCGTCTGTTGGATTTCTTTGCTTATGTGGCTGGTTATAATTTTCTTCTTGGTTAACTTTTCCAGATATGTGGTTGGGTCTGTGTTTATAGGTTTGTATGTGGAGTCTTGGAGTAGGTCTGTCAATTTTGTTTTGTAGTCTTTTCTATCCATTACTACTGTGGCATTCCCTTTATCTGCTGGGAGTATGATTATGCTCTTATCATTTTTCAAGGTTTGTAGCGCTTTGAATTCATCTTTGTGCAAGTTGCTTTTGGGTGGTTTGCTTGTGCATAAGATGTTTGTAACCTGCTGTCTTATTCTGTCAGCTTCATCTGTATTTAATTTGGTAAGGCTGGACATATGTGCACATCTACTGCACATATGATGGATTCTGTGGGGATTTTTTTGGGTGCTATGGCATAATTGAATCCTTTGGTTAGGACATCTGTTTCTGTTTTGGTGAGTTTCTCTGTTGGAAACGTTACATACTAATTGTTTCAGGTGTTGTGAGTTGTTAGGGGCTTTCTTGTCATGTTCTAATTTCATTAGTTTCTTCAAGAGTTTTTCATTTTTGTAAGTGGTTTCAGTTTCAGCTCTCCAAGTTGTAAGTTGTTTTATCTTATCCCAAAGTAGATACCTCAAATTTAAAACTAACGGCTGTGATAGCCTGACCCACATACAAACTCAATACAGAAGCCTGATGATGGCAGATGAGATTCTGCCAAAACGTTGCTACAACTTTAAAAGCACAACTACAATGACGTGGGATAATACCGGAAGGAAGCTGAAGAGCATGCATGCGAGTTCCCGTGAAAACTTAAACACACACACACACACACACATATATATATATAGAGAGAGAGAGAGAGAGAGAAAGAGAATAGATATATATATAGAGATATATAACAACAGATTCACTAAGGAAACAGGCCTATCACTTGTATAGTTTATATTTATCCGAGGTAAAGATTATAAACTATCTCAGATTCAAACATCTTCTGATAAAAGATTTCAAAGTTAGGGTCCAGAATGTGCTTGCACTTCATAATGATCTACAGGGAACCACCTATTTAGCCTGTGAGTTGTAACATTCTTCTGAGAATTTTGTGCAGTTTTGTGTTTCTTTATCCAAGCAGCCCCTGGGGCAACGTAATGCAAGTCTAAGCAGGGCTAAACCTGACCTGATTTACTTATTCATTCATGTTTGTACTAGCCAGTGGTTATGATGCAATTGCTCTACCTCATTCAGGATCTTTTTTTTCAGAATGTCCCTCCTGTTGGTTCTCTTTCCTTTCTTCTCTCACTCTCTTTCTTCGACCCCCTCCTTCCTTTCCCCAAACCCAACATTTGTTACCGAAGGAAAGACCAAGAGATGCCTTTTGAGTGAACCCCTCCATCCCTCCATCCCTCATCCTTCATTGAAAAAAACACCGGGTCTGGTCCTACCTTCCTGCTTCGTTCAACATCTCGCCAGCCAGGTCACAAGAACCAGACTGCGCCGCGAGGAAAGAGCGAAGGATCCCCAAGACTGAACCCACCGTAGGCTCCCGATTCAAGTTGCTTGCATCCGTTACAACCGCTGCGCAGGATAGGTTATGTCCCGGCGGAGTTCCGCCCAGTCTAATTGAAGGGACGCGCAAGGACAGAGTACGGTGTGTGTTTCTTTGGGAAGCTCCAGTAAGGGAAGCCTAGTTGCTACCCTCACCTGACCGAACTCTCGGGTCGTTCCAGAATCCCAAGATAAGAAGTAGAGTCCTAGGAAAGAGCCAGGCCTCCGCGCCGAGCGAAGCTTCACATAGGCGAAAGGCTCCCCCGCTTCTTTCTCCCCCCCCCCTCCTCCTCCTCCTAGCGCTAGTAGCCTTTGTTCGGACGGTTGCGGCAAGACTGCACACGCTTGTGCTCCAGAATCCTTACCCGCGCGTCCCCTTCTTCCAGGCCTCCTCGGAAACTCTTTCCAAATTCCGCTCCTTTGAAGTTGAGCTTCGATTTGTGGGTTGGTGGAATTCAGACAAGCGGGGAGGAGAAATATGCCCGTGTGGAGAACCCCGGTCAAGGGACTTTTTGATCAACTTCCTATTGTTTTCGAGAAGGGGTGGGGTGAGAGGGAGAAACCCTGAGATGCAACTCCAGTGCCTCGGAGAGGCGAAAGGAATGGTTGCAAGCTCCTATTCCAGTGGGAATCCGGGAACGAAGAATTGTGAGAGTGCACGAGCAGAGATGGTTTCTGGTTTTGAAGCCTGGACCCCAGATTCTGTGCAGTCTTGAACCCAAGAGATATCAAGGATTCTTGAGATGTTTAGACTTAAGATTCCAAATGGCTCAAACCAAAAGACAGTGCAAGCAACGCAGAACTATTGCAACAACTGTCAGCACTGGGATGTTGGCGTTTGCTCAGCTCAGTTTTCTTCTTTCAGATCATTCATTGCAAGCGAGATCTTAGTTCGACTTGGTATATCTTAATCCGAATTGTTATACACCTATTTGTGATTGGCTTGCCTGTATGTGTGATTTGTGACTGTTCCTGCAAAGTGCTGATATTCCCTAGTTTGGCCATTAAATGTTGGCAAGGTAAAGCCCCTGTCACACAGCACCAAGGGATGGAAAGAGGATGTAAAACGGAGAGAAACACTTGCCATCCGCTGGTTAACGCGATCGATCTGTTCTGTACTCACTGCGTCCGTCTTTCATACTCTCTATCCGTCCAGCATCCGTCTATTGACATTTCATCCGCTCAAAAAGTTTTGAGCTGCACAAAACTTTTTGAGCGGAAAATGTATCCAACGCATCCGTTCTGCATCCGCTATGCATACGGGGAACATCTGTTTTACATCCGTTGTCATCCGTTACGCATCCGCTATATCCACTAGGCATCCGCTGCGCATCCGCGCAACTCGCATCCACTCCAGTGGAAAACGGACACAGGGAGGAAGCGAAACGGATGCATAACGGACACACAGCATTAGTAGCACAGACGGAGAAAGGATGAAAGCGGATGCAGCTCGCATACAAAGCATTAAAACGGAAAAAACGTTCGTATAGGGGACATATCTTGGATATTTAGGATGTCTGCATGATGCCTAGAGGATGCAAAAGGACACCTAGCAGAAAACCTATATTTCCTATAAAAAGGGGGAGGAACTCACCTGGATCTCACTTTCAGTCCAGCAGCCCTGCTGTGCAGACCTCTTCAGCCTTGCTCTTGCTCTTGCTCTTCCACAGCATCCAGTCATCTCCACCATGGATCGTCACGCACTCCTTTTGGTAGCCACCATCGTTCTACAACAGTGCGAAGCCATCTACAGGCTCTTTCACCTGTTCTACGCGAAGAAAAGGAGGCAGCCAAGAAACGTCTGGGTCCAAAAATGGATCGCCAGAAGAGCAGAGTACGGACTGAATAACAAGCTGATGGTGGAGCTGAGGAACGAAGACCCTCGTGCATTCCAGAACTTCATGAGGATGCCGCCAGCCATGTTTGACAAAGTTGTGGAGCGGCCGAGACCCAGGTTGACCAAGCAGAGCACCAACTTCCGGCCCAGCCTGGACCCTGGACTCAAGGTGGCACTGACTCTGCATCACCTGGCCTCAGGGACCATCTACAGGAGCATGCAGTACGGCTGGAGGGTGCCACATAACACCATCAGCATTGTGGTCAGAGAAGTGGTGCAGGCCATCATCGAAGAATACCTGGAGGAGCTCCTCCAGTGCCCCTCCATTGAAGAAGGATGGAAGAAAGTTGCAGAGCAGTGGTATCAGAAGTGGAACTTCCCACACACCGTTGGAGTAAGATGGGAAGCACGTGGCCTGCAAAGCTCCAACCAAGTCAGGGTCCACTTATCACAACTACAAGGGCTTCTTCAGCATCATCCTCTTCGCCATGGTCGATGCTGACTACAAGTTCATGTACATCAATGCTTCAGGAAATGGCTCATCTTCAGATGCCCAGGTATACAATGCCAGACACCTCAAGGAGGGACTGGAACGCAACCTCATCATGGGCTTCCCAGATCCAGACCCCCTACCCAATGACACACAAGATGTGCCCTACTTCATCGTGGGGGATGATGCCTTCTCCCTCAGAACCTACCTCATGAAGCCCTACACTTCCAGATGCCTCACCCGTGAAGAGAGGATCTTCAACTACAGGCTGTCCAGGGCAAGGCGGGTGGTGAACGCCTTTGACATCCTGGCCAACAGGTTCCAGGTACTTCTCACCAACATGCAGCATCGCCCAGAGACCGTGAGGATTGTGGAAGCTTGCTGCATCCTGCACAATCTCATGCGCACCCGCTACCCAGTGTTGCAGAACAGGCTCATGGACATCCAACAAGGCAATGGGGACATGGAGCCTGGTGAATGGAGGCAAGGGACGAAACGTGATAGATACTGTGGATGTGCAAGGCCCCAACAGAGCTTCACGTGAAGGGAAGAAGCAGCGCAACCTCCTGAAACACTGGTGCAACTCCCCAGCTGGAGCAGTGGAGTGGCAAGACAGGATGATAGATGGTTAATGGATGCTTTCTTCAGCCTGTCTCATCACACGGATGAGATTGGGCCATGTATGTTGAGTGGCCCTACAATGAACAGGGCATTTAATAAAGAGCTGTGTTTATGTTGAAATGTGTGGATCAATGATTACATTCTTATTGATAATAAAGGGCCAAAGGTGTGGCACCTGGGAGGGTGGACCATACAGTCCCACTATGCTTGCACTGGAGGTTTATCTATCCCACAGCTATTACCCATCCCAAAGGTATCCTAACCCATCCCATAGCTATTACCCATCCCAAAGGTATCCCTGCCCATCCCACTGCTATCTTAACCCATCCCACAAGCATGCAAAGGCTTAAACCATTTCTAAAAGTTTCCACCAAGACTTTATTTACAAAAATAAATGAAGCAAGTGTGTGAAGCAAAGATAATCTTTATTAATAAAAAGCTTTTTATTAATAAAAAGTCTCCAGTTTCCAATCACACAGTAAAGCCCATGTCACACTGCACCAACGGATGGAAAGAGGATGTAAAGATGGTGTATTGCCTCCTCTCCCGTTCTCGCGCCTGCCTCTTCCTCCCTTTGGCAGGACCACATGGGCCATCATCAGAGGGGCTTCCAGGTTGTAGGGGCTGCTCCTCCACACCACTACCAGCAGCAGCAGCAGCAGCAGCAGCAGCAGCAGCACCAGCACCAGCAGGACCAGGATCAGCAGCAGGACCAGCAGGACGAGGAGCAGCGCCAGCAGAGTAAGCACCAGCACCAGGAGCAGCGCCAGCAGAGTAAGCACCAGCAGAAGCACCAGCACCAGGAGCAGTGCCAGCAGAATAAGCACCAGCAGAAGCACCACCGCCAGAAGCAGCATCAGCAGAGTAAGCACCAGCAGAAGCACCACCGCCAGAAGCAGCAGCATCAGTTCCTCCAGAAGCAGAAGCAGCAGAAGCCCAGCCCCAGAAGAGCGAGCCTGTGCTGCAGAAGCCCCAGCAGAAGCAGAGTGAGGGCCAGGGGGTGGGAGGGTGGCCCTGTCCCTCTTGCCAGGGCTGGCAGCAGATGGCTGAGGCTTTCTCTTCTTCCCCATGGTTGTGGGGTTGCTGGCTGGCAGGCAGGCTGGCAGGCAGGCTGGAGAGCTATGTCTGGAAGCAGGTCTTTCCTCTGAATGGTGACCTGCTTGGGAGCTGCTTCCCTTTATATCTGCAGGGCTGACGCAATGCATCCTCCCTGCATGCGCAGTGAACGCTAGGCATCTGCTATGCTTCCGTTGTGCATCCGCTAGGCTTCCGCTCTGCATCCGCTTCATCCGCTCTGAATCTGCTGTGCATCCGCTTCATCCGCTCGGCGTCCGCTCTGCATCCGCTGTATCTGTTCCGCGTCCGCTTTGCTGCGGTCCCCCGGAAGCCTTGCGGATGTGCCATCCGTTCCCATCTGCTAGGCTTCCGGGAGCATCTGCTTTCCATCCACCCTATGTCCTCCCCCCGTCCGTTCCTTTCCGTGTTGTCCACTCTGGTTATGCAAATGTTTGCCCCTTTTGATAGCGGATAACAACGGATGGAACATTTTTCTCGACCACTGTGTCCTTTTTACAAATGTTTTGCATCCGTCGGCAAGTGTGACAGGCCCTTAAATTCCTCCTTCGATGGCAAAGCAAATTAACTTCTCCTTCAGATCATTCAAAGGATTGCTGGAGGACCACATTCTTGGTTGAGCAGGTAAGCAATATAACTTCTCCTTACATAAATACATGAAAGCTTAATTCAAAAATATATATTTTATTTGCACTTATGTAATAGAGCCTTGCAACAATAGATTTTTTTTAATTAGAAGAATCGTCTGTACCTTAAAGGCTGACAAAAATACAAATAAATGGGTAAGTTGAAAGACTGCAATACATCATATCAGAGTGGTAATACATACTACATTCATTATTCCCAGGCACAAGTTAAAGAAGGATATGCCACATGTGGAAATGCAGAAGCAAAACAAAAAGATTAAAATCCATATCTCACTGAATACAATATATGGTTCCTTATTATGTTTCTGGGTCCACTCTGAATCCTTTCTTGGCATTTATACATTGGCTGGAGGCAAGCACATAACAGTACATTAAAACCAGAAAGGTGTTGCTTCCTGATCTCTGGGAAGATTGTCAAAGTCTTAAATAGTTTCATCCATCTAATCTCTGCTGCCCACAATTTGCAAGAGGAAGGTAAAGATATAAACAATGTCTGTGTAGATCTTGAGGGCGCCATAGACGTACTCTTCAGGGCTGATAGTGTGCTTCCTGTTGCCCAAGACCAGTTGAGTATCATAGGCAAGAAACTGTAAAAAACCACAAAGTAGCAGTTAATTAGAAGGGACAAGAAATTATTCAACAATAAAAACCATTCTCTTGCCAAGAGCTACATCACAAAAGAAGGACATGCATTCCAATATCTGTAAGTCACAATCAGAAAGGATGCACAATGCAGTGAGCAGATGCCTAAATCTACTCAAGAGTTTTCAAAAGTTCTTCTCTCTCTTCATATTTACTTCCATTTGATTTTAAAGAGCCATTTCCCTTCCACCCCCTCCCCTCACCATTCCTCTAAATTTCAAATGCAAGTTTTTGCAAAATGCTCAAAAATAAACAAAAATATAATTGAAACAAAACAAGTACGAATCCTTTGAAAGAAAACAGGAAAGTTACAACTGGGTAAAAAGTATTTTCAAAAGACACTTGGGAATAGTAAAATTCTGAAGCCAAAAATAGAATTATGTAAAAATAAACCCAGAATTTACTATTCTAGCACTTGGATTTAATTTACACACCAGAGTCGATGCAATAGAGTATTAAAGGGAAAATTATTCCAGTTCTATTTGTAATCAAAACGTATTGATTCATTCCATAGTTCAAAATCCGTCTCCTTTTCTCGATATTATTTAGCACCCCCTCTAAATATAGATAAAAACAAAATCTTTACAGAGATAACCTATAAACTTTATAAAAGCAATCTCATTTCTCGACTGCTGCACTCATGGACCCAAGTAAAAATATACCTTCAAGAGAGGATAGCATTATGATTGTAATTATAATTCTAGTTTTGCACATATTTTGCTTAATTTTAGATTTGTGTGACAGAGGATGGATAACTAAGTCTACAGAAGGCAACTTCCTACTAACCAGAGTGAAGGCGATAGCACCAAGAGATGCATAGAGCATATGGAGCCAAGGAACCTGCAAAAAGAAAAAAAAATGAAGGTGGTCTACATCTATTTTATTGGTTTGAATTTAATTAACTCTAACAACAGATTTTTCCAGACTACAGCACAAATAATAGAAGAAGAAAACCATTATCAAATCATCATTCATTTTAAGAGACAAAAGTTTAGGGCAGGAATCTTCAAACTTGACAGCTTTAAGACTTGTGGATTCCCAGAATTCCTCCTCCTCAATTCCCAGAATTCCTCCTCCTGTCATGTTAGCTCAGCAATTCTGGGAATTGAAGTCCACAAGTCTTAAACTTGCCAAGTTTGAAGACCCTTGCTTTTGGGGCTATTAATTACTCAACAATATATCCTGTCTCCATGTTCTCTCTTACTATGTGGTCTCTCAGAGCAGTAGATACAAAGACTGCTCTTTTTTTAATGATTCATTTTTATTAGTTTACCAAAGTATAAAATACAAAGAGAAATTTTAAAATCATAGAAAACTGAGGGGGAGAGAAAAAGAAAAAAGGAGAAAATATGATGGAAGGAGGAAAAAGAAAAGAAAAAAGCACTATTCCCAACTCTCTTTTGCAGAGTAAAAAATAGCATTACAACCTCAGCTTTCCACTTTTACACAACAATATATACTAGCCATTTCTGTAGCAATAAACCTATCTAATCAGCAGAAACAAAATTAAAGTTTCATTTTTCCCCATTTTGCAAGCATAAAGTCCGGAAGCAATTTCCAAATAGAAGCAAAATTAAATATATTCTCTTTGGATAAAATAGTCAATTTAACCATCTCTGCTTCTCCTTGCTGTGGGGAACAGCGCATGCTTCTGTTTACTCATTTTTATAAACTGTCATAAGGCTGTTATTTTGATTTCCATACTGTGGGGGGTCATAATGGTTGGATTGGGCTGTTGAAAACAGGAGAAGATGAACTTGGAAACTGAATCCCAGTTCAGAAGAATATGTTAACCACTATAGTATCCTGGTTCTAGGAGAGGTTCTAGGACAGGAATACCCTTCCAAATACAATAAAATTATTCAGAGTCATACATCTAAAAGGACCATTGGTCCCCAAGCCCATCAAATTTCTACCAATAATTTCTTACGTATTTGAAGGACAGGACGATGGCTGTGATAATTCCAGTCACCATGACAACAATGCCCAGCACACAGAACAAACCAGTGCAGGATGTGAAATCCACCTGCCAATGAAAACAAGACACGGTTTGAGAGAAGCTGGCATATAGCAGGTCACCTTTTGTGCACAGAGAATTAGCATCCTTTGTAGGAAATTCCTTAGCTTCACCACCCCCTTATGTAAAAAGTGCCCAAGCATATGCATCGACACATTAACACCATATTGAAATGGTATGCAAAATGCAAAGTATGTAGGAAGAAGATTTGTAAGTTTTGATTCTCATTTGTATTATGCAATCAACAATTTTCAAAGAAACACTAAAACTACATAAGAACCTTGGAAGGAATAAAAAAAAACATAAGTACTTCATGCACATTTTACTATGCCTGCTAAATATTATTTCAAATTGAGACAATTATGATTGTGATGAACATTGAGAAAAATCTATTGGAAAGTGTTATAATTTCTACATTGCTATGACTGACCGTATGCCCTTCCTAATGGTGAAGGAATTATTCCTTGATATTTAGTGTATATTGTGAATTAAAAGACAGCTGCATAGTCATTCTACAGAAATGTAAGAAATCCTTGAATCTGAGCCATTTTGAGCTTTCACAAATCTGAGCTATTTTGAGCTTTCTTGCCTCAGGCAGAAAGATTCTGATGTTGAATCAGCCAAATTTTAAGATCCAAATGACCATTTTTGAGCCTGAAACAAAACAGCCCATCTAAAGCACAGATTTTCAACTTTATCAAAAAGACGCAAGAAACTTTTGGTGTCAACACTGGAGGAATCCAATCTATGTATCATCAAACATGCTGACATTGCTTCAGAGAAAGATACTTCTCACCTTTGTCTGGAAACAGAAGATGGTAACAATTATGGACACAATCGCTGTAATGAGCAGAGCAATTAGAACAGCCTTGGTAGAGTACATGCTGCAAAGAAAGAGTTAAATAGAATAATTTCATCACATGATAATTTCAGTGGTTCTGTTTTCTTAGTTGGAAGGAACTATACAGTAATAAAACAGCACTTTGGCCAAAGTGGTTTGTTCAAGTTTATGCACTATTTGGGGTACCTGAAATTCTTTTACCTATATCAGAATCCCTAATTAAATATGGGTGGTGGAATATGAAATATGCAATTCAATTTGTGAACAGAGTTTCTTTGGTAGAATTCCTTAGCGATCTCTTGCTTGGATTACTGCAATACACTATGTGGAGCTGCCCTTGAAGACCATTTGAAAGCTACACAAATCCAGAATGCTAAGGTATGCTCACAAAATATCATTCTACGTGAATTGCAGTTGAAAATCAAGGTGCTGGTTGTTATTTACAAAATCTCACACAGAACCAGGTCTTAAGGATAAGGATCTACCACCAATTGTCTCTGCTGAACAATATTAGATGCTCTATGTTAGATGTCATGCTCTAGATCCCATTTGTTAAACAGTACCATCTCATAGGACCTAGGAAGTATGCCTTCTCTGTCCTGCCGAACAGTATTCCCCCCTGAGATCTGGATGGGCCAACCCAGCCGGTGATTAGAAAGCCCCTGAAGGCCTGGCTCTTCCTCTACCAACAAGCCCAGAATGTTACATGAATTGTGAAATGAATTTTGACCTCAACGCTAGAGATGTACATATGCTCTTTTTTTTTCTTTTTTCCAATTTTCTTTTTCCTCCCTGGATTGTAATTATTTAGATCTTTGTTGCTTTTAACATTACTAGCTAGCTTGAGTCATCAGCGAGTGGATGACTAAATATATAAATGCATCCCTATTTTTGTACCATAGAACCTGTGGATAAGAGTGTCTCTGAAGATGACTTCAGTATGATACGCAGAGCTTTAACAATGATCAAGGCACTTCTCCATAAAGTGTTTCTATCACTCCTGGATCAAGGCACACTTCTGTGATCTTTCACATTCTCTCTTCAGCATGAACAAAATGCTGTTGTTCTCTGAGATGGAGGGAGCTCTTGCCTCATTCCATTCATCCCAGGCTCTCCTGCTTCAGTCACCCTCATTAACCCTTTAAAGAGGGTGGGGCATCTCCCCTGAGCACTCCCAGGAAAGGGAACAAGATGACATCAACAAGATTTAGTCAATTTCAATGGAAGACTTGAACCTGTAAACACTAGGCTAGTCGCCTGCTTATTTCCTTTCTTCTCAAAAGAGAAGAAAGAAGCTTGCTTTGAAGCTTCAGGATTTGCAGCATCTCAGATCAAGAGAGTGATTTCTCCACTTGTTTTCAAGGCTGATAGATCTGAAGATAGACCCATATGGTCTTTAAATGTTTTGGATAAAATGGAAATGAACACAGTAGCAACAGTTTGTGTACCATCTCTCAGTCAACCAAGAGATACAAATGAGGAAAGAGCTGTTGTGGAAATGGGGCTTCCCTATATATCAAAAGGTGGCATCATTTTATCTACAATTCTCCCTTAAGCATTTTGTTTAATAAAGTTATTTTCTAAAAACTGAATTGCTAAGTGTTGAATAAAATTATCACAAAGATGTTGGTTAAATAGGTACCCAGAACTGAGGTTTGTTTTCTTCACAGAAGTATTAGATAGCCTTCCATGAAGTACATATTCAAAATATTTAGGCAGAAACCAAGCTTAATTGAGCAGATAGAAACAGAATAGACATAGACTACTATTATACTTTACCTAGCAATGGTGCCTGTCATGAATCCCATCGCTAGTGTCTAAGAAAGGAGAAAAAGAAGATGACCAGCTGGTCCCCATGCAAATATGCACACATATACACCAATAATCTTGCTTTCTACTATCGAGTGTGTTTGATTTATAAATTTCAGATTTCAAATGGCAGGCTCAATGTCTCCCTTTGTCTGTACATGCAGGAAATCTTCTCTTTATCCAAGATGACACTGGATGTCTATGCTGACTACTAACCTAAAGCAATTCTTGACTGATGGTTATTATTTTCCAGTGTGCATTTCAATTTATGGATTTTCGTTTATTTTTATGGTAACTGTTATCCTTGACTTGTATTACCATAAGCAACCTCTGATTCTTTTTTGCCACAAGCCAACAGTTTATTCCATAGTACTTAGTTTCACTGCTGCCCATTTCAATGTCAAAAACACACTGCCCTATATATCCATCTCATTCTACTTTCAAGCCATGACTGGATCAGTGCCCTAATACTATCATCCTTGATTTCAACTTTGAACCTCTCAATTTGGTCTTATTTGCACTTTTGAAAGGATACATGGGAAACAGAAAAGCACAGTGCAGTATTTCAAAAAGAGGGCAAAACAATGACTTAGTAATGATGCATTTTTAAAGTCCAACCATTCTACCAAAGGGAAATTCATGTAATTTCAGCCACAATTCATAACAAAATCATTCACTTACAAAGATAGACAGAAGGATGAGATTCCATGGAAAACGTCTCCTGCAAGAAATCAATAAAACCAGATCAGTTCAGCAATAGGGTTATTTCGAGGGGATACAAGACATATTACAATTTCTGCTGTTAGATGTCCATTTATATCAAAAAGTATTGATCAATGAACATAAATCAAGTGAAGTGAATTGATTCCCATTCAAATTAAAATGCCAATATATCTAGCATTAACTCACCGTGGACCCTCACAACACACCAGCACCAGGTAAGTGACCACGAATACAGCACTGGGAAAATGAAACAAGCATTATATTATTTTCAATACATCCTTGGCAAGAGCTTGGCACTCTACTGAAAAAACACAAAGGCTACAATCATTTTGCAAATCTTCTACATCATGGTATTATCAGGGGACTTGAGAGCACTTTGCTTTGCACCTTCAACATCAAGAAGTGCTGTGTGCTTTTCTTTGCATCCTGCATGTCTCAGCAGTGTCAGATCGCACTGCAAATATTTTTGTGTTATCTTTATCCCATCACTTGTAGGTGACTGGCTACAGCACAGAGTCAAGTGAACAGCTGCAGGAACTGAGTATGTTTAGTCTGTCAAAGAGAAGGACTAGGGGCAACATGATAGCAATCTTCCAATATTTAAGAAGTTGTCATGAATAGAATAGAATTCTTTATTGGCCAAGTGTGATTAGACACACAAGGAATTTGTCTTCAGTGCCTAAGCTCTCAGTGTACATAAAAGATACAAGGGATAAATCATCATCATCATCATCATAAATACATTCATCATGAATCATAAGATACAACACTTAGTGATAGTCATAGGATACTAAATAAGCAATCAACATAAATCATACTTGGAAACTAAATAAAACAATATAAATTGTAAAGACACAAGCAACAAAGTTATAGTCATAGGTAGAAAAGGAAATAGGTAATAGGAAGGATTAGAAGAATAATAGTAATACAGTCTTAGTAAATAGTTTAACAGTACTGTGGGAATTAGTTGTTTAGCAGAGTGATGGCATTGGGGGAAAAACTGTCCTTATGTCTAGTTGTTCTGGTGGTGCAATGCCCTGTAACATCATTTTGAGGGTAGAAGTTGAAACAATTATGTCCAGGATATGAGGAGGCGGGGAGGACTACCTATTCTTCAAACATCTGAGGGCAGGACAAAAAGTAATGGATGGAAACTTATCAAAGGAAGATCCAACTAGAACTAAGGAGAAATTTGACAGCAAGAACCATCAGTGGAAGGGCTTGCCTCCAGAAGTTGTGGGTTGCGGGTTTTTAAGAAGAGATTGGCTAGTAATTTGTCAGGGTCTCCTGCGTGGGCAGAGTTCCAAGGTTCCTTCCAACTCTGTTATTCTGTATTGTGTATCTTCATCCAGCCTGAGGATCATGACCGAGTCTCATGTTTAATTTCATCCGATTTTCACCAGCTCTTCCCAGATATCAAGAAAGGTTTTTAAGGAGGAAAAAAAGTGTTTTTACAATTACTGTGAAAAGCTCAGAAAATCTTTTAACTGCATCAACTGATAGAAGAAGCAGGATTAATTATTTGTCTCTAAGGTCAAAGCAACAGATGTTTTCTTGATTAACCCTAACCCTTCATGAGGACAGTTATTCTTATCTGTTAACCTAAACAGCCAATGTTTCAGAAGATACTAATACTAATAGCTCTCGGACTATACAAATTTAATTTTTTATATGTGTAAAATACAATTTAAAATTTGCAATATGGTTTATGATTATATAAAGCTCCTGAAACCCTTTTTTGTGTGTGGTGTATTTGTCTTTGATAGAAAAAGTCTCATACATCTGCATAAAGCAGAGGTTCCCAAACTTGGCAAGTTTCAGACTTGTGGACTTCAACTCCCAGAATTCTCCAGCCAGGTATGCTGGGAGTTGAAGTCCACAAGTCTTAAAGTTGCCACGTTTGGGGACCCCTGGCATAAAGAATCATCTCTAGCATAATGTCCTTCCCATAGGATAAATTCAGTGTTAACTTTATCCTACCAAATCTCAGTGCCTGAGTGTAGTGATTAAAGACACTGGGCTAGATGCTGGGACACTGTCAATTCTACTTCTGTCTCAGGAAAAAGCCAGTGGAGTGACTTTGGGCCATCACTCTCAGCCTGGGGAAGAATGCAATAGCAAGCTACTTATGAAAAATGTTGCCAAGGCAATTTCATAGACTTGTTCAAGTAGTCACCAGGAGTCAAGATTGCCTTGAAAGTATAAAATTATACAGCATAGCAAAGATTTCCAGCATGAGGTAACCAGCTTCCCATGAGATGTATATGATGTATATGAATATTATAGAACACATCCATTCATATCTATCAAGAGTCTTGGCAGCTGGATGTATCACTGTAGTCATGCTCTGTAGAAAGGGAATGAACTCACATAATATAACTTAAGCCAATATTCAGGTAAATTGTATAAAGCTCAAGCCCACTAAATGTTGCTCAGCTGCAAGTGTATCATAGTATTTTTTCCTAGAATAGCCAATGGGCATAAATGCTGGGAGTTGAGATTGCAAAATTTTAGAGAGCCACTGGTTTTCCAATTCTGCTATAAAGTTAAAGCATAAAATGAATCCTCTAAGCATATAGGAGAAAAAAAATGGTACTTACTAGGATGCATAGTACACAGCAATATTACGCCTCACAAAACCTGACACAGGTTCACTGTGGAGATTGAAAAAAATTATATAGAAAATACGTTACCAGTGGTTACATCAGATATGATTTTAACAAAGAATATTCTGTTCCCCTCTCCATTTGGACACCACGGTTTTCTGAGAATATCTGGTTGTTCCTTCATTTTCCAATCTCTCTCCCATGCTAAAAAACAAACAAACCCCAAAACCAAACCTAACAGTTTCCCATGTGTCATAAAAATTACAGAAACAAACTGACACTAGTCAAAATTCAGCCAGAAGCACATTTATTCACAGAATATATTTTAGTAAGTGTTGAAAACAGACACAACTTGGCCAAGTGCACCACAAGCAGGTATGCAAATTATGCATTGCACAAAGATGCCATGGCATGGGAGGAGGATGCCAAGCGATGAGAATGACAGCAGAAGGAGCCCACCCAGTTACTATTCCGTGGGTCTGGACAACAAAAAGAAGAACAAAGTATTGGGAAATCACAGCTGCCACCTGACGTAACTTGATATTCTGGAGGTGAAAAACTTTTTGCACAAACATCAGTGGTGATCCTACAACTATCTACTTATCCCCTCCCTACACATAAATGCACATATATCCAGTGTTTCTATCTCACTAAACATCCTCCATTCAATTGTAGCAGGATGTGGAAGCATAGTTGGCCGATTTTCACACCCAGAGAAAAGCAGAACTGATCTCAGAAATACTTACACAAAGGTGAAGATTGCAATGATGCCTACTGTCATAAGCAACTGCACGGAGATAATGCCATAAACCTGGAAATCAACAGATAAAGGGCAACTGTGTAAGAATGGATTGCTTCAACTAGCTAAACAGCCTTTCAATTATACCTCTATAATTGAAGGACTTCCTTAGAACTATGTGCAATGTTATACTAACAGCATAGAAAAAGAGAATTTGGCTTGCTGCAACCACTCCCTTTTTATATAACCTAATAGATATCATTGGCTTCAAATTCTTTGGCTGCAAATCATAGTTTTCTTATCCTTGTCTCTTATCCTGGAAAGATGACCTGGTGTCCTTTGGAATTCAGCCCCTATCAGTCCTATGACAACAGCATGGGATTGTTTGAGTTGTAGGCCTGAACATTTGGAGAATGGCAGATTGACTACCCCGTCTAAGAGGGATGCAAATCTAAATGGCTATCACCTATCATGCTCACCTAAACGAAAAGCTAGGGATGTAGTTTCAAATAGCTTTTTGTCTCCCATGATATTTTAGAGGGGATAGGCTGCTGCTTTTTTTTGTTATTATTTTTTTTTGAATCAAGCATTTTTATTAGGTTATAAAGTTATTGTAAAATACAAAATACAAAAATAAATAAAAGAGTAGTGAAGGGGGAAGGAAAGGGGGAGAGAGAAGTATTAGGAAAAGAAAAAGAAGCATTAACTTCCAACTCTCTCTGTTGCAGTAGAATAGAGCAGGGGTCTCCAACCTTGGCAACTTTTAAAACTTGTGGATTTCAACTCCCACAACTAAGCTTTGCTGAGCTTCAACTCCACTTTGCTGGCTAAGGAATTCTGGGAATTGAAGTCCTCAAGTCTTAAAGTTGCCAAGGTTGGAGATCCCTGGAATAGAGCATTAAGCTCATGTCCCACTGCACCAATGGATGCAAAGAGGATGTAAAACCGACAGAAAAGCTTGCCATCCATTGGAAAACGTGATGCATCCGTTGTGTACTCACTGCGTACGTGATTCATACGCTCTATCCGTCAAACATCCGTCTACTGAGATTTCATCCGCTCAAAAACTTTTGAACTGCACAAAACTTTTTGAGCGGATGAACTTTCCACCGCGTATGATGTACATCCGCGACACATATGGGCAACAAACATTCTATGTCCGTTGTCATCCGTTACACGTCCAATGTATCCTCTCGGCATCCCCACAACTCACATCCGCTGCAGCTGAAAGTGGAAAGAGGGAGGAAGCGAACGGAACGCCCGCACAACGTCCACACACACGGAACGTCCACACAACGTTAGTAGCACGGAAATAGAAAGGATGTAAGCGGATGCATCTCGTATATAAAGCATTAAAATGGACAAAACGTTCATATATGGGACGTTTCTTGCATATTTAGGATGTCTGGAGTATGCCTAGAGTATGTGGAAGGACACCTAGCGGAAAACCGATATTTCCTATAAAAAGGGAGAGGAAATCACCTGGATCTCATTATCAGTCCAGCAGCCGTGGTATACAGACCTCTTCACCCTTGGTCTTGCTCTTCCACATCATCCATTGATCTCCACCATGGATCATCACACACTCCTTATGGTAGCTGTGATCATTCATCACCAGAACCAAGCCCTCTTCAGACTGTTTCACCTTTTCTACGCAAGGAGAAGAAGGAGACGTCCAAGAGCTGTGTGGGTCTGACGATGGATCAGGAGAAGAATGGAGTTTGGACTCTATGACAAGCTGATGGTGGAGCTGAGGAATGAAGACCCTCGTGCATTCCAGCACTTCATGAGGATGCCACCAGCCATGTTTGACGAAATTGTGGAGCGTCTGAGAGCCAGGTTGACCAAGCAGAGCACCAACTTCTGTCCCAGCCTGGACCCTGGACTGAAGGTGGCACTGACTCTGCGCCACCTGGCCTCTGGGACCACATACAGGAACATGCAGTACGCCTGGAGGGTGCCACACAACACCATCAGCATTGTGGTGAGAGAAGTGGTGCAGGCCATCATCGAAGAATACCTGGAGGAGCTCCTCCAGTGCCCCACCACTGAAGAAGGCTGGAAGAAAGTTGCAGAACAGTGGTATCAGAAGTGGAACTTTCCCCACACCGTTGGAGCCATAGATGGGAAGCACGTGGCCTGAAAAGCTCCACCCAACTCAGGGTCCTCTTATCACAACTACAAGGGCTTCTTCAGTATCATCCTCTTTGTACATCGATGCTTCAGGCAACGGGTCAGCTTCAGATGCCCAGATATACAATGCCAGTGACCTCAAGGATGGGCTGGAACGCAACCTCATCATGGGTTTTCCAGATCCAGACCCCCTACCCAATGACACACAAGATGTGCCCTACTTCATCGTGGATGATGACGCCTTTTCCCTCAGAACCTACCTCATGAAGCCCTACACTTCAAGATACCTTACCTGTGAAGAGAGGATCTTCAACTACAGGCTGTCCAGGGCAAGACGGGTGGTGGAGAACGCCTTTGGCATCCTGGCCAACAGGTTCCAGGTAATTTTCATCACCATGCAGCATCACCCAGGGACTGTGAGGAGTATCATGGAAGCTTGCTGCATGCTGCACAATCTCATGCGCACCCGCTACCCAGTGTTGCAGAACAGGCTTGTGGATCGTCAACAAGGGAATGGGGACATGGAGCCTGGTGAATGGAGGGAAGGACGTAACCTGATAGACACTATGGATGTACAAGGCCCCAACAGAGCTTCACGTGAAGGGAAGAAGCAGCGCAACCTCCTGAAACACTGGTGCAACTCCCCAGCTGGAGCAGTGGAGTGGCAAGACAGGATGGTAGATGCTTAATGGATGCTTCCTTCAGCCTGTCTCATCACACTGATGAGATTGGGCCATGTATGTTGAGTGGCCCTACAATGAATAGGGAATTAATAAAGAGTTTTGTTTATTTTGAAATGTCTTGATCAATGAATAAATTGTTATTGATAATAAAGGGCCAAAGGTGTGGCACCTAGGAGGGTGGACCATACAGTCCCACTATGCTTGCACTGGAGGTTTATCTATCCCACAACTATCCTTACCCATCCCACAACTATCCTTGTCCATCCCACAACTATCCTTACCTATCCCACAAGCATGCAAAGGCTTAACCCTTTTTTCAAAGTTTTCACCAACACTTTATTAAGTAAATAAAATGAACCAAGTGTGTGAAGCAAAGATAACCTTTATTAACAACTGTCTTAAGTAAACTGTATGACTTTATTAAAAAAGCAAAATGAACCAAGTAAAGTGTCTTAAGCAAAGATAAGGTGAACAGGTAACAACTCAGTCTCTGGCACTATTCTCAGTCACTCTGAGGCATGTCCATGGTCTCAGCTGTCGAGCGGCCAGGGACTGTGGAGGTGGCTGTTGCTGGAGTGCTGGTCTGAGGCGCCATTGGGGTGCTTGGCCCCAAGAGTACAACAGGGGATGATGTGTTCAAGAAGCTCTCAGAGAGCTGACTCAGTCCCGTGAGGTTGAGAGGCCCTTCCTCAAGGACCTGGGATGTCAGGCACAGTACTGAAGACAGATTTTCTGTTGAGGGGCTTGGCTGTGGGGTGGGGGAAGGAGGAGTGTAGTGGGGCTGTCTGGTCTGCAGCTGGGTCAGGTGAGGCGTCTGTGGCGTGCAATGTACCTGGGCCTGGACTGGGAAGGGATGCCTCTGGTGTGGGAAATCCTGGTACTCGTAGCCTTGGTAGGAGAGGGGCTGTTGAAAACCGTGGAAGGGCTGTGGCATCACCTGGGGTGGAGGAGCAGACCTGAACTGGGTCAGAGCAGGTTCAGCTGGGCCCGGAGGGTGGTGCAGCAGTGCTGTGATTTTCTCCTTCATCACCTGGTACTGGGCCTCGGGCAGGTCCATGAGTGATGAAGTGATGAGTGATGAAGCTCACGTAAGTGATGAAGGGCTTGCGGTCGGAGGATGGCATATCGCTGTGGACCAGCTGAGAGAGAAGATCTGTGCTGGTCTTGATGTTGTCCCTGATCTCCACCAGGACAGTGTGGCTCTGGCCCTCCAGTCTGCCTCTCTGCCTGCTTTCTGTGGAGGTGGATCTGGAGGTGGGAGTGGGTTGGTCTCTGGCTGCTGCTGCTTCTTGCTCCATTTGAGACAGGGGATCCTCCACGTCCTCTGGCATGAGGAGTCAGCTGTCAGGGGGGTCTCTGCTGCGGGGCCCTCCAAAGACACCTGCCTGGACACGGTAGCTGTCTCCTGGCTGGAAGAGGAGTGGCTCTCTGTGGGCTGTCTGAGGAAGAGGGTTGACAGAGGGGCTGCTCCTCGGTGGTGGATCTCACCCTCCAGGAAGCTGCACTTGGCCATGATGTACATCTCCCGGTCAGTGAGCTTGACAGCGGCCTGGCCAGATTTCTTCAGGTGCAGCTTGCCATACCAGGTGTGCATGTGCTTCCACCATCCCAGGAGTACGTCTGAAGTGTAGCCCAGGCTCTCTGCCTTGTCTCTCCATGCTGCCTGCTTCCTCTTGGTGTCGCGATAGAGCCTGTGGCCCTTTCTCCACAGGTACTCGTTCTCCCTCAGCCATTCCAGACCTCCTCATGGTCTTTGGAAATGGAGTACTGTTTCCTCTCTCCCTTCTCCTTGCCTTGCCTCTTCCTCCCTCAGGCAGGGGCTTCAGGGCCTTCAGCAGCAGGGCTTTGAGGGCCTTGGAGCTGGTCCATCACAGCAGCAGCACCAGCAGCAGCACCAGCAGAAGAAGCACCAGCAGCACCAGCAGGAGAAACACCAGCAGCAGCAACACCAGGAGCACCAGCAGCAGCAGCAAAAGGACGAGCAGCTTCAGAGTCAGTGCCAGGGGGTGGGATGGTGGTTCTGTCCTTCTTGCCAGGGCTGGCAGGAGTAGGCACAGGCTTTCTCTTCTTCCCTGACTGTCGAACCATGGTGTCTCTGGCAGCAGGTCTTTCCTCTGAATGGTGACTGCTTGCGAGCTGCATCCTTTTATATCCGCGGAGCTGATGCAATTCTTACTCCCCGCATGCGCAGTGAATGCTTTGTATCCGCTATGCATCATATAGGTGTCCATGATACATCTGCGTCATCCGCTACGCATCCGCTCCTTCCGCTACATGTCCGCTTCGCTATTCTCCCCTGGAAGCCCTTCAGATGTGTCATCCGCTTCCATCCGCTAGGCTTCCTATGAACATCCGCTTTCCATCCTCACCACGTACTATCCCGTCCATTCCTTACCGTTGTTTTCCATTCTGTTTATGCAAATTTAGGGCACTTTTGAGAGCGGATAACAACGGATGGAGCCACCCCCGAAATTTTGCTCGTCCTCTGTGTCCTTTTTGCATACGTTTTGCATCCGTCGGCCAATGTGACCTAGCCTTTAACATCAAATCACAGTTTTTTCCCCCATAATAATAAGTCACTTCTATGAAGATCTATCAATCTAATCTGTTGCTGCTGCTTCTTGAAATTCCAGGTTTTGGAGCAAGCACTTGGGAAAGCGAGTCATCCAAAAGCAAAAGGAAAAAAAAAATAGCAAATGCACACTGGTACATTAGTGTTTCTTATTAATAACCCTGTTGCACTTCCTGATAGGAATTCCCAAACCTTTCAGGTATAGATCCCTCCTGCTGATCACAGTTTTTCATCTTCCAGTGCAAGGCGGGATATCTTGGTCTTGTTATCAAAGACTATTTGAAACACTGATCTTCCCTGGACAAGTCTGTATATTGCCGTAATGCAAACCCAGAGTTTTTTGTTTTTTTTTCAAAAGCAGCATTCAGGAAAGCAATTTTCAACAAGATCAGTGCACGGCGGGTGCCTTCAGCTTACCTTGCGGATAAAAGTGTGCCTGACTTTCTTATCATCCCAGTCGGCCGCATGGAAATCACTGTCACCTCCTGAATCAATGACATAGAAAGACAAGATTTCATGGCCTTGCATATTGGTGCCATTCTTCAGACAAAAAAGAAGAACAGGCCAGCAAGCTCTTCTCTCCTAGAGTGATAGGGCATTTTCAAAACTGGCATACCATATCCACAAAGCGAGAGACAGGTATACAAAACCATTTCTATAAAAGGCTTGTAATAATTCAAAGGACACGGCTTCACCCTGCCTATAGCAACTCCTTGATATCCATGACAGATTAATTTGCCTCATGCTTTCACATGGATCACAAGATTAGTTAGTGCCAAGTTATTGCTTGCAGCTGCAGAATATTCTTCCTTATAAATTATATTTACACTGTGCACATTTATTGCACAAAGTCCCTTTTCAAAGGCATTTCTATTTCAAGATCTTTGTTTTGAGAGTCAGTTTATTTATATTCAGTATATATCATTCCTTTGGTTCTTAGGAAACACTTCTGGTATTTTAACCTAAACTTTTTTCTTTCTTTCTTCACAAAAAAAGATAAAATCTTTACAGGTAGTCCTCAGCTTATAACCATAACGGAGCCTGCCTATGTCAGTTCTAAGCTGTGACAGTCATAAAGTGACCTGATTTTTCAACATATTTGGGGGGGGGCAGCAAATGGACATTGTTCGGTATGAGACATGGTGCCGCAGTGGTTAGAGTGCAATACTGCAGGCTACTTCTGCTGACTGCTGGCTGCCTGCAATTTGGCCATTCAAATTTCACTAGGCTCAAGGTGGATTCAGCCTTCCATCCTTCCATGGTTGGTAAAATGAGGATCCAGATTGTTGGGGGCAATACGCTGACTCTGTAAACTGTTTAGAGAGGGCAGTAAGTCTAAGTTCTATCGCTATTGCTATGGGGCCAGTTTTTGGCAAAAATGTTGTAAAATGAAGTCATGTGACCATGACACCTATAAATGCCTGAAAATGTAGGCCAGTTGATGAACACTCAAAAGTTGGTCATATGGTGATGGTATTGATGTTCAGCCTAACATCAATACCTGGGGAAGACACTGGAAAAGTTAATAAAAAAACATCTGCCAACATCTAGAAACAAATAAAGTAATAACTAGCAATCAGCACAGGTTTGTTAAAAACAGATCATGCCAAACCAACCTTATTTCATTCTTCAACACAGTGACTAAATTTGTAGACCAGCAAAATACTGTGGACATAATATATTTAGATTTCAGCAAGACATTCGACAAAGTAGACCACAACCTACTTCTTAGTAAGCTAGAAAAAAGTGGAATAGATAGCACCACCACAAGATGGACTCGCAACTGGCTGGCAAACCATACTCAACGAGTAGTCCTTAATGGATCTAAGTCTATATGGAGGGAAGTAAGCAATGGGGTGCCACAAGGTTCTGTCTTAGGCCCAGTACTCTTCAATATCTTCATTAACGACTTAGATGAGGGAATAGAAGGGGAACTTACCAAATTTGCAGATGATACTAAACTGGCAGGAATAACTAACACCCAGAAGATAGGCTCAAGATCCAGATGGATCTTGACAGACTAGAACACTGGGCCATATCTAATAAAATGAAATTCAATATAGAGAAAAATAAAGCCCTACACTTAGTCCAAAATTACACATATAGACTGGGTGAAACCAGGCTCAATATCAGTAACTGTGAGAGGGATCTTGGAGTCTTAATGGACAACCAGCTAAATATGAGCCAGCAGTGTGCAGCAGCAGCCAAAAAAGCTACTGTAATCCTAAATTATCTTAACAGAGAGATGCAATCAAGATCAAGGGAAGTACTAATACCATCCTATAAAGCCTTAGTAAGACCACACCTAGAGTACTGCATCCAGTTTTGGTCACTACATCATAAAAAAGATGTTGAGACTCTGGAAAAAGTACAGAGAAGAGCAACCAGGATGATTAGGGGACTGGAGGTTAAAACATACAATGAACGGTTGCAGGAACTAGGCTTGGCTAGTCTAGTAAAGAGAAGGACCAGGGGAGACATGATAGCAGTTTTCCAATATTTGAGGGGCTGCCACAGAGACAAAGAGATCAAGCTATTTACTGAAGCTCCTGTAGGCCAGACAAGGAATAATGGATGGAAACTGAACAAGGAGAAATTTAACCTGGAAATAAGGAGAAACTTTCTGACTGTGAGAACTATCAACCAATGGAAAACCTTGCCCTTGGAAGTTGTGGGAGCGCCATCACTTGAGACCTGCAAGAAGAGATTGGACTGCCATTTGTCAGAAATGGTGTAGGGTCTCCCGCTTGGGCATGGAGTTGGATCAGATGACCTACAAGGTCCCTTCCAACTCTGATTATCTGTAATTCTTTGTTTGCACAAGGCAGTCACTTCAATTTAAGCAGAGAAGTAATTGGAGAGGAAACAGATATAGCAGCAGATGACATAATGTATTCTCTATAATTTGGGTTAAAATTATGAAATTAAATATTCAGACATATTTTATTTATATACTCCTCATACCGTGCTTGTTCTTTCCTTCTTCATTCTCCCACTTTCTTTTTTATCTTTTTTTTTTCGAATGCAAACTTTAGAATAGGATGCAGACAGTCTCATGGTTTTCAATATATTTACTGCATTTCTAAATGGCTGTTTTTAAGGATAAAACCAGAGTGTCATATTTTAGCCTTATCTATTCTTAAAACTTGCAATTATGAAAGCTTCCACTTTTATCTCTTCTCTCAGCCCCACTCATTACCCTGCAAATCCTATCAAGAGAGAAAGAAGTAAAAATACAAAGCATTACCAAAATTCATAGGTACTGTAGGCACAGGAGGAAACGGCTGGGGGTACCCTCCTGGGTGGGAGTAGCCTCCAGGTTCAGGATACCCACCGCTATAGGGTGGTGGTTGTGGATAAGCTCCAGGATATCCTCCCCCTGGTGGAGGATAGAGGGGGTTCCGGTCTTCATAGCTTGGAGGAGCAGAGGGATGTGACATGTTGTTTCAGCACTGAAAAAACAAAAAGGCATTGTTTTTTTTTTGTCAAGTCCTAAATGAATACCATTCAAATCACCCTTCCCACCCTTTGTATCTTGTTTATACAACCTGTCATTCCAAGAACATTCCACAAAATGGCCAGCAGAGGGAGCCAACAGCAAACCATCAAAGTAAAAGGAGTTAAGCCCCTGTCACACAGCACCAACGGATGGAAAGAGGATGTAAAACGGAGAGAAACACTTGCCATCAGTTGGTTAACGCGATGCATCCGTTCTGTACTCACTGCATACTTTTTTCATACTCTCTATCCACCCAGCATCCGTCTATTGACATTTCATCCGCTCAAAAAGTTTTGAGCTGATCAAAACTTTTGAGCGGAAAATGTATCCAACGCGTCCGTTCTGCATCCGCTAGGCATATGGGGGACCTCCGTTCTGCATCCGTTGTCATCCGTTACGCATCCGCTATATCCGCTAGGCATCCGCTGCGCATCCGCGCAACTCAAATCCGCTCCAGCGGTAAACGGATGCAGGGAGGAAGCGGAACAGACGCGGAACAGACGCACAGCGTTAGTAGCACGGACGGAGAAAGGATGAAAGCGGATGCAGCTCAAAACAAAGCATAAAAACGGAAAAAACGTTCGCAGAGGGGACCTATCCGCTCTCATCCGCTTCCATCCGCTAGGCTTCCGTTCCGCATCCGCTTTTCATCCGCCCTGCATCCTCCCCCCGTCCGTTCCTTTCCGTGTTATCTGCTCTGGTTATGCAAATTTTTGCCCCTTTTGAGAGCGGATAACAACGGATGGAACATTTTTCTCGTCCGCTGTGTCCTTTTTACAAACGTTTTGTATCCGTCGGCCAGTGTGACAGGGCCTTTAGAACCTTGTAAGGTTTACATAGTAGAGTACTTCTGTTTGTCATTGTTTCCTGGTGTAGCGTTGCCAGAGTTGGCAACAGAGTAAGGGGCTTTTCTCTGAGGCTTCCTGTGGGTCACATTGGATTCAAGGCTGATTCATGAAATAAATAGTTTGCCCTTCACTGTCTAAATCTATTTTAAAACAGGTTAGAGTGCAAAATATGAAGAAAGCAAATATCCTTGAAGGCCCCATAGCTTTGGACTGGGACATATCTATCAATGTAATTATAATCAAGAGTGAGAACATAAGAATCTTCCGTTTCTTTCATAATAGATTTTATTAACTACAATTGTGATGTACAGTATCTCACAGAAGTGAATACACCCCCTCATATTTTATAAATATTTAAATATATATTTTCATGTGATAACACTGAAGAAATGACACTTGGCTACAATGTAAAGTAGTGAGTATAACAGTGTAAATGCGCTGTCCCCTCAAAATAATGCAACACACAGCCATTAATGTCTAAACTGCTGGCAACAAAAGTGAGTACATCCTAAATTATAATGTCCAAATGGGGCCCAAAGGGTCAATATTTTGTGTGGCCACCATTATTTTCCAGCATTGCCTTAAGCCTCTTGGGCATAGAGTTCACCAGAGTTTCACAGGTTGCCACTGGAGTCCTCTTCCACTCCTCCATGATGATGTCATGGAGCTGGTGGATGTTAGAGACTTTACGCACCTCCACCTTCCATTTCAGGGTGTCCCACAGATGCTCAATAGGGTTTAGGTCTGGAGACATGCTTGGCCAGTCCATCACCTTTGCCCTCAGCTTCTTTAGCAAGGCAGCGGTTGTTTGGAGGTGTGTTTGGGGTTGTTATCATGTTAGAATACTGCCCTGCATCCCAGTCTCTGAAGGGAGGGGATCATGCTCTGCTTCAGTATGTCACAGTACATATTGGCATTCATGGTTCCCTCATGAATTGTAGCTCCCCAGTGCTGGCAGCACTCATGCAACCCCAGACCCTGACATTCCCACCACCATGCTTGACAGTAGGCAAGACACACTTGTCTTCGTACTCTTCACCTGCCTGTCCCCACACACACTTGACACTATCTGAACCAAACACGTTTATCTTGGTCTCACTGGACCACAGGACACGGTTCCAGAAATCCATGTCCTTAAGTCTGCTTGTCTTCAGCAAACCATTTGTGGGCTTTCTTGTGCAACATTTTTAGAAAAGGCTTCTTTCTGGGACGACAGCCCTGCAGACCAATTTGATGCAGTGTCTCATATATGGTCTGAGCACTGACAGGCTGATCCCCACCGCACCCCTTCAACCTTTGCAGCAATGCTGGCAGCACGCATACGTCTATTTCCCAAACCCAGCCTCTGGATATGACGCTGAGCATGGGCACTCAATTTCTTTGGTCAACCATGACAAGGCCTGTTCTGAGTGGAACGTGTCCTGTTAAATTGCTGTATGGTCTTGGCCACCATGCTGCAGCTCAGTTTCAGGGTCTTGGCAATCTTCTTATACCCAGGCCATCGTTATGTAGAGCAACAATTCATTTTTTTTCAGATCCTCAAAGAGTTCATTGCCATGAGGTGGCATGTTGAACTTCCAGTGACCAGGATGAGAGAGTGAGAGCGATAACAGCAAATTTAACACAACTGCTCCCCTTCACACCTGAGACCTTTTAATACTAATGAGTCACATGCCACCAGGGAGGGAAAATGGCTACCTGGGCCCTATTTGAACATTATCACTTAGGGGTGTATTCCCTTTTGTTGCCAGGGGTTTAGACATTAATGGCTGTGTGTTGTATTATTTTGAGGGGACAGCGCATTTACACTGTTATACAAGCTGTATACTTACTACTTTACATTGTAGCCAAGTGTCATTTCTTCAGTATCGTCATATGAAAATATATACTTAATTCACATGAAAATATATACTTAATTATTCACAAAATGTGAGGGGGTGTACTCACTTCTGTGAGATACTGTATATGTCAGAGAAAAAGGGACTAGAGGAAGGAGGGAGGGAGATAAAGTATATAAAAGAGAATGTTAATATGACTACACAGGGACATGAATAAACAGTCACCTGTTTATTCACCTGGGATAAGCCAGATCAGCATCCTAGAGGTTAAGGAGGGCTCCAATTTTCATGCAAGCTACATGGCTGCCTTCAGATTAGGGGGAAAAGGAAGAATGGAACAATCTAGTGGAAGCATTCTTCTCTAGGGTGTGTATGATATGCCTTCTCCTTTCCGTCATCAAATGTTAATGTAAAAGCCATGCGTAATCTCTTCATTTCAAATACTATCGACCCCCAGGCAGTATGAAACACAAAGACTGATTTTAAAACAACCCTCCTAATCATGACATAAAAGTAGCATGTCCTTATGATCATTTCAAAGGTGCTTCCAGAGTTGAAGCAGCTTTCTGGATGAGAAGTGAAACATCTTCAAAGAAAAACCAGAAAGTCCAGTTGCCTCTTGAAAAAGCACCTTTAGGACCTGGATGATTTGAGAATCTCCACAGACATGTCCTTATGATGTCACTTTCATCCAATCCCCAGAACAAAACTGAAATAGCTTCACCTTGATCTTAGCAATTCCAGTTTTAATGCAGCGTTAAAGTTTTTTCTACACTCAATTTTGATTGTGGATATGATTTGGCACATCTGGACAGCCAGTTTGGTGTAGTGGTTAAAGCATCAAGCTAGAAACTGGGAGATTGTGAGTACACAAGTCAGCTTAGTGAGCTTAAACAAATCTCTCCACTCTCAGTCTTCTTAAGAAGCAGACAAGGGAAAGCCACTTCTGAAATTGTGCCAAGTTCTAGTTCAAACGGATACCAGGAATAAAAAAAAACCTAAAGGCACACCAACACAAACTCAATTTGCTTCACTTTACCAAAGATATGGTTGCTAATGTAGCCAGAGGGTGAAATCTGCCTAGCAACCATTGATAACTTTTGGCTTTTCTCCTCTGGTGACTGCTCTCCCAATTTCTCTGCTTGGCTCAAAGGAAATGCTGCCTTGCCTACATAATGACTGGTGCTTTGGCAGATCTTATACAAATTACTTATAGCACTAGCACTTAGACTTATATACCGCTTCACAGTGCTTTACAGCCCTCTCTAAGCGGTTTACAGAGTCAGCATATGGACCCCAACAATCTGGGTCCTTCTTTTACCCACCTTGGAAATATGGAAAGCTGAGTTTACTTTGAGGCTGGTGAGATTCAAATTGCCAAATTGCAATTAGCTGGCAGTTAGCAGAAATAGCCTGCAGTCCTGCACTCTAACCACTGTGCCATGTCAGCTCTCAATTATCAACATCAGTTTAGAGTTTTTTTGAAAGAGTATTAGACTGTATTTTTTTTTAAAAAATCTGTTAATGTCATGATAACCAACACACTGTTTACCTATCAGCCAGATTAATTTTAAATACAAGTTTAGCTTCACGACAGCACTAAATTATGTTCAGAAATAATCCTACTGACAACTCAGAGGTCTAGGAACAGCTCCGTATCTGTCGTCTGATAATCCAGCAACTTTGGAGTCCCTGTGGTTTGAGGAAGTATGCAAAACACCTCAAATAAATAAATAAAACAAAGATGTGATTCTAAGCACCTGCCTTTTCTTGCCCGACTCTAAATTAAAATGCTTAGTTGTTGTTTTCCCACTGGCAGGTGATGCTTAACAGGAGGACAATAGAGGATTCTACCAATCATTTCCCGTAAATCAGTCCCACTTTAAATCAGCAAGGATGGCCTCAGAGTGTTCCTACGGCAAAATAATGACAGCCAATGAGAACAGCACAAAGTGTACCTTCACTTGCTGGCGGTTTAAGGAACGAAGAATAGCTCTTTAATGAGGCTTTCTGTTTGGAACACAATGTCCCAGCTGGCCAGATCCAAGTTCTCTACCTTTTTCCTATTAGATTAGGGAAGGACAACTTTTGGGGGAACCAGGACCATACTTAACATTTCCAAGATGGGGAAGGCTCAGTGATATCAAGGAGGGTTAAGTTTGGGGGTGGAGACTTTTTAGATGTATTATTTTATTTATATCCAGCCTTTATTATTTTTATAAATAACTCAACATGGTGAACATATCCAATATCTCTTTCTCCTCCTATTTTTCCCAGAACGGCGACCCGGTGAGGTGAGTTGGACTGACAGCAGTGGTGGGATTCAATTTTTTTACTACTGGTTCTGTGGGTGTGGCTTGGTGGACGTGGCAGGGGAAGGATACTGTAAAATCTCCAGTCAGAGGTAGGATTTTCCGGTTCTCCGAACTACTCAAAATTTCCGCTACCGGTTCTCCAGAACTGGACAGAACCTGCTGAATACCGTCTCTAGCTGAGAGAAAGTGACTAGCCCAAAGTCACACAACTTGCTTTCATGGCTAAGGTGGGACTTGAACTCAATGACTTCTGCTTTCTAGTGTCCTGCCTTAACCATTAGACCAAACTGGATTCCTTGCTCTAGCATCAGGGTGTCCAGAATCTGAGCTTTAGAGACTTGGCCACACAATTCTAGAACCAGTTCTTTTCATCTCTGGAAATGTCATTTGGGATATAAAAAGGGGTTAAATACCTTTTTCTTTGACTAATGGATTAGTGCAGGGTCCATTGGTTGTCCACTCATATTTGGCTGACAGTACCAAGTTACCACCTGTTTTAAATAATATAAATTCAGGGTACTGTTTTAAATTTACTGTTATCTTGAATTGCTCACTTGATACCGAGGTATTTGACTGATTTGGAATTTTTTTGTTGAAGAATAATACTGGTAATAAAACCAGTTTGAATGTACCATGGATTGATTACAAGAAGACATTTGACTCCCTGCTATATGATTGGATAATTTGGTGCCTAGAAATACCGAGGTCAGTAGAAACATCAAACTTTTGTGCAAAAATTAACAGGTCAATGTAAGTCATGGCTGTTGGTCAAGGGTGATGGATCAGGAGAGGCTAATATCAAGACAAGAATCTTTCAAGGAGATTCGTTTTCACCACTACTGTTTGCTATTGAATTGATTTTTCTGTCAACAATACTGTCCATAGCTATGTCAGTCCATAGCTATCAAACTTCAAAACCATTTGCCAGGTTATTACACCTACCTCCTTTGCTAAGATGATATGAAGCTGTATGAAAAAAACACAATCTGTAATAGAATAGCAGCTCAAAGATTGTCCTCATATATAGCCAAGATATTGCAAAGAATTTTGGACTAGAGAAATGTGCCCCCACTACTGTAGGAGAGAGACCTTCCCTGTGACACCAATGACAAAAAAAATCCTCCAGGTGGCATTGTACATACGCGTCATAGAAGATTTACGAGATGCCTGGATAGTAAGGATGACCTGGTCTGGAAGATTGGCTTCTCTTAATAGTTGCCGCTCAAGCGCCACATGGTCAATTTGAACCACTGGGGATCCGGGTGGAGCAGTGTTCCCTGATGTAGTGAGATCATGTGGTCTGGAATCCTCCAGGGAGTGGCTACAGACAGGTTCACCAGATCTGCAAGCCAGGGTCTTCTAGGCCAATGGGGGGGCTAGAAGAATCAGCTCTGCCCATTCCTCCAATATCTTCCAAATGACTGCCAGAATGATGGGAAGAGTTGGAAAGGCGTAGAGGAAACCGGTGGGCCATCTGCTCCAAAGTGCATTGGTCCCCTCCGCTCCCTGACAAGGAAACCTGGTGAAAAATCTGTCTACTTGAGCGTTTTGGGGAGAGACGAAGTGGTCTACCTCTGGGGTCCCAAACTTGAGGAAGAGGTCCCTGAAAATGGACTGGGGAAGGGACCATTCTGTGTGGGTGACTGGGCTCCTGCTCAGCCAATTGGCCTGGGAGTTGTCAACTCCTGAGATGTGGTCTGCTGTAATAGACAGCAGATGTCTCTCTGTCCACCTCCCCAACCTTTCGGCTTCCCTCATGAGGGCCCTGGACCTTGTGCCCCCCTGCCAGTTAATGTGTGCCTTTGCAGCCATGTTGTCTGTCAACACTAGCACATGGGACCCCACTATCCTGTCCCTGAAATGTTTCAGGGCGAGAAAAAGGGCTCTGAGTTCTAGCCAGTTTATGCACCTAGTCCTGCCTAACCAGGACCAGATCCCTTGAGCCATGAGACCCTCCATGTGGGCTCCCCAACACAGGAGATTTGCATCGGTGGTGATGATCAGTCTGTCCAGTTCCTTGAACAGGAGACCCTTCGAAAGGGCTGGGTAAAGCCACCACTTGAAGGAACGACAAACTTCTGGAGAGAACAGGACCTTGGCAGATGTGTGGCTGGTTCCTGCTCATTGAAAAGGGAGCAGGAACCATTGTAGAGCCTGTGAGTATAGCCATGCCCACAGAACAATGCCTCTGCATGAGATCATTTTGCCCAAAGGTTTGGACAACAGTGACAGGGAGACAGTGTGTTGACATTGGACCTGTTGAATGATCTCAATAAGGCTCTGCCCTCGGGCTGAAGACAGAAAAACTTGACACAGATTTGTGTCGATGATGGCTCCCAGATGGAGCAATCTGATTGTTGGGAAGAGATGGCTTTTCTTGGTGTTGAGGGAAAAACCGTGGTACTGGAGGCAATGAGAGTGGTTTGAAGATCTTGATGTGCAAAGTGGGTGGAGGACGACAGGATCAAGATGTCGTCCAGGAAGCACTGGATCCTCACTGGAACAGACCGGAGCGAAGCCACCAATGCCGCCAGTAACTTTGTGAAGACTCTTGGGGCAGATCAGAGCCTGAAAGGAAGGGCCCGATACTGAAAGTGGGAATTCTGGTAACAGAAATGGAGAAACTGGCGATGATGAGGCCAGATGGGAATGTGGAGGTAAGCCTCCGTGAGATCAGTGGAAGAGAGGACATCGCCCTCCCAAACACTCTCCAGAATAGAATGCAGAGTCTGCATTTTGAAGCGCCTATATGGGATAAACTCATTCAGAAATTTTAGGTCGAGAACAGCTTGCCAACCCCAAGAGGTCTTAGGGACCATGAAAAGCTGAGAATAAAGCCCATGTCTACATTATAATTCAGGGACTGGTTGAATGGACCTTATATCGACCAGGTGACGAATGGCCGATTCCATAAGTGCCCTTCATGAACTGTCCTGGGAAACGAGGCAGAGTAGAAATTTTTCTGGGGGTGGTGATAGAAATTCTAATTGTAACCCCGACCTCACTGTATTGAGTACTCAGGTGTCTTTCATTGACTCTTCCCATCCGGAAGCAAAGGAGGCCAAATAACCTCCAATGGGAGGGGAGACCAAGAGATTATTTAGAGCAATGGAAGTAGCGACCCCCTCCCCCATGAAAGGGCCATTTACCCGCAGCTTGTTGTCTGCCGGTAGCCTCATGGCATTGATTTTGACACTGAGAATAAGCTCTCTGAGGTCTGGAGAAGCAAGAAGCATTTTCGGGCCTGAATGAGGGAGGCCGGTATGGGGTAGGGCGGAAGTCTGCCCTCTTTCCTGTTGATGAAAGGACTTTCCTTTTGTCCTTTGTTTCAACAACAAATGGGTCAAGGGCATCTCCAAACAGCTTCTCACTGGTACATGGGGCAGAAGCTAGTTTCCACTTTCATCGAGGCTTCGCTTGCCAATTTCATAGCCATAGCAGTCTCCTAGCTGCCACTGATGATGCCATGGCCCTGGAAGAGAACTTGGCGGCATTGTGGGTGGAGTCCATCGAGAACTCTGCTGCTGCTATGATCTTATTGAGGTCTTGATGTGACTTACAGTCTGATGGAGGTTTGCAGCCTTGAAGTTGGCGTAGCCAGCAGATGGAAGACCTTGTAAAGAATGATGCAGCAATTGAGGCCCGGATGGCCCAAGCCGAGGCTTGATGGTTATGCTTCAGTGTTTGTTCGGAGTGTTTGTCCTCTGCCTTTAGTACGTCCTCAGGCTCAGTTGGAGTGCTTGAGGAGAAGGAGGCCACAACTGGGGTGTCCACTGGGGGAACTACCAGAGCTGTAGCTAAGGAAGGACCCATGTTGTAGAACTGTCTATCTCGGGATGATGGGCGGGGGCCTGCAGTGGGGAAGGCAAATTGTTCCTTGACTAAGTCAAGAAAGATGATGGAAGAAGGAAGGACCTCCAAATGAACAATGGATTTTGAGAAGAGGGAATCCCCATGCTCCGATTGTGTAGGAAAGGTTTGAATAAAGCAGATTTGAATACAAAAGCCGAAGGAGGCTGATCAGGCCTCAGATCTTCCTCTTCCTACGAGAAGTTGGAGTCCCAAATTTCTCCCTCTTCCAGATCAGAATCAGGGGAGGGGCTGCGCTCAGATGATTCCTCATACTCTCCCTGAGTGAGGTCCACTCCTTCTGCATAGGTAAGATGGGCCCTTTGTTCTACATGGTGAAGTAGTCCCCTTTGGGGAATCTGCGCTAGAGGAAAAGCCAGGGAGGAAGGTTGAGGTCTGCCTGAAGGCCTGAAGATGTGTTGAAGCCCTTCTGCCAGACCCTGTCTGATGGCTAAGGAGACTACTTTGTTGATGTCAGAAGATCTGCCACTCGATGGAGGATCCAAGGACCGAAGACCTGCTGCTGTTGGAGTAAAAGTGACCTCTGGTCTTGATCAAGAGCTGCTTTGGGCCACAGATGGGATAGATGAAGAAGAAAGATCCTAAGGAGTCTGGGCAAAGTAGGGACCTGACCTGCTCAAGTCTTGAGGTCCTGGTTGGATTTTAGGTCACTCTGGGGACCAGGATTGGAGGTGGCTAAGAGGACCTGAGGTATCCTCCCTCTCCCTAGAAGTAGCTGGCTGAACAACTAGAGGATTGGCTGGTTGGGAAGCCTGTTGTAGTTGGCCCCTCATTTGCTCAATAGTTTTGTTGAACTGCCTTTCTAAGGCTGCATGCCTTCATTTTTCTGCCTTTAATTCGACCTGGGATGTTTTCTTAGGGCCCAAAGCTTTGGCCCTTATTTTGGCCACCACCTCCCTTTGAACAGACTGGGAGCGTTGTCTCCTTCTCTCTCTTTTGCCAGCTTGGGGGCCTTGAGAGATCAGGCCTGAAGGCTCTGTGTGGGCCTTGTCTTGATCCATAGTATGCATAAACCAGACACAAAGGTGCTGGAAGTGATCCTCACTAAGTGTTGTCTGCGCAGTAGCCTGAATAGGAGCTTATGAATAGTAGAAGCTGGCCTTTGGGGGATGATGCCACCTAAAATGGCCGCTTGCTACTTTCTTTGGAAGAAGCTTTAAAAATGGCCGCTCACCATGTGCGGTTGAAGAAGCAGCCTCCAAATTGACCCCTCGCAAGAACTACAGGCTACGCAGGGGTTAAATTGCTCCTTAGGCTGTAAACAGCCCTTAACGGCAATGAAGTGAAAATTTAGGATCAGCTGAAAGATGCAGTTATCTCCAATGCGATGTTGGCAGCCAAAATCACTGAGGGAAGACTGTGGGGGAGAATCAAGGGTTACTCCCTACTTTGAAGAAAACGTTGAATCCTTGGCATTGCAGGAGAGTGTATCCCCACTCTCCTGAAGGCACAGCTGCACCGGTTCCCCAGGAGCTATGCCAATGATGAAGATAGCTTTCACTTTTGCTGCTATCTAAACTGCTTGTAGAGACACCAGCTTATGGTCATGGAAAGAAGCTGAGTCAAAGCTGGGGGGTTTCTCCCACAGGCTGCTACTTTTATACTAGATGGACCCAGCTTGATGATATCATCAGGAGGAGTCATATCCATCCTGGGCTCTCCCAGCAGCATGGAGGAGAATGACAATAAGTGATGGCCTTCATCCATGCAGCAATGTTGACCAACTCTATTTATTTGGGAAAACAGATGGGAGCGGGATATTGAGAATACATCAGACAGCTGAAGAAGAAAGAGCACTGGAAGAATATCTAAAGGACAGTGAAGAAGATGAATGCTGATTGATTACTAGAGAGACCAAACTGGCCTATAAGAAAGTTCAAGTGAAGAATACAAAAGAGACATGGCAAGACATTACTTGGCCAGTACATTAAAAAAAAAAAAAGATGGGCAAGCAGATAACAAAACCTAGCAATGAATAAGAGCAAGAAAATTGAAGTTCCTCCTTTTATTACACATGCTTGTGTGATTGGCCAAAATGTTAAACAGTCCTCCTTCAGCATCTCTGGGTACAATGCAGAAAATACTTAGCAGTCTTCCCTGGATAGAAGATTTGCTAGGCATATGAGAGATTGTAGTGCTTATATAACACAACTGTGACATTTGTAAATAGTGGCAGTTAGGAATTATTATCCAGGGCACAGAGGAAGAAACAGGTCACAGTTCCTGGGTGAATTGAGAAAACAGGTAATTTCTTCTTGTTGTTAGCATATCTCATATCTCGTCCTAGCAGTAGCTTATGCAAACGTATGTCTCATGTTGTCCTTGTTCTTTTAAGCAAACCTATAAAATGCTCCAAAGGGGCTATTCATGCCTGGATTAGATGCCCAGATGTATTTATTTACTTAATGAACTGGGATGCCATCTTCCAGGGAAAGTCCATCGGGGAAAGTCCTCAGTTTTCACGAAACATTGTGTGACCAGAGCAAAAAGTCTGGTGACAAATTGTAATGGAATGTATGGATGACATTGTGGAAAGAGGGGAAGAGGCACTGCCCAGGAAACAACTAGACCAGAGAGGCAGGAGAACGGTCAGAGGAAGAAACTTAGGAAGGGAAAGACCCATCCTAAGGGATCAAGCCGTTCAAAGTGGAGGCAGGAAATCTGTGTCTTTAGACTTGCAAGATTTTGTTAAGGTAGCCTTAAAATAAAATAGAATTAGTTTGTTTTGTTGTATTTCCTGTATGGTTTATTTGAGGGCTGACACATATCGTGGTCTAACTTGACCAAAATATAAACTGCCTTAGGATCTTCTCCCTAGTGGGACTGTGCAATGGTCCCCAACCTTTCTTGCACCAGGAACTGTTTTTGTGGAAGACAATTTTTCCATGGACCGCAGGGGGGAATGTTTCCATGCAACCTAGTTCCTGCGCATACGCAGATGAACATTTGCTTGTTTGCCCACTGCTTGTGCAGCCCGGTTCCTAACAAGCCACGAACAAGATAACAGTCTGTGGCCTGGGGATTGGAGACCCCTGCTGTAATAGATATCTAGAATGCAATCATTCCCAAATTTTGTGGAATGATTTTCCTGGAAACTGAATCACCTCAAGTGGGACATAGAATAAAATTTTAAGCTGAATTGGGAGGGTGGGGAGAGCTAGTTCTTCTCCCTCACTCTGCTGCTTCTGGGTCAGAGCATTAGTAAGTTATCAGTGTCTAAACCAAAGGTTCCTGATTTTTTTAGACAAGTTTTACATTTACACAAATTTAGAGCATATTTATGGCAGGGGTGGGATTCAAATTTTTTAACAACCGGTTATGTTGGCATGGCTTAGTTGATGGGTGTGGCTTAGTGGTCATGTGACTGGCTGGGCATAGCCAACTCAATATCACTCACATTGAGGCACGCATTTCCTCACCTGGCCTCTCATGACTGTGGGGATGCTGCAACAGTCTTAAAGTGTGAAAAATTGTCATAAGTCATTTTTTTCAGTGCCATTGTAATTTTGAATGGTCACTCCACACAAGCAAAGTACCAGCAAAAGAGGGGGGAAAAACTTCAGAGAAATTTCTGAAACAGGAAGTCTAGTCCTGTCAAGAATGTAATAAGGGTTAATGGAGAGGCAATTTCTGCAAGCAACACCAGAATGTTTCCTTCCTGCCTTCCTTACAGGATTAGTCCAGTCATTTCTTCTAACAACCAGTTCTCCAAACTGCTTAAAGTGTTAACAACTGGTTCTAGCAATTAGGTGAGAACTGGTAGAATCCCACCCCTGATTTATGGGCACTCACCTAAAACGTCTGCCATGGGAAGTTCAGTTATCTACAGTATGATCAGGCCCATAAAGCAGCTTTTCCTACTTATCCTATCTCACTTCTTGCTCTCAAATGATCCTTTTATTTCATTTTTTTTCCTGGCAGATGGGTAAGTTCTTAACAGACCACTGAGCTACACTCATCCATCAATTTCTAAAGCATACCTAAGAGGCATTCTTGTAAATGAAGTGATGCCAGTTATTGGGGCTTTCCCATGTACTTCTTCATTAATTAACATAAATTATAAAAACAATAAAGTGAGAAAATAAGAAAATGGCAGGTATATATTTGCTTGCAGATATCCTGTGGAACATCCCCAAACTTAAACATACACAGAGAAAGCATTCATAAGCCCAGTTGTTACTTTTATAAATTTCTTTTCTAAATTGAAAAAATCAACAAACATTTTTCTTTGGAAAGGAAACTTTTATGCCTTATGTTTGTTGTTAGAGGAAAGAGTTTATAAGTAAATTCACTGCAGTTACACACTTCATGGCTAATAAATTTAGATACAAGAAATTCAAGAAACAATTACTGCCACACTACTTAAAATTCACCTAAGTGGATATACCAGCTCCTGCTTCCCTTTAGGGGAAAAAAACAAAACTCATTTCATCAATGATTCATTCTTCTTAAACCAGGATATCCCAAACTGGGGGATGAAACCCCCTTGAAGAGATTCAGACAGAGTTCAGGGGAAGTGTGAACATTTTTTTTATTTTTTATGTCTTTATATTTAAAAAAGTTTCATCATATTGTTTTCATTGTTCATGTGTGTGTTCATTTTGAAAACCGGAACTGAGAGGTAGTGCAAACATTAAGATTATGCTAAAAGAAAGTGTGGTGGCATAAAGTTTAAGGAACTCTGCTTCAAATGGAAGTGTATCTAACAAAAGTGGCATATGTGGAGCCCAACAAAGAACACCTTGTAAAGAGAATGTACATTTCTTTAGAGGAAGCAACTACGAGAAAGAGCCTAGGTGGATACTGACCAACCATAAATGCAGTAAGTGGCAAATCTATGAATGAAAGAAAATGGCCTGGCTTTTCCCAACTTGATATCTCCCAAGCTATGCCATCCTTCCATAGGCATCCATAGAAGGAAACGAGGGGTGGGGGAGACACATGAAAAGGGCATTGTACTAACCTGATACACCTGTTCTCTGTGAGCTGTGAAGAGCATCCAGTGACAGAAAGGTGCTTCAGTCCCTTTTAGGAAGGCTGGGCTTAAACTTGAGGACACTCCTCCTCCTCCACGAGACTCCTCCTTAGCGTCCCCAGTTTTGCAAAGCCGAGGTATTGATACCCTATATGCTTAAGCCTATGTAATAACCCTGGCTGGAACAGACCCCCTACCAGATGGAATAAAAGGGTGGGGCTGGATGCTCTTCACAGTTCACAGAGAACGGGTGTATCTGGTAAGTACCAACGCCCTTTCTCCCATGAGCTGTTCAGAGCATCCAATGATGGGACATACCAAAGCTTGGCACTGTCCTAAGGGAGGGACTCTGTCTGTGTTGCAGACCTAACCGTCTCTGAAATAACCTGCTGCAAAACTCGCCGACCAAATGAAGCCTCAGCAGAAGCAAATACGTCAATTTTATAATCTCTAATAAATGGAGATGGAAAAGCCCAGGTTGCAGCTTGGCAAATCTCCTCTATTGTAGCTTGGGTCACCCATGCTACTGTAGTGGCTGCACTCCTGGTGGAGTGAGCGGTAATCCCTTGGGGTATTGGAATCGAGTGAGAGTCATATGACTTAGCGATGGTGGCCCTTAGCCATCTACCTATGGTAGAGTGTGAAACCTTGCGCCCCAGGGTGTCAGTCTGAAAGGACATGAAGAGGGCTTCTGTCTTTCTGGAGGGTGCCATGCGCTCTATGTAGATGTGTAAGGCCCTTCTTATGTCCAAGTGGTGCCATTGGTGTTCGAGTCTGTGTGATGGACGTGAGCAAAAATTTGGGAGCACCAGCTCTTGAGCTCTATGGAATGCTGAATTAACTTTCAGAATGAAGGAGGGATCTGGTCTGAGAACCACTCTATCCAAATGGAAAATGCAGAGATCTTTGCGTACCGATAATACTAGTTCGGAGATTCTTCGGGTAGATATAATTGCTATCAGGAAAACTACTTTGTCGGTTAGAAATCGAAGCGTCGTGCTCCTTAGTGGCTCGAAGGGACCTGTAGTTAGGGCCAATAGTACCTTATTTAAGTCCCAAGTTGGATATCAGTGCCCCACATGGGGCCTCAAGTTCTTGGCACCGTGCAGAAAACTGCAAATGCAAGGGTGATAAGATATGGAGGTAAGATCATCCCAAGATATGACCAAAGCCAGGGCCGCCACCTGTCTCTGCAAAGTATTGGGTGATAACCCTTTGTTTAGGCCCCCTGTAAAAATTCTAATAACTGCGCTACTGATGGGGAAGTGGGGTCAATCTAAGCCCTCTGACACCAATGGCAGAAGCTAGGCCAGATGGCCTCATAGATTCAGTTCATTGAAGGACGTCGAGTCGATTGAATAATGTGAATAACTTGAGTAGAAAGGTATTCATCTCTCAGACGTCACCGTTCAACTTCCATACGCCTAAGTTTCGCCACTGGGGGTCCAGGTGTAGCACTGGGCCTTGAGACAGCGATATGACCGATGATGGGATCCTCCCTGGTGGTACCTTCGAGAGGTCCTTCAGGTCCGTGAACCATGTTCGCCTTGGCCAATAAGGAGCCACTAATAGCAGGTCCGCTTTTTCTTCCAGCAACTTCTGAATCAATTTGGGGATCACGGGGAGGGGAGGAAAGTCATTAAGCAGTCCGGTGGGCCAGTGACATCTGAGGGCGTTCACGTCCTCCGCTCCCTGTGATGGGTAATGAGAAATGAATCGGGGAAGCTGTGCATTGAGAGGCAAACAGGTTGACTACCAGTTGGCCCAAACTCTGAGTAGCCTCCAGAAAGATCTTGGGATCCAGATGCCACTCTGATTGGTCTAACATGGCTCTGCTGAGCCAATCCTCTTGTACATTCGCTACTCCAGACCTTTAGAGAGAGAAGATGGATTTCAGCCTACAGGAATAGTCTTTCTGCTTCCCTCATTAGTAGATTGGAATGAGTGCCCCCTTGTTTGTTGATATGGGCCTTTGGAGTTATGTTGTCTGTTAAGACGAGCATGTGTTTGCAATGGAGATGTGGAATGAATTGTCAGAGTGTCAAGTACACCACTCTCAGTTCTAGCCAGCTGATATTGTGTGCCTTCTCTGAATCCGTCCAAAGGCCTTGCACTGTATGTGATTGGAAGTGGGGCCCCCATACCACTAGACTGGCATCTATTGTAACAATCAACCTTGAAAGGGCATCCCTTGTTGATTTTGGGTCATTTCCACCATCATAGAGACCTGAGAACGGTTGATGGAACTTTTACCTGGCACATTGGTATGGCAACAGGAACCATTGCAGGGTTCTTGCATGGAACCGGGCCCAAGGAATAATAGAAATACAAGAAATTATTTTTCCGAGAAATTTAGAAAGGAGACATAGTTGTACTTTCCTAAGAGTTCTGATCTGTTGAGCCAAATCTCTAATACTTTCTTGTCTGTCAGGGGAGAGGAAAACTTTGCCTTCCAGGATGTCAATAATGGTGCCAAAGTAAATGAGTTTAGTAGAGGGTAGTAAATGAGTTTAGTAGAGGGTATTAAATGACTTTTTGACCAATTGATTGAAAACCCATGTTGTTGTAGGGTTGCAAGTGTAGTTTGAGTGTTCGAATTTGCTTGATTGATGGAAGATGCCAGAATAAGAATGTCATCCAAGTAGCATTGAAGTTGGATGGACCTATCTCTGAGTGATGCTGCTAAGGCAGCCAAGACCTTTGTAAAAGTTCTGGGAGCTGAAGCTAGGCCAAATGGGAGAGCAATATATTCGTAATGGACGTTGCTGTAACAGAAACGAAGGAATTTGAAATATGAGGGCTAATTGGGATATGTAAGTAAGCTTCCATGAGGTCTATAGAGGTAAGGACATCGTTTTTCTGATGCTGAGTAAGATGGACTGGAGAGTGTTCACTTTAAATTTTTGGTAAACGAAATATTAGTTTAGATTTTTTAAGTCCAGGATTGCCCTCCATCCCCCTGAACTTTTAGGGACCACAAAGAGGTGAGAACAAAACCAAGAACTTTTTGATTAGAAGGGACGGGTTGTATAGCCCAGATCTCTAGTAGATGTGCTGTGGCTGTGTCCATGAGAAACCTTTTTTCTGCGTCCCCGGAAATTGGGGACTTCATAAAAAAATCTGGAGGAGTGTAGCTGAACTCCAGTGCCAGACCAAATCATACTGTGTTCCTGACCCATGCGTCAGTGGGAGAGGAGTCCCATTGGTTGGCAAACATTTTTAGGTGACCACCAATGGGATTCTTGTTGTGATCACTACTTGTATCTGCGGAAGGGCCTAGATCCTGTTCTTCGAAATTGTATCCTAGGATGGAGTCCCTTTTTATATCTGTCCCCAGGTTCAATTCTATCTGTCTGTTGTCTGAATCCAGGCTGTCTTTGAAATCTTGGATAGTAGGGTTGGTAGAAGGGGCAAAAGAAACACATACATACATACATACATACATACATACATACATACATACATTCATGCTGTTCAGCTTCCTTCGGGTATTATCCCACGTCATTGTAGTTGTGCTTTTAAAGTTGGAGCAACGTTTCGGCAGAATCTCATCTGCCATCATCAGGCTTCTGTATTGTGTTCATCTGTGAATTAGACTTTTTTATTATTTTTTAAAAAAATATTTTTTAAAAATAGTCTGACTTACAGACGAACACAATACAGAAGCCTGATGATGGCAGATGAGATTCTGCCGAAACGTTGCTACAACTTTAAAAGCACAACTATGATGACGTGGGAAAATACCCAAACAAAGCTGAATACCATTTCATGTAAGTACATGTAAGTACCCGCGAAAACTTAAGAAAACAAATATATACGATCTATCTATCTATCTATCTATCTATCTATCTATCTATCTATCTATCTTTGCATATACACACACACACACATATATATATATATATATTAATAAGTTAAAGATTTGTAGAATTTAAGTCAATCAAGTCAATTTTTGAATAAAGTACTTGTAATATCAAATATGGAGACCAGAACACCCCCCTCCAGACCCCGCACCTATATGAGGGCACAGAGGTCTGTAACTGATAATTAGATCAGTTTAGCTGCACTTATTGCCTGAGGAATCCAGCAGTTCAAGTCCTCTATCATCCAGTGGTCTGGTGGTAGGGACACCCCTTCCCAGGTCCCCAAGAAGGGAAACCTCATTGGATAACTTTTCTCACAGACAGTGACAATTACTCAGCAAATTTCACCACGAGGTCTTTAAAATGGCGGCCTCCTTGCGGCAGAATGCAAATGAGATTATCTGTTATCTGTTATCACCGCCCAGCCTGCTGAAAGCAAAACCGCTCAGTGGGAAGGCACAGGGGCTAATTCCCTGCCCTGAGGTGTTCTGCGGGGAAAGCCTCGTAATAAAAGGAAAAAAAGGGCTGTACTGTTTAAATTGGGACAGAGCTACTCAGCCAGCTGGGAGATCGGAGCTGACTGAAGTTTAAGGCAGGCTCTCTGAAACGAGAGGCTTTTAGCCTCAGGGCAGATTGGAAAGATAAACCTATGTGTTTATGAGGCTTTAGCCTCAGGAGGCTGGAACGTAAAAAAAAGAAAAAGAAAAAAACGAGTGAAATGACTTTTGGAGGTTCCCAGGGGTGGTGGGGATAGTTGGTGACCTGACCTGAGAAATAAATCAGCTAAATCAGCTAAATCGCCAGTGTTCTGTTCCGACCAGGAAAACAATAACACAACCTGGCTGAAGAAAGGCTGAGCTAAAACTGGGGACACTAAGGAGTAGTCTCGTGGAGGAGGAGGACTGTCCTCAAGTTTAAGCTCAGCCTTCCTAGAAGGGACTGAAGCACCTTCTCATCACTGGATGCTCTGAACAGCTCATGGGAGAACACGCAGCACAACATTGCAACACAAACTCCATCCCTGATATATTTGCAAGTGAGGTTGCAACACTAGTGTGAAAGAAACACGCTTGCGTTGTGATGAAATGCATTTTGGCATCCTTGTGGTTAGGAACTGACATCTAGCCATCCTTCCTCTCTTTTCTAACAGAAAGGTGATTTTGAGATTTCTACTCCAACTCCGTCATTCGCTGTCCAATCTCTTTTCAAAAACCTCCCAACCCACAACTTTTGGTGGCAAGGCCTTCCACTGATTAATTATTCTTACTGTCAAGAAGTTTTAGATTGGATCTCTTGTTCACAAGCTTCCATCTGTTGCTTCATGTCCTGCACACAGGTGCTGTGGAGAATATGTTGACCCACTTTTCTCTGTGACAGCCCCTCAAATATGGGACGATGGCTATTATGTCATCCCTAGACTTCCTCTTCATTATATATATATAAATACTGTTCTATTTCAAGAACATGGGCTTATTACAAAGGGGAGACCAGTAGCATATATGGAACATATTTCACAGCTCTTTCCCCCCAACAAACTAGTTAATTGTGAGTAAGACAACAGTGGGAAGAAGGAAGCTTTGGTCACACATAAAACTAAGAGTTACTTTACATGGAAATCTGGAGCCACAAAAGGAAGATAATATGAAGGAGAAATCTGGCACAAGCATTTGTGTATGTGTGTGTGTGTGTGTGTGAGAGAGAGAGAGAGAGGGATAGGGAGAGGGATAGAGAGAGGGAGAGGGAGAGGGAGAGGGAGAGGGAGAGGGAGAGGGAGAGGGAGAGAGAGAGAGAGAGAGAGAGAGAGAGAGAGAGAGAGAGAGAGAGAGAGAGAGAGAGAGAGAGAGAGAGAGAGAGAGAGACAGGGAAGGCAGAGAATAATAAAGGGAAAGTAATTAGTATCGTAAAAGAAAAGTTTTCAGTGGAAAGTTTATCAGAATGATTCCAAGGTAAGGCTGCATTGACGCTGCCTTCAACTTTCACCCAGAATTGGTTTATACATTATTTAATTTTCCTCATTTGTGGGAGAGACTTTGGCACCACAAAAGAGCATTATAATAATTCAGAAAATTAAATAAAAAAGAACAAGGAAGTCAGACCAGGAAAGGATCACTTATCTATCATAACAACAAATGAAAGATGGCCTTTTTAGCATATCTTATCTGTTGTGTAACTACATGGAAATAAAGCGCCCAAGAACACTGCAAGCTCATTTCTGGACTGCTTAGCATGACTTAACAGCTGATATTTAAAAAGAGGCAAAAGGTTCTTACATACTGTGTTTACATAGGTAATCCCTGACTTACAACCGCAATTGAGCCCAAAATTTCTGTTGTTGAGACATTTGTTAAGTGAGTTTTGCCCCATTTTAACCACTTTTTTTGCCACAGTTGTTAAGTGAATCAATTGATAAGTTAGCAGCCCAGCTGTTAAGTGAATCTGGCTTCCTCCTTAATTTTGCTTGTTAAAAGGTTGCAAAATGTAATCACATGACCTTAGGACACAGCAATGGTCATGAGTACGAACTGGTTGCCAAGCATCTGAATGTTGATCAATGATCATGGGGATGCTGCAAAGGTTGTAACTGTGAAAAAAAATTCAGTGAGGATGTAACTTTGAATGGTCACTAAATGAAATGTTGTAAGTTGAGGACTACCTGTACTGCGTAATAATATAAAAATTCTCCCATCCTCCAATCCGAGGCTCAGGAGTCTAACATAATATCTGTCTGCACTTACAGCTATATCAGTCTGCACTTGCTTCTATATCTGTCTGCACTTGCAGCTAATGGAAGATAGTCTGCATATATCATTCAGATAAGACTACAAGGATCTCACTTCATCAAACACTTAACAGAGCTAAAGAGGGAAGGAAATCAGGTATAAGTTCCAGGTTTGCAAAGGTTACACAATCAAAACTTGAACAGATGCATAATGGAGTCATTTATGCAAACGACATTTGTGCAAGTGTTAATATATATTGGTATTCCATGTATCATTTGCCATATATTAAATAAATATGCAAAGGACCATACATTAGACACTTTTGATCCTTTAAAGATCAGAAGCATTTGTCAAATAACATGGCTGAAATGGTTAATGAAACCACTTGCATAGGAGGGTAGGTTCTACACCTGATATGAATAAGATCTAGGGGAAAACATATACTCTGCTCAAGAGGAACCAATCTCTATTTAAAGCAGCGGTTGCCAACCGGTGGGCCATGGCCCACTGGTGGTCCACGAGAAAATGTTTGTGGTCTGCAGAGAAATGTCACCCCCAGAGCATCCCCCCAAAGCAATTAATCCAGGCTTCATAGGAACACAAGGCTGCGGTGCCCACATGGCTCTCCCTGCTTTCTCCTCGACTGGGCAGAGCAGGGGAAAGGTAGAACAAGAGAGTTCAGAGGATGACCCAGGTCTACCCCCTCTTAATCCTAGGGCATGCAGGGAGGAATGGAGAAGAGAGCAACATGGGTTGCATGGCTTACGGGGGAGAAAAGTGCCCTGATTCCCTTCACTAGCCACACCTGGGAAAAGAGTTTAAGAGGTGCATGCTGAGTACAGCAGCTGCTGGGAACAAATGTGAGTTTATCTTGGGTTGACTTTAGTTATCTGTGTTCCTGGCATCTTCCCAACTGTGTTGAATTATTGCCAGGCCTTCATGTCTGGAATTCTTGCTCCTGCCCTGCTGGAGTAATTACCTCATTTTGCCTTGATTGGACTTATAGTTACAGTTTTTGTTGACCACGTTTTGGACTTGATTCTCTGCAGCCAAAGGCCGTTCCTGGGAGAAATTTTCTCCAGCCAGAAGGTAACCAGGACACTGGGGGCAAAGCTGGAGCTAATAAAGGGACTCCTACTGATTATCTGTGTTGCCTTTGTGCCACATCCTGAGTCATCACAGTTTACTTTAGATGTTTAAGATTAAGTCAGCCCTTATTTCATGGCAGACCAATCCATGGCTCACAAGCACAGTCATTGGAGGATTGGAGAGTCCCTCCCATAAGCAACAACCCACTACTTCCTGCCTGTCAGGGAACCACATCTTGGGTTCTGCCGGACAACTGATCAGAGAATGGCAAGGCCTGTACAGGAAGCAGGCCTTGGGTTAGATCCAACTATTCAAAGTTATGACTGTGCTGAATGAAGGGGATTTAACAATCAGCTCTAAAGGTTGCAGCTGGTGCAGCACTGTAACTTCCTATGGTCACATGGGTGTGATTTGTTTATTATTAAATTTGGGCACTTGACAATTGGCTCACAAAGATGTTTGCAGTATCTCACAATCATGTGATTGCCACTTGCAACCTTCCCTGCCGGCTGCCCATAAGCAAAGTCAATGGGGAAGCTGGCAGGAAGTCACAAGTTGCTGCTGCCATTTTTTTTCCTCCCAAGGAGCTCCCAGCAGCATGGAGATCTTGTTCTTTGTAGTGCCCACCCATGGCACCCACCTGCACTTCAAGGCACCAACCCACCTGTAATTCTTGCCCACCAGCCTGTTTGCCTGAGGTTTCAGTGCCTTGTTCTTTGTGGTGATCATGTGAAGTCCTCACTTAATGTGGGTAACAGGAACTGCCAGGATTGCCATTGTTAAGTGACGTGGCTATGTGATACTGCATTTTATGATCACATTGCTTAACAGTGGAAATTTTGGTCTTAATTGCCATCATAACTCAAGGACTATCTGTATTTATGCTTAACTGCTATTGCTTGCAGCAGGAAGCCAACAATCTGTACAGATTAGTAAAGAAAGAAGCCTTATTGATACTTGTATTACTCTCGGACCAGGCTCAGCTCTATTGGCTTCCCACTGTCACTGATTGCAGGCAACCAGCTGATATGAGAGGCATCACTGGCTTTCCAGAGTGGCAAAGCTTCTGGGAAGAAGTAGCCATAAGTGGCAGGCAGGCCTAAATTCATTTCTCCTTTAGAAATCCTCATCAAAAACACTAGTGGAAAGGAAAGTTAAAGGAGAAATGATTGAATAGTATATGCTGGAGGGAACTCTGTATATATGAAAGTATGCATGTGGATGTGTGTAAAGCAGAGTGTGTGGGCCCGTACGGACTATGCGATCTTTCACATGGGATCATGTGCTATTTTAAGCAGTCTATTTTCACCTACTCTGTAATGTCAGTGATTCATAAAACTCGCATGTTCACTGCCTGGGAGAGTTTCACATTCTGACACACCTTACTTATCAGTTATTAAAAACAGCTTCCTTACCAGTTCACATAGAAACCATGAGTAAAAACGTAAATAAATCTCTGTATAACAGATTTCTGGGAGATGTTTATTGTCCCAGATTCTAAAATGAAAGCAATTAAGTTTTTGAGATTTCTGGAACTTTTCCAAAAGATTTATCTTGTTAAAGAAAACTTGGAGAGAAATTTGCTTTCTGTTGGTTTCTGAGAGCTGTTCAAAATGTAACATTTCCCTGAACTAACATTACAGATAAGACTTTTAGAGCACATAGAACTTTTGAGCAAAAATCAGGCAACTTATGAAAGACTGGGCCAAGAAGACAGTCATATATGCCCAATATTATGTCTTTCAATGTTTACAGTCTTGGTCTGTGAACAACCCTCAGAATTCCAAATCTAGCCAGGCCTTATTCCATATATTGTGTTTGTTCTGTGAAGTACTAAGAAGTAGCATAAAGAGGATCAAGGCAAGATTAGTACGAAGAATATTTTAACAATGAGCTAAAGTGCAATAACACTTATACTGCTTCACAGAGCTTTACAGCCCTCTCTAAGCGGTTTACAGAGTTAGCCTATTGCCCCCAACCATCCAGGTCCTCATTTTACCCACTTCGGAAGGATGGAAGGCTGAGGCAACTGTGAGCCAGTGAGACTAGAACTGCCAAACTGCTGGCAGCCGATGATCAGCAGAAGTAGCCTGCAGTACTGCATTCTAACCACTGCGCCACCACAGCTCTTAATAACTAAACTTCAATGAAGTGATGCCTTCACTTAAGACAGGGTTTCCCAACTTTTATCTACTTGAACAGATGTTATTTCAAGGGTCAGAATTGAAGTCCACACTTCTTCAATAACCAATGTTGGGAAACACTGACTTAAGACCTCCTCATTGATCCAAGAATTGAATTTCAACTTTATCTCCTAAAACAAAGAATAGAGAGACGCCAAGTGGATGTTCCTCATCCCAAAATATTTGTATTGAAGCCTTACTTTTAGACTGTGTTTTCTTACACAGCAGGAGCTGGATGACTCCACAATAACTTCTTTTCCACCCTGAGCTACCCTCAAATATTTAGCAGAGGTTAAAAAAAACTACACTTGTTTATTTTTATACCCACTCCCTTGAAAGCTCACCAAATAAAGTGAAACAATCATTGCCATAGATCTAAAAAGCCCTTAAGAAAAAAATAAATCTAGAATTATTTTAAGTTTACTTTTGATGCTGCCTTGGAGATACCTCAAGGTTGGTCTATGAGGAGAGAAAAAAATGTCCACAAACAAGTGAATGGAAACCATTCAGTTTCTCTAAAGGTTTTTCTCAGTCCAAATAAAAATTCTGTGTTGATTCTGGGAAATTTGTAATATCACAGATATTTCTGCTAATGTATTCCAGCCCTTTTTATTTATCATTTGTTTATTTTTTGCTTAACAGAATTTGTTAATCCCTGCCTTGGAAGTCCAATCTATGACAGAGGAGGTGACAATTTTAAAAAATAATTTACATGTCACCTTTCAATGTAAAGGTTTCTTCAGATAGTTTATACAACCCTAAAAAATACATAATAAGGGCAGATTTGTCCTTATTATATATTTTTGTCTCGGAAGTAGATATGAGGGTTATATTTATGTCTTCATCAAACATATTTATCTATCTATATAAAAGTGAAATACCACTCACGCATCATCACAAAATCTCCACAGCTGTAAAGTCTACAAACTTGAAATTCGGCATGTATGTTCCTCTTGGTTGCTAGGTGCTCACTGAGAAAGGATTTTTTTGAAATGTCCTTCAGAGAATTACTATTTCTAATTAGTATTAGTATTAGTATTAGTATTAAATACTAATTAGTATTAGTATTTCATATATTATTATTAACATGCTCTGATGCTAAGGAGTTCTACTCCTCTTTCCCACCTGGAAAAAAAATCTGTTCCAAATGCAAAACACAAGCAGAGGGGAGGAGTTTCACTTTCAGTTTTAGTATCACGGCAGCAACCAGCTTTAGTACAGAACAGTTGAGCTAAGCCACACCCAGGCTCCTTGCTGTTTCCTTCTTGCTCACACAGCAAATACTGTTTCAGTTTCCTCAACGCTCGCACACACGACAGGACACTCGCCAGATGAATACTGATGGATGCTGGCAGACAGAGGCAGAATTCCCCCCCACCTTACTTTCCTTCCCAAAAACTAAGCCCGACCACATACTTTCGTAGCGAAGCACAGGTATCGAGCTCATTCAGTATATAGTAGCAGTCAGTTATAACTTAGGAACAAAGTGTTCTGGCATTTGAGCCTCCAAATGTGATTTTGGAAAGATTAACACTGTACCAGATACAGCCCAGTAGGCAGTGACATTATTAGTCCCACAGAATGATTGGGGTGGGAGGAGGTTGAGGCCCTAAAACTATTAAGCACACTGTTGTTGCTATGTACAAAGGTACCAAATGCACTACTCTTTGTCTCTTCCTACAGAGTTTGTTCTATTTTGGGCTTCCTTACCCAGAGGCCTGCCCTTCTGAGTCACGCTTAAAGCATTTGACTGCTTGAGCAAAGGGAGTGGACTCCCAACACACATAACACACAGCACAGGGAAAAAATGCTCAGGAGGTGACAGTAGCAGCAGCAGCAACTACAACACAGAGTACAATGGAAAGCATGCTGCTCGGAGGCCTTCTGACAACATCTCAGCAGTAAATACTTTAAACTGCTTCTGGCTAACATTTGGTGTTTTTCTGCTGAAAACAGACTATCCTGGCCTCTCTGGTGAAAGGGTATTTATTTAATTAGCATATGACAAAAATGTTAAAACGCACACCACAATTGCATCCTCAATGAGCAAACATGAAGCTATTTACCCTATTTACAAATTCAAAGGTAGCCTATAGAATCAATACAGGATGGAGTTGCATACAGAAAGTCTCTGGGGTTTCCCTGATAAGCACTCAGAGGGCACTGTTCACAATTATGTCTCACTCTCTGCTTTGGAGCTACAATCCAAAGAGGAGAGCCTTCCCCACTTACAGAGGAGGCTAGGCTACTAATTGGAAAAGTCGTAGTTGATCACAGGATCCAGACTGCCTGATTTTCTGCCTAAAATCAGGAAAAAAGGGTGCTGGACTGTGTGATATTTTGCTTCAAGAAAATATTTAATTCGGGGAAGAATCTCAAAAGAGGCAAAGGGCTACAGATCCTGCAACTTCAGGATGCCAGGAAATTCAGGGCAATCCAATGTCTGGGAAACTGGCTCAGCATTTTAACAAAATAATCAGGTTAGGCTATATGTATATCTATTTCCCTCCTAATTTGGCACTACACTTTCCACAGATTCTCAGGTTTGAGCCAGTCTTGCCCAATCTGATAATATCTAAATGTGTTGAACAGCCTAAGAGTCATACAGTACTCCGACACATCTAGAAGTGCCAAGTTAGAAGACAGGCACAGATCCATGTCGCAGCATGAAAACAAATATTATGTGATTAGTCCACCAAGCACAAGTTGACACCGGAATATTGGTCCAGATGCCACTCTTTTAGTTTTACTCTAGCTCTCTTTAATCTTTCCTGCTACAACTTGAGAATTGAAAATGGATTTAAGTTTCTTTTCCAAGCAGTGAACCCATGTTGAAATATATTTAATTTATCTCTCTCTATGTATAAAATATATAAAAATGAAATGCCACTCACCATCATCATCACAAATCTCCATAACCGTAAAGCCTACAAACTTGAAATTTGGCACGTATGTTCCAGTTGGCTTTTAGGTGCTCACTAAGGAAGGATTTTTTGAAATGACCATCAGAACTTTGTATATTATTATTAACATGCTCTGATGCTAAGGAGTTCTACTACTCCTCCCCACCCGAAAAGAAATCTGTCCCAAATGCAAAACACAAGCACAGGAGAGGAGTTTCAGTTTCAGTTTCACAGCACCAAGCAGCTTTAGTTGAGCTAAGCCACACCCAGGCTCCTTGCTGTCTCCTTGCTCACATAGCAAATACTGTTTCACTTTCCAAACAGCCCTCAATTCTCTCACACACTTACAGTATGCTAGCCAGATGAATACCAATGGATGCTGGGAGGCAGAGGCAGAGTTTTTTTCTCTTATTTTCTTCCCCCAAAACTAAGGCCAGCCACATAGTTTCATAGTGAAGCATGGTTATCAAGCTAGTTCAAATATATTTTCATCCTTCATTTGGTTCAAGCTCTGAATGAAAAACAAGTCATTTGGGGCAAGTATGGCAGGATACTTATTTCCAACCTTCGTATCTTCCCTGGAGCTTCTTCTCCTCCAGTGCCAGAACATGTTTTTTTTTTTTTAATTTAGCTCAGGTTAAAAAAGAAATGACACACTTTACAGTTAGACTGTGAAGATTCATATGGTTCTAAAAACAAAGATTTAGAATTTTTGCTTTGAGAAAACTAGGAGTTCCTGCCAAGTTATATTTGAGAAGTTGGAAATTATTACATTATATGCGGAGTCATCATATTAATTTATTTTAATTGCAAGTACAGTTAAAATCTATATATTTCAATAGGCAAAATCCACAATCTGGAAGCTCAACTCAGGGATTTTGTCTCTGACATAACAGTGTCTACTGTTGTCCGGAGTCACCAAAAGTTCCATGCTTCTGCTTTAAAGAACATTTAAAATGTTTAAAACATTTAAAAAGAGAGAGAGAATTGCTCAGGTTATCTGTAGCTACAGGAAGAAGAAAAGGCTGGGCTGAAAATAAGGACACTGTACTGTAGCACTAAAGAAGTGTTGTCAGCATAAAACCAGTAGATCCACATCAATTGTCACGTTCATTGCAAATTATCTTGGTGTACTCAATATTTTATTTCAGAACTGCACACTCATTCTAACAGTAGCTGTGTTTCATCATGTCACAATAGTTCCCCTGGCACATCATGAGGTTTTGAAAGAGGACAAAACAATTAACATCACTATGTGGCAGAAACCCAGAGGGGGGTGGGGAGGAAGGCCAGGGTGCAACCACATTCCAAAAAGTGAGTGAATACAACTAAACCTGCCATTCCCATCTTCATGCTTTCTTTGTACTGCAACTCTCAGCAATGACCACACTAGCTGGAGCATTCTGAGCACTGAAGTCTGCACCACTGTATTTTGGCCTGTCGGCCACAAGCCTCTCCAGCAGCCAAATTGGAGGAGGCAAGGGAGTCAGGATCAGCATCAAGGCAACCTGAGAGCTCCAAGGGGAAAGAGGGAACGGAGCTGGCAAAGAGGCAGAGCCTGGGCTGTCCGTCAACCCTCAAATGGAGAGAGTCAACAGCCCTCAGGTCTGGAGGTGGCTGATGAGAAAGAGAAGGAACAGCTGGGTACAGTGCCTGATGCCTGGGTGCACAGAAGGCAGAGGAGAGGAGAGCAGTGGAAATCCATGGGCCAGTCCTTGGGAAGGAAGAGCCACTGCTGCTAACAAAGCCCCACCCTAGCTCTGGGGATAAAAGGCAGGGGGTGGAGATGAATAGATGTGGCAGACAACTATTCATCTCCCTGCCAGATGAACTTGTTAGCCTGCGGTGAGAGACAAACTTTGCCAAGGCTGCTGGCGCTCCTAATAAAGGAATTTTTGAGTTAACTTCAGAGGGTTTGTTTTGTTTGGGGAGCTGGGTCAGGACACGCTGGAAAAGTGGAAAAGACTGTTCCATCTTACCCTGAATAAAATCCCTTTGTGTAACTTGGTGCATTTCATGTTACTATTTCATGACACTATATTTCATGACACTATAGAAGTCCTAAGCAAACATGACTGTCTGGCACAGCGGTGAAACTAGGGGACTGTGAGTTCTAGTCCTACTTTAGAAATGAAAGCCAACTGGTTGAATTTCAGCCAGTCGCCTTCTCTCAGCCCAGCCCACTGCACAGGGTTGTTGTGGGGAAAATAGGGAAGAGGAAGGAGTATTGTGCATTTTCACCATCTTGAGTTATTTATGAAAATAATAAAGGTAGGATAACAATCCCAAAACACTAAGCTTCACCAAGGCTGATATGTTGATCCCGGTGATTCCTGCTGGCTTCTTTTCCTGCATTACCATCCTTTTCAAAAGCTCTGTTGTACATTCCAGGTTAGTCTATTACAAGCTGCCCTTTCTTTCTCTTCCTCTTAAGACAATCATTGTTTCTAGAAACAAAGCATGGTTTCAACTCATAGTCATGCTTCTGGCAGAAGAAGATAACAGAGTACTTGTTAGGGAGAAACAAAGCAAAATGCCACCTCTACATCTATGTGTAGCATCTCCTTGATTCCAGACTGTGTTCCAACTACTATTATTTCTGAGGCTCCTAATCAACAATTGTTTACTTTTCATGAATTATGTCTCCAGACTCTGAATTCAGGGAACAGTTCAGTTAACACTTTAGCACTAATGTTACAAAGATGAAAACCAAAGTGCTTTTAGAGAAACCTCTCCACATCTAACAATGTGACAGATCAATTTTTCCAGATCAATCAGTGATGCCATGGAATAATAGGAAATGACCAATCCATCACAAGAGTATAATACTGGAAAAGGTTGTTGAATTGCAATGCTTATCGTCTCTAAGCAATAATCTTGCAGACTAAGTATTCTAGTCCAAAACATCTGAAGGGTGCTGATTTTAAGAAACTTTACTCAGAGCAACTTTAATCTGATGGGCAATATTCACTGGCTCTTCAGCACATATTGCAAGCTACTCTTTGCTTGTCACAGCTGGACTGCTGTTGACTATCATAATTTTGAAGCCTGCTCTAGGCTGATGAAATACTGAGATGACGCCAGTGTAACTAACACCTGCTCTTTGCCCAATATTTTTTATTCTTTTAAGCTCATGCCTCTTATAATCTTAAAGCTTTTTTAATAATAACATTGATTGTTTGTACACATTATTTTAGCTATGTTGTATCCTGCCCAGAGTCATTTAAGAGCTGGGTGGTCATATAAATATGACAAATAATTGCACAGAGAATCAGTTCACAGAAAGAAAAAAACAAAACTGGCAATAAATAATGTATCAAAGATTTTACTTTGTTTCTTCAGCCACTCCCAGTTTTAGAAATACTCTACTCTCTTCTGCAAAGATGGGTTTGCATCTTTCCAAAAGTTGCTAAACTCCCCATTGGCCATGCCTCCTGGAGTTTACGGAAGCTGTAATTTTATCGTGCATTTAGAAGATGAAGGTTCTCCATATCTACTGTCCTCTATTTATATGTTTTTAAGAAGAGAATTCCTCTTTACCCTCCCAAAAATTCTGCAGTGTATAGCGACAACACCCCCAAAATATTCTTTTAAAAACTAAAGATGGCTGGGCTCCATTGGCATTGTTTGCCTTCTGATATTTTGTGATTGGCTATATCCACAACGGCAACTACTGTATTTTCTGAGAGCATTCAGAATAATATGCTTTCAAAATTCCAAGTGTGACCACCAGTCCAAAAAAGTTGGGGACCACTGACATTTTATTCTCCATGAGTCTTAACAACCTGTCAGGTTGACTACCCCAAACAATGGTAAAAGTTAAATTCTGAACTCAAATCCAACACTGTACTCACTGACCAAAACAACTTGGTTTAATTATAGGCTATGAGAATATTGCATCTGAGTTCAAAACAGCAACTCAGAATGCAGGCTAATTATTGTGCTTGTTGAAGCACTCATTATAAAAGCTACTTGTGGCAACAAGAATGACTGAGTCTGCGTTGACGATGAGCAAAATCAGTCGCAGCTGAAGGTCATTGGTAAACCAATAAATTAATTCATCCGTACAGTATAGTACTGGGGTGCAGGGAACAGGAAGCTTAACAGCTACCTTAATCCTATGCCAGAGGTGGGCTGCACTTTTGTTGACAAGGGGTTCGCTGGTCGTGAGTGCTGCTCTGGAGCTGAAATGCAGCTTCAAACAGGCAACTAATCGACTCAGGTAGCTCCGGTGAGTATAATAGGGCGGCGCAGAACTCACTTGGGCAGCCTGGGCGGGGGAAAAGTTAGTTATTTAGGGCAAGAATAGCACAAGGGCGGGTGGGTGGGCCCAGCCAGAGATCACAGCTAGAGGTTCGCCCAAACCTCACCGACCATCCAGCAGCCTACCACTGCCCTGTGCAAATAATTATTGGCAACAGATTCAAATCAACTGAATTTTAATTAGGTTAAATACATACTGTACAGTCAAATATCTGATTGTGCTATTTGTTGAATATACAGTTATTTTAAATTATTCATAGCTGGTTCATCTGTTCTCCAATAAATAAAGTCATGATAGTTCAGTGTGACGCATGCATCTACATACTTTTGGGTGGGAGGAAAAACAGGCACAAATGAACAGAGACTAATTCTAGGAACAAAAGCAAAGTAGGAAAAATGTTGATAAGAAACCATTTAGAAAATATTTCTTATAAATGTCTTCTGGTTTCATCAGTCAGCTGGTTTCCTTATCAAAGCTAAATCAACAACTGGAAATAAATTATATTTCAGGTTATGAACTGGACACAATAACAAAGAAATTAACTGTTGCTAACAGTTGATGTTGATGCCTAGAAACTGAATCATTCTCAAAGAAAGGTGGGACAACATTCCCTGAACTCACTGAAAAATGTCATTCTTTCCAAGTCATGGGATTCCATTAATACAAATACTACTCCAAATCCAAGACGAAAAAAAGAATATCTACACAACATTAGTGTCTTTTACAAAGATTTCATATGCTCAGCATACATATATTAGAGTATTAGTCATTCTCTTATTTATACAATTAAAATAAAATAAAATAAAACAACAACTCATTAGAGCAGGGATGGGCAATTAATTTTCCCAAGAAGCCACATGAAAAACTGGGAGATTTGTGGAAAGCCGGCAACACTGCCTTGCCCCTGCCAACACAGTGCCCCCACCAATGCCCCTGCAACACCCATGTTGACATCCTACCCACCACTGTGGGCCAGAGAGGGACAGCTGAAAAACGATTATCAATGGAATAACTTGCTTCCCAGAATTGTTCCATTGCTCAGTGTTTTCAAGGAAAGATTGGACAGCAATTTATTGGGGATGGTATAAGGACTTCTGCCTTGGACAGAAGGTTGGGTAAGAGGACCTCCAGGGTCCTTCTAGCCCTATGATTCTATGACCTTATGAATTCTAGAGGGAACTGACAAAATAGCCCAATGACAACTTAGCATATAAAGTAGTCACAAAATTGATCGTTGTTGGACTCCTGAACAACTTCATTCCCTACTGCAATCTTTTGTTGCAAGCCTTTATGTTAATACCATCCTTCTCTTATTACACAATCCTATACTCAGAAGTAGGCCCTGTTGAATCCATTGGGGCTTACTTGAAAGTAGGTGACCCATGGGATTCTCTAGGCATTTGTACATGCATCATTTCATCGGTTGTTCAATCTTCCGAGATTCCTTTTTCTACTGAATATCATAGGTATTGAAGCCAAGTCATCCAACTCACAGGTATGTGAGCTTAGGATAACAGAATCAGTCATATGTCCACCAACAGTCATTGCGTAATAAATCCAGATGTTGCTGGATGAGATTGTTGGCCATTCTGCAGCCACATTTCTTCTACTCCTCTCTATAAACAGTAAGGTTGTATATTATGAGACAGAGCTGTGATATTTCCTTTTGGATTTCTTTTTCTTTAGCTTTGGAAATAGAAAATGATAACTCTAAATTAGAACAAAGAAGAAGTACTGAAGAAAGGCTGTTTTAATTGTCTTCTTTTCCTGCTTCTACGTTTCTTTCTTCCTATACAGCAGGAGGCAATTTCCAAAGGGGTTATAGAAAAGAGAAAAAAAATCTCCAAATTTTTTTTCTTAATATTTAGAGGACAATATAGCTGAAATAAAAATGTTAGGAAAATGGATCACTCATTTATGTGCATGTTATTACAAAGTAAAATTACATAGTCCCATCAATTATCATGGCCTCATAAAATAATCCCAAGCCCCTCCAAACAGTTCTATCTTTTTCTATAAATTTTTCTATATTTTTTATTCTTTAATGGTGTAGAGTTCATCCTTAGGCAAGGAATTCTTGTAGAAAAAGAGCAGGTAGAGCTGGGTATGTTGTGTGGAGTTAAGTATTTAATCGGCCTAGTCATTACATTCCCACAAATCTAAATCCAACTGCTCTTGAATTCCATTTACCCTTATCTACTTATCCCCAATTTAGCACTGAATGGTTAGTTGACTAAATCAGTGGTTGCCGGGGACCACTGGTGGTCCGCGAGAAAATTTTGGTGGTCCGCAGAGAAATGTCCCCCCTAAAAGTACTCTCCCCAAAGCAATTAATCCAGGCTGCGCAGGAACACAAGGCTGTGCCACCCATATGGCCCGCCCCCCTGCTGGCCCCCACCCTTCGGCCAAGTGCAAATCTTACCTTGAGTAGAGCCACACAAGTTGGAATTGGAAGGTAAGACCAACGGCGGAGGAGGGAAAACCACCCTGGGGTGGGTTGCTGACATTGTTGGGAAAGTCGGTCCCATATTCCAGAGCTGCAGTAGTCACAAGGCTGGCCCTTTGGTCATCCCGGAGCAGTTCCTCCAGTCCATGGCAGGCTGGTGCACCCAGGTGGAGGAGCAGATGATCTGGGATGACCAAAGGGCCAGTCCCGTGACTACTGCAGCTCTGGAATGTGGGACTGACTTTCCCATCAACGTCAGCAAGACACCGTCAGTCAAAATTCATATTAATGGTCCGCGGGATTTAAAATTATGAGTTTGGTGGTCCCTGAGATCCAAAAGGTTGGGGACCCCTGGACTAGATTCTTGTGTATAGGCTTAAGCAATAAATCTTCTTGACTGCAACCTAATGATCCTGATTCTTTACACCTGACAGTTCTATTGCTAGACTCCAATCACATTTTTAAAAATGAGAATGCCATTTGAAAACCAATAACAGAACAGGAAAAACAGGATAAGGAACAGGCTAGGAAAGTTCTCTCAATTCTGTGCTCCTAATATTCCTAGCAGTGTTATCACATCTCAGTTCTACTATTCAGTCATTACAAGTGCCAGTTTGTGATTTGTTCTAGAAGTGACAGAACCATGAAAATTGAAATTGAAAAAAAAAAAGGCCTACTGAAACAGCAGATAAAAATCTGTAAAATAAGGCTCAGCTTGCAAGCCTTTTATAGGCTTGTTGTTTTTTTTTTCCATAAGATTTTTAGGCTTAGCAAAGTCTAGACCTATTTCTATTATTTTAGCTTTCTCAGTTTGAGGATATTATACACAACCCATTTGAGTTCAGTGATCAATAGAGAATCCAGTATAACATTCCATTTTCAAAATGAATGTACTTCATTTGGGGCCTAATGTGGAGGTACTTATATAAGACATAGCTCTTTGAACTTTTAAAGAACTCCAGGAGTGCTGGACTGCAATCTCCATCATTCCTAGCCAGTACAGTCTAAGTTGCTGAGAGCTGTTATCCAATATACTTGTACTTGGAAAGCAACAGACTGGAAGAAAAGATCCATGCCAATTCTGTGACATTTATGAAATAAGGGAGATGGTGAAGGATAAATAAGGCAAAGAACGTGGAACTGCTAAATTAGCTTGACTCAGGTTATTTCCCACATGGAAATTGCAGGAAGGGTTGGACTACAATTCCTACTCAAACTAGCTGAGATTGACAGGATTTATAATCCATCATATTGGGGACCTTTCAGTGGGGGGGGGGAGGGGAGAAAGTGTCCCAAGCTAAGCTTCACATCTATTTGGCCTAAAACAGTGGCCTCCAACTTTTTGGGCATCAGGAACCAGTTCCATGGAGAAAGATTTTCCGTGGACTGGCGGAGACGTGGTTTTGCATGCTGCCTGCATTTCACAAATGGAGCTTCAGTTGTTTCTGCGGCCCAGTTGCTGGCATGCTGTGGACCAGTGCCAGTCTATAGGCAGAGGGTTGGGGCCTAAAAGACAAAATATGAACTGGAATCCCAATTCTTCTTTCCCCAGGCACATGACACCAATGTCCCTTCCAATTCTGTTATTCTATGTTCTGACTTGTAGGCAGCTACTCAGATTAAACAATTGCAGGGATTGTTGAAATGCACTTACATGTTGCATTTATTTGTTCAAAAGAAGTCCATGCAAAACTGGATTTTTTCATCATGGAGTGTGGAGATAGACTTTTTAATCTATCTTGTTTTTCTTTAAATCTGTGTGTAGCAAAAAAAAAAAATTGCTTAGCTAAAAAGAATTCATGGATAATTCTCTTCAGCTGTATTCTGCTGGTCTATCTGGAAACCACACCATGCAAAAAAATTTTCCTCAAAGAATGCCAGAACTTCTTATATAACCACGAGTCTGCAGTTCCTCTGAGTCACATAAACAACTAAATGTTTACAGACTCAGTGAACGCATCCAATTCATCTGCTTTGAAATAGCCACAAACTAGTTAGAGCTGGTAGGTTTGGGTTTTTTTTTTTCATTTTCATTTGATTTATTTGTTATTGAATGGCTACTAAAATTCACAAGATTGTCCATATGTACATAAACATCTTATGGTACAATAATCATATGCAATGGGTTAAAAAAAGAAAAAGGATTCCAAAATGCTGACATCATTTTTTTAAAAGGTTTTTTGCCCTAAGAAAAGCTCTCAGACGAATATGTTTGAAAGAAAAGTCTTTCTGCTATATCTCAACATGGTTTTCTGCTCTGCCATGGCTTCTTTCACTTCCATCTGCCTGTCTGCCTGCCTGCCTCCAGAAGCGTAAAGCCGACTAACTTGAAATTTGGCATGTATGTCCTCTTGGCTTCTAGGTGCTCACTAAGAAAGGATTTTTTCAAAGTGATCATCAGAACATTAGTATTTCATGTATTATTATTAATATGCTCTGATGCTAAGAAGTTCTATTCCTCCTCCCCACCTGAAAAAAAAATCTGTTCCAAATGCAAAACACAGGCAGAGGACTTTCAGTTTTAGTTTCATAGCAGCAACCAGCTTTAATACAGAACAGTTGAGCTAAGTCATGCCCAGGCTCCTTGCTGTCTCCTACTTGCTCACACAGCAAATACTGTTTCACTTTCCAAACAGCCCTCAACTCTCTCACACACTGACAGGATGCTAGCTAGATGGTAGGCAGAGGCAGAATTTTTTTCTCTTATTTTCCTCCCCAAAATCTAAGCCCGATCACTTAGTTTCGTAGCAAAACATGGGTATAGAGCTAGTTGGTGAATGTTACTCACTCCAATCTCCATACCAGAGGTGGGTATTCAGCAGGTTCTGACCAGTTCTGGAGAACCGGTAGCAGAAATTTTGAGTAGTTCGGAGAACCGGCAAATGCCACCTCTGACTGGCCCCGCCTCCATTTATTCTCTGCCTCCTGAGTCCCAGCTGATCGGCTAGGTCTTCTTTTGTTGCCCTGCACAGGAAAACAGAGCTGGAAAGCAGGTTAGGGAATGGGAATTTTGAAGTATCCTTCCCCCAGGTTAGTGGGGTGGGGAGAGAATGGAGATTATGCAGTATCCTTCCCCTGTCACACCCACCAAGCCTATGCCCACAGAACCAGTAGTAAAACATTTTGAATCCCACCACTGCTCAGTCACTGCTCAAACAATCAAGCATTCTTCAAAGAAAGCTTTGGAGGGGACACTGGTAGCATTTCTTCACAAATTCTTGTTTCAAGACTGTTCCCTTCTTGTCTGAGAACAGCAGGAGAAAAGAGATGTCTAAAAACAAGAATGCTTGCAAATTTGTATTGCATGAAATTGGCTATAAAAGTAGCATATGCTTTAAATTTAAAATGTAATTCATGGAAAACATATAACAGATATCAGGAAAAAAAGCTAAAAGTTGGGCTCTTATTGATTCATCTCTCTCTCTCACTAAGCCTTGGTCCTTCGAATCTCACTCCTCAGTCATTCAGTGACCTGCTCCTTATCAAATATGGAGCACCATGTGGTATAACTACAGTATATTGCTTTTAAATGATTAATTTAAAAAACAGTTCATGACTGAGAGGTAGGGTAGTGGGCATATTCACTGTTCTGTCTGAACAGCTTCCACTCATATACACTCAAACCACTGGATGCAAAACTTTATTTAGATATAGCTTATCGCCTATTATTATATACTTGTGTTTGTATGTGTATTTCCACATACATTAATTAGATCCATGTGAATTTATAAAATGCTTGTTTCCTCTCCCCTTGCTTATTGCTGCTTACATTCATGTCTGATCACCACTATGTTTAGGCATAAAATACTTTTAAAATTCGGACTGAACACGTTGCGTGAACCAGACAGTTCTGGTTTAATAAACCAGTTTAGCAGACTAGGACTTTAGATGACTTGTGAAACTGACAAAACGCTCATCTACCATGAAGAAAGAGACAGAAAGTGCCATTCCTCTCCCCTTAAAAATCTTAATTTAAAAAAAAGGGTGTCAAGCAGGAACAAGATTCTTATTAAAAGAGCCAGAATTTGATCTTTCCTCACCTTGCTTTTAATGAACATATTTTAAAAAATCAAGCAAGTCAATACTTGAAGTCATGAAGGAAAACTTCTGCAGAAGGTGTGGCTCCACACTGACTCTTTCAGGAAAAAGAAACAATACCACATCTTCTGCTTCTAAGTGCTGTAGGGATACGGCATTCTTCCAGAAACCTGGAGAGTTAATTGTTTTCTACGTTCTGTTCTGAAGTTCTTCTTAGAATCAGGAAAGCATCCAGTCCTTCTGCTCCATAGCTGAGTTTAATTCCAAAGCCCATAGAGAGAAAACAATATTCTGATTGCCAGGCAAGGTGGAGTAAATCAGAAATGGAAAAGTCTGGTCATATTTCTGTTTTATTTTGCCTCCTTTTCTTCATATTCAGGAAGGGGACAGAAACAAGAGAACACTTATAAAGAAGCACCACTTCCATGAAGGAATTCTGGGCTACAGAAATTTCTCATCTGGAAAACCCTGGTCCAAAGATCCCCTTCCCAGGCTTCAAACTGAGAAGACGGCCAGCTGGCTTTGCATTAAAATCATATCATGTATTAGTCATGTTTTGCACTGTGTTTTGACTTTTTTTCAATGTTGTTGTCATGGTACATTCTAAAGAGATGAAGGAAGCTAATTGTCTGGATACTTCCCGGGCAGGTTTCAAGTCTGGGCACAGGACTGAGCCAACAGCAATTATTCTTGGGGAGAAGTTACAGCAGGATAGCGACAGGTCATCCACAAGGATGGATTCTATCCTGGCCCTCCTTAATCTCTTGGCAACTTTTAAAAACCATCAGTCACAGTATTCTTCTGCTCAGGTGATGGAAACTGAAGTCATGGTGGTGTAGTGGTCTCTTCCCACCTCCAGGACTGGTTACAGTCACATCGAGGGCAGAGAAATGAACTTGCATTGTGGGGTAACACAGGATGCCTTATGTCCTTGCTTTGTGGGGTGCTACAGGCTTGATTTTCTACTTAACATCTGCCTGAAGATGCTGAATAGAATCATCCATCATCCTGCACTTAAGTAACATCAATATGCTGATAAGGCCCAGTTATGTACCCTAAGCCAGCTGGGTTCTACATGCATTGGAAGATTGTGGAAATCTTGATATGGAAAACTGGTTTTAGATAAACTCCAGCAAGATTGAGTGACTGTTGATTTTGAGGCTACCAAAAATCAGGAGATCATCTGTATTAGATTTTTTTGGATGGGTTCACATTATCCCAGAAAGACCGATTTCATATTTTGGTATTCCTTTAGACTCAGGAGGTCTGCTTGGAAAGTAGCACCCACAGCTAGGAGGCCTTTGCACAAATTCAATGTGGGCCAATTGCATCTGTTCCTGGATTGGGTTCATTCTTGTGGCCATTCATTCCTTAGTCACCTCTTATTTGGGCTACTGCAATATGGTCTACATAGGACAGTCCTTGAAAATCTGTTGGAAGCTACTACTGGTCCAGGACACAGTAGCACAAGGTAGTTATGGAGATACTGAAGCATGTAGATCTACTGCACTGGTTGCCAATGAGTTCAGCACCATCGCATGCTATTCAAGATGCTTATCATCGCTTACAAACCCTTCATGGCACTTGAGCTGTCTTCTTATGGGACTGCTTACCTCCAAATTCTTATTCAAGCCCTGACAAGGTTGACATGTCCTGGCTCCAAGTAGTTATCATTTTATGAGGCTCAGAGGATATGCCTTCTTTCCCACCACACCTGCCCCTTGAGATCAGATGGCCCTAACCTACCTGCCTTTTGAAAGGCTCTGAAGATGTAGTTCTGCCCCCAAGCATTGAATCAAGATTTCTGAGATCACGTTTAAATTGTTTCACTATGTGAACTGTCCTCCCTGTGATGTGTTTTACATTTTTGGTTTATTATTTGTTTGTTGCTGATTTTGATAGTCACCTTGGGGCACATGGGGAGTGGGTAGCCATAGAAATTGACAAAATAAAATAAGTAAATAAATAAACAACTAAATAAATACATTCTTCAACTTATCAGTCTTCCCAATCAAGTACCCTCTAGATATTTTTGGAATATAATGTTCATCATTCTTGGACGGTATCCTCCTTAGTTGCGGTGAATGGAAGTTGTAGACCAGCAAAGCTGGAAGAGTCACTACATTCCTGTAGTAGGAGATGCAAGTGCACAAATGATGCTCCCCAACTTAAGCTACAAAGATCATGTTAAGCAAAGATTGCTTATCTAAATCTCACCTTTTAGAGTAGGAAGCATAGTCTGAAGCTGGTGCTTAATTGCCAATTTCTTATTCAAATTTTAAAAACTGATCTGCATACATAGGTGACATCAAAATTCAGGAGACAGAAAACAAGCTGAGTTAAGCACAAGTGAAGTGTGCTTGGCAAGCATTGCACATCCACCCTGTTCTTGGGGGAGGGCATTACAATCCTGCTAACTAAAACTAGAGGTGGGATTAATATTTTTTTTTTACTACTGGTTCTGTGGGCGTGGCTTGGTGGGTGTGGTGTGGCTTGGTGGGTGTGGCAGGGGAAGGATACTGTAAAATCTCCATTCCCATCCCACTCCAGGGGGAAGGTTACTACAAAATCCCATTCCCTCCCCACCCCACTAACCTGCTTTCCAGCTCCATTCTCCTGTGCAGGGCAATAAAAGAAGACGCAGCCGATCAGCTGAGACTCTGGAGGCGGAGAATAGATGGGGGCAGGGCCAGTCAGAGGTGGGATTTGCCGGTTCTCCGAACTCCTCAAAATTTCCACTACCGGTTCTCCAGAACTGGTCAGAACCTGCTGAATACCTCCTCTGACTAAAACAGTCTGAAAAATATGGAGGGCTCCAGTTTACTGACAGAGCCTTTCTATTCAAGGGGACTGTTGTCAGTCAGCAGAGAAGATGATATTTAAGTTAAAGGAGCCTTGTGGTGGCTTAGGATTCTGGGACTTGTAGATAAACTTCTCTGGGCAGTGTTAGGTCAGGAAGACTGGAGTAACTCTTGATCTAAAACAGCTGCATGCAGATTATATTTTTTGAATCTTGTGACTCTGAAGGGGCTGAAGTCCACTTACTTTAATTGACGGTTAAGCAAAAATAGTTGGAGCTAAGAAGGAGCACATGAAAAAGAAAGAAGCACAGCCTTCAGAGATGGGATGAGATCTATTTCACACTTTCAGGATTTTCCCCTCAAAGAGATTTGGTCATTTCTGTATTATTTTTTTGCTACGCCTGCACTTTCAATAAAAGTTTTGTTTGGAGATGAGATAGGTGTGACCTGAAACTACAATCTGCAATGTGAAGAACTGTGGAATTAAAATGCTGCTTATCCAGCTCTATTTTCTTTCAAGGCTATTCCCCCTACTCGGCCCCTAATTTTTTGTTTCTGTCATCTGGGAATGTTTTTTATGGCACAGCATTAGCCACAATCAAGGGATTACATTGGGAGGGAAGGGGAATCACTACTGTAGCTCACTTTCTAAATTCACGAGTTGCACGTAACATACAATTACATGTCTAGAGGCGAAACTGATATGAACAGTATAAGAACAAGCCAAATGCTTTGAGAGCTCACCAGGGCATCTACGTTTTCAGCATTGCCAGCACCCATTGTGTTGGTTGGTTAAAATCCGCGATGAAGCAACTTCAGCCTCAAAACATTACCGGTAGCCCTCAATTGATAACCCACAAATGGGCCTGGAATGTTCATCACGAAGCAATATGGTCCTTGCATTGCACCCAATTTTACAACTTTTTTTTTGCCTTGGTCTAAGTTCATGGTTCATGGTTAATAAACAAATAGAAATACTTCCCCGAATTGACTTTGCTTGTTGGAAGTCCCCTGAGTTTTATTTATGTAGCATATGTTAACAATTGTTAAAAAGCATATCACAATGACATTCCCAATGAGCAAATATAGAACGATTGACTTTATTTACAAATTCAAAGGTAGACTGTTTACATAGTCAATACCTGATGGAGTTGCATACAGAAAATCTCATGCCTTCCCCCCAGATATGTGCTCATATGGGAAGAGGGAAGAAGCCTCCCCAAAGAGTGTAGGAACCATACACTTGGGCGTCCCCCGAGTAACGACATAGAGTCAGCTAATTCTTCCACAACTGCAGCCAGACAATCCTCGCAATCTCCTGACTTAAAGCAACGTCACCAGGAGAACTCCCCTGAGAAAATTGTGAATGATGATCACATGACCCTGAGATGCTGCAACTGGCATAAATACATGCTGGTTGCCGAGTGCTCACATTTTAATCATGTGACTGCAGACACACAGCAACAGTTTCAAGTGCAAGGACCTATCATCATTTTTTTTCACGGCCATCATGACTTAGATGTCATGAAACAAATGGTCTTGAGAAGTACTTATAGTTCCATGTTTCCCTAGACACTTTTGGCTGGTTTCATAACTTCCAGCTATGCTGTTGGTGTAAGAGACCAAAAAAAGAAACCCAAAGTTACCCAAAGTTTAAGAATCAGGTTGGACAAGTCAGAAACCTCACTGCTCTTGCTGGTTGTGTGGAAAGATTAAGGATTAGGCAATGCCGGCCAATAGAAGTCAGGGAAGGCCCTGTTCCACCCATGACATCATTCTTAATGGTCACCAAGTGTGGGGTGGCTTCTTCTATCACTAATTACTAGTTTCTGAGTTCCTCAAGCATCAGCTCAGTCTAGTTTGGAAGCCTCCAAGAGCCACGGTGGTGCAGTGGTTAGAATGCAATACTGCAGGCTACTTCTGCTGACTGCCAGCTGCCAGCAGTTCAACAGTTCGATTCTTACCAACCTTCCAGCCTTCCGAGGTGGGTAAAATGAGGACCCAGATTGTTGGGGGCAATAGGCTCTGTATTAGGCAATAGACTCTGTACACCACTTAAGAGAGGGCTGTAAAGCACTGTGAAGCGGTATATAGTGCTATTGCTGCTATCGCTCCTTGAGTTTTCTATAGAGGAAATGCAGATTCCTTCTCCCTCCATTTTCCAACCAGCACCTCTTGCTGCATAAAGGATTCCCGCACAACTGGAAAACCCAAGGACGTTATTATAAAGTCAGACTTCCATCATGCCTACCAGCCACACTGACTCAGGTTGAAAGTTCCAGGCTGGAGAACACAGGTGCAAGGGGCCCAGGGCCCTGACTTGAAGAACTGATACTTGCCCTTCAATAAATTATTTGGGCAGCTACCAACATTAGAACCTCCACACATATGCTCACAAACTACTGTTAAACATGCTAAATGTGGTCATGTATTTATATAGGGGTCATCCAACTCTCTTAGTTCTCTGTGGAATTTATACTTCATTTACAAAGCCAGAATAAAAGACAGGCAATTAGACAATTGAACGCCATCAATCTGCTAAACAAGTAATTCCCTCAACACTGTCGAACTATTTACTAAGTCTGCATTACTATTACTATTAATCTTCTCATCACTCCTTATCACCCATCCCTTCCCACTTGTGACTGTACAGCTGTAACTTTGTTGCTTGTAATCTTCTGATTTATATTGACTGTTTCCTAGTTTGATTTGATTGCTTATTGTACCCTATGACTATTATTAAGTGTTGTTACCTTGTGATTCTTGACTCTTGACAAATGTATCTTTTCTTTTAATGTACACTGAGAGCATTTGCACCAAGACAAATTCCTTGTGTGTCCAATCACACTTGGCCAATAAAGAATTCTGTTCTATTCTCTATTCTTTTCTCTTCTCTATTCTATTCTATGTATAAATGTTTCCCTGGGCCCAAGCCACATCACAATAGGATGCAGGTGAGTTTCCCTAGGGACCGCATTGCAGTTAGAATTGCTGCCTCTCCCCTCTAGCCATACCCTGGATAGTGAAGGAGCCTGATGATAAATGCCTACTAAAGGCCATAGGGAGCACACAGAGGCAGGCCTTGATATAGCCACCACACCCATCATAAAGAAAGTCAGAGAAAACCAAATTAAAATAAAGCAACTGCCCAATATCTCAAACGATGAAACATTTTCATCGCAGCAAGCAAACCAGAAAACCTCCCATTCCTCTTAATGGCTGCAGTTTCTTAAATAGGAGGATCACTGAAATCACTTTAGGCCAATGGTTCTGAAATTGTGTTCTACGGATCCCTGGGGGTGGGTTGGGGGGGCAAGTGATGTCATTATGGTGTGATTTAAGTCTTGGTGGTCCATGGGCACAAAATGTATTTAAAGGAGGGTCCGTGGTGAGGAGAAGGTTGACACCCACTGAGCTCGGCTTATTCTGGAGAAAGGCTGTGTCACAAGTCACAGAATCTAATAATTATGTCGGCTAAACAGTAACACCAGAGAGCCACTGAGCATATGCAGAAGGTTTGTCAGCAGCAGAAGTAATCGCTCACGCCCTGCTCCCTTGTATAGAAGTAACAGGTAATCCTCGACTTACAACCGTTCAATTAGTGACGGTTCAAAATTAGAAGGCCCTGGAAAAAAAATGACCGACAACCGTTTTTTACACCTACGAACTTCATAGCGTCCCCAGGACCATGTGAGACGGATATGTGGAGCAACTTAGCAACCGTCTCATATTGATGATCGTCGCAGTATTCCAGGGGATCGTGTGATCCCCTGTTGCGACCTCTTGACAAGCACAATCACCGGGGAAGCCAAGGTTCCCTTAACAACTGGGTTCCTAATTCATCAGCTGCAGTGATTCACCGAGCGGCTGTGGCAAGAAAGGTCGTCAAACGGGGGCAAAACTCCCTTTATAACACGCCTCTCGCTGAACCAACCGAAACGTCGGGCTGCACGACGGTCGTAAACCGAGGACTATCAGGCGCGACGTTTTTACAAGAGCGCGGAAGCCTCCGACGCCGCTGAAAAGAGACGAGATATTCCCCTCAGCCAAGTCGAAGCCCCCAGGCTTTGTGGCACCCGCACAACGGCGGGTTCTGCTTCTGCCCGTCGCCGCGGTGGGTTTCGGAAGGAAAGCAACCACCAAGGGACCCCAAAACCCCTTTCCGAAAGGGAGCCGCGCTCCTTTCGCTTTGCTGATCCGGGTGAAACCCAGAAAGCCGTGAGAAGTTTCCGACTGAAGCCAGGACGGAAGAGAAAAGGAAAGAAACAAAACCCCGGCGGAGCAAGCGACCCCCATAATAAAGCCCACCGGCGACTCTCAAGCTTTTCACCAGACTTTCTCCAGACTTTTACCTCAGCAACCGGCTCGCGGTTTCGCCCCACCGAAGAACTTTGGCGGCCGCTCCCCACCAACCTGTCGCGCCGAGCCGAAGTTCGCGACGGTCTGACGGGCCTCGGAGAAGAAGGCGGGGCGGGCCAAGGAAAAGGCACAGGACGACGCCCTCGCTGGCCTAAAGTCACCCAGGGCGGACGGAGGCGCCCCCAAGAGCCGTGGTCAGGAAACTCCCGACGGAAAGTTGGCTGGTGACGGGGATGGAGGCGGTGGGAAGGCAACCGGAAGTGTCCGCCCCGACGACCTGAGAGTGGGTCGCGTTTTCTAATATATGACTGCTGTGGCTCAGACGCTGCGTGTGACTGGTGCTCTCGGAGGTGGTGGCCTACACGCCTATCCCTGGGTATACTGGTCAGGGATGATGTAAGTTGGAACCCACCCAGGAAAAGGAGGAGTGTTTTGGTCGTCAGAAATGGTATAGGGTCTGCTGCTTGAGCAGGGGGTTGGACTAGATGACCTACAAGGTCCCGTGCAACTCCGTTGTTCTGTTCTATTCTATTCTATTCTATTCTATTCTATTCTATTCTATTCTATTCTATTCTATTCTATTCTATCTTGGCAGCCACTTGCCCTGGAAATAAAATGAAGAAAAACTGAACTGAATTGAAAAAGAAGACTATAACGAACTGAATGGGGGACCTTAGCATTGCGTTCCTGATTTTTCGGTTATTATGAAGTCTTGCAATGCATAGATGTATTTTCCCCTCCAAAAATATCCCCCACATGAGCGTCCACCAGAATTTTGCTTGGAGGTGAGGGGGGGAACAGTGTGAGATGCAGTCATAATTTGTGCTACAAGGTAGCCTGGAGGGTGAGCACGTTTGTCTGCTTTGAATAGAAACATGTGAAACTGGTTTGCATTGGCTCAGACTGTGCTTTACATTGTTCATCACTGGCTGCATCAAATTGTAACTATTCTCCTGGGTTTCTTTCCCAGCACTAACTGGAGAGACTGGGACCTAAATAGGAAACCTGCATGCAAAGCTCATGTTCCTGAGCTACAACCCTTCACTTTGTCTTGGAGCTCATTTGCTCAACTTGTGCTTGGCAGCACAAAGACACCCCACTAACTGCTTCATGAAGACATCAATGCCCAGTGTTATCCTTAACTTACTCTTAGCCCAACACAAAGGCAGCATCTGCTTGTCTTTTCTTGTGCCACTTCAGAAGCTGGATTTTGGAGTTTTTCCCGGCACAAGCTGCTACTATCTGGTCTGTCTCACATGCAATCATAATGACATAAGATAAGAGGTTGGGCAGCTGGCTTTCGTCCATTGAGTACCTGAAGTGGGTGCAGATGCATGCTCTCTGGTTCCTAGTGAATTTTCAGGGCCCTTTGCAATTTGGCAGGAGGAGAAACAGGACTCTCCCACTATGCCACAAAGACATCACTCCTACTTCTCTTGCCAACTCGTAGCTGCCAGGCAAAGCAAGGAAACCAGGATGTGAAGTGAATCTTTTGGTACCAGTATTTTCCAACACCAAAATATCCCTATTTCTTACCTAGAAAATAAAAGAAAGTAGGTCTCCTGTGTCAGTTTCTGATGCAATCTTGATGCTGGTAGTGAAGGAGCTGCTCTCCTTCATTTCTCTCCTCCCATGAAAAACAGTAAGGTGGGAGGGGGAACAGCTCCTCTGGTGCCTGTCCTCTGCTTCAGTCTCAGGAATAATTTTTGTGGGAAGTGCAGGAAGAAATGGATATACGGATAGGTAATTGAGCTCCAAACCCTCTTTTGCATTGTTGATCAGTCATTTTTAACCAGCTAACATAATGAAAGTTTGCATGACTTGGACAGAGAATTAGGAGAATGGTATTGGAATGAAATACACTAGATAAGGGGTAGTAACTTTCCTGGTGAATAATTTGACATTATAGGGTTCTGTTAGTGGCTAAGATACCATGCTAGAAACCAGGAGACTCTGAGCATTGGCCCTACTTTAAGGCTAGGTCACATCGGCCGACGGATGCAAAACATATGTAAAAAGGACACAGCGGACGGGCAAAATTCCATCCGTGGCTCCATCCGTTGTTATCCGCTCTCAAAAGGGGCAAATATTTGCATAAACAGAATGGAAAAGAACGGAAAGGAACGGACGGGGAGAGGACGTAGCGATGTTAAGCGGATGCTCAACGGAAGCCTAGCAGATGGAAGCGGATGGCACGTCCGCAGGGCTTCCGGGGGAGAACAGCAAAGAGGACGTGTAGCGGAAGGGGCAGATGCGTAGCAGATGACGCGGATGCATCACGGACGCCTATAGGATGCCTAGCGGATGTGTAGTGGATGCAAAGCGTTCACTGCGCATGCGGGGAGGATGCATTGCGTCAGCCCCGTGGATAGAAAAGGAAGCAGCTCGCACGCGGCCAGCATTCAAAGGAAAGACCTGCTGCCAGAGACATCTTCATCAGAGACCATGGGAAAGAAGAGGAAGCCTGTGCCTAATCCTGCCAGCCCTGGAAAGAAGGACAGAATCACCATCCCACCCCCTGGCGCTGACTCTGCTGCTGCTAGTGCTTCTGCTGGTGCTTCTGCTGGTGCTTCTCCTGCTGCTGCTGGTGCTGCTGCTAGTGCTGGTGCTTCTGTTGCTGGTGCTTCTGTTGCTGGTCCTGCTGCTGCTGCTGGTGCTGCTGGTGTGGTGAACCAGCCCCAAGGCCCTCAAAGCCCTGCTGATGAGGGCCCAGAAGGCCCTGCCAGAGGGAGGAAAAGGCAATCGAAGGAGGAGAAGGGGGAGAGGAAACAGTACTCCATTGCAGAGGACCATGAGGAGGAGGTGCTGGAATGGCTGAGGGAAAATGAGTACCTGTGGAGGAAGGGCCACAGGCTATATTGAGACACCAAGCGGAAGCAGGCGGCTTGGAGAGAGAAGGCGGAGAGCCTGGGCTACACTTCTGATGTCCTCCTGGGGTGGTGGAAACATATGCACACCTGGTATGGCAAGCTGCACCTGAAGAGATCCGGGCAGGCTGCTGTCAAGCTCATGGACCAGGAGATGTACGTCATGGCCAAGTGCAGCTTCCTACAGGGTGAGATCCACCACCGAGGAGCAGCCCGTCTGTCAACCCTCTCCCTCAGACAGCCCACAGACAGCCAGTCCTCTTCCAGCCAGGAAACAGCCAGTGTGTCCAGGCAGGTGTCTGTGGAGCGCCCCACGACAGAGACCCCCCTGACAGCTGCACACCCCATGCCGGAGGACGTGGAGGATCCCCTGATGCAGATGGAGCAAGAGGAGGCCACAGCCACCAGAGACCAACCCACCCCCACCCCCAGCTCCACCTCCACAGAAAACAGGCAGAGAGGCAGACCGGAGGGACAGAGCCTCTTGGAGATCAGGGACACAATCAAGAACAGCGCAGATCTCCTCTCTCAGCTGGTACACTTTGAGATTCCATCCTCAAACCGCAAGCCCTTCCTCACCTACGTGACTCAGACCCTCATGGACATGCCCGAGCCCCAGTACCAGGTGATGAAGGACAGGATCACTGCGCTTCTGCACCACCCTCCAAGCCCAGCTGAACCTGCTCCCACTCACTCCAGGTCTGCTCCTCCACCCCAGGCGATGTCACAGCCCTTCCAAGGCTTTCAACAGCCCCTCTCCTACCAAGGCTACGGCTACCAGGACTTCCCTCAACAGAGGCAGCCCTTCCCAGTCCAGGCCCAGGTTCATCACCTGCCACAGATGCCACCGACGCCACAGATGCCACTGATGCCACCGATGCCACAGATGCCACCGATGCCTCACCCCGCCCAGCTGCAGACCAGACAGCCCCACTACACTCCTCCTTCCTCCACCCCACAGCCAAGCCCCTCAACAGAACAATTGTCATCGGTCCTGTGCCTGACATCCCAGGTCCTGGATGAAGGGCCTCTCAACCTCACGGGCCTGAGCCAGCTCTCTGAGAGCTTCCTGCACACACCATCTCCTGTTGTCCTCTCGGGGCCAGGCACCTCAATGGCGCCTCAGACCAGCATTCCAGCCACTGCCACCTCCACAGTCCCTGGACCCTTTACACCTGAGACCATGGGCATGCCTCAGAGTGACTGAGAACAGTGCCAGAGACTGAGTTGTGACTTGTTGACTTTATCTTTGCTTGAGACACTTTACTTGGGTCATTTTGCTTTTACAGTTTGTTATTAATAAAGGTTATCTTTGCTTCACACACTTGGTTCATTTCTTTTACTTAATAAAGTCTTGGTGGAAACTTTTAGAAAATGGTTAAGCCTTTGTATGCTTGTGGGATGGGCAAGGATAGCTGTGGGATGGATAATAGCTGTGGGATGGGCAAGGATAGCTGTGAGATGGATAAACCTCCAGTGCAAGCATAGTGGGACTGTATGGTCCACCCTCCCAGCTGCCACACCTTTGGCCCTTTATTATCAATAACAATTTATTCATTGATCAAGACATTTCAACATAAACACAACTCTTTATTAAATGCCCTGTTCATTGTAGGGCCACTCAACATACATGGCACAATCTCATCAGTGTGATGAGACAGGCTCAAGGAAGCATCCATTAAGCATCTACCATCCTGTCTTGCCACTCCACTGCTCCAGCTGGGGAGTTGCACCAGTGTTTCAGGAGGTTGCGCTGCTTCTTCCCTTCACATGAAGCTCTGTTGGGGCCTGGTACATCCACAGTGTCTATCAGGTTATGTCCTTGCCTCCATTCACCAGGCTCCATGTCCCCATTCCCTTGTTGATGATCCACAAGCCTGTTCTGCAACACTGGGTAGCGGGTGCGCATGAGATTGTGCAGGATGCAGCAAACTTCCACGATGCTCCTCACAGTCCCTGGGTGGTGGTGAGAAGTATCTGGAACCTGTTGGCCAGGATGCCAAAGGCGTTCTCCACCACCCGTCTTGCCCTGGACAGCCTGTAGTTGAAGATCCTCCCTTCACGGGTGAGGTATGTTGAAATGTACGGCTTCATGAGGTAGGTTCTGAGGGAGAAGGCGTCATCACCAATGATAAAGTAGGGCACATCTTGTGTGTCATTGGGTAGGGGGTCTGGATCTGGAAAACCCATGATGAGGTTGCGTTCCAGCCCATCCTTGAGGTCACTGGCATTGTATATCTGGGCATCTGAAGCTGACCCGTTGCCTGAAGCATCGATGTACATGAACTTGTAGTCAGCATCAACCATGGCAAAGAGGATGATACTGAAGAAGCCCTTGTAGCTGTGATAAGTGGACCCTGAGTTGGCTGGAGCTTTGCAGGCCATGTGCTTGCCATCTATGGCTCCAACGATGTGGAGGAAGTTCCACTTCTGATACCACTGTTCTGCAACTTTCTTCCAGCCTTCTTCAGTGGTGGGGCACTGGAGGAGCTCCTCCAGGTATTCTTCGATGATGGCCTGCACCACTTCTCTGACCACAATGCTGATGGTGTTGTATGGCACCCTCCAGGCATACTGCACGTTTCTGTATGTGGTCCCCGAAGCCAGGTGGCACAGAGTCAGTGCCACCTTCAGCCCAGGGTCCAGGCTGGGACGGAAGTTGGTTTTCTGCTTGGTCAACCTGGGTCTCAGCCGCTCCACAACTTCGTCAAACATGGCTGGTGGCATCCTCATGAAGTTCTGGAATGCCCGAGGGTCTTCATTCCTCAGCTCCACCATCAGCTTGTCATAGAGTTCAAACTCCGCTCTTCTCCCAATCCATCGTCGGACCCAGACAGTTCTTGGACGTCTCCTTCTTCTCTTTATGTAGAAAAGGTGAAACAGTCTGAAGAGGGCTTGGTTCTGGTGTTGAATGATGGCGGCTACCAAAAAGAGTGTGCGATGATCCATGGTGGAGATCAATGGATGATGTTGAAGAGCAAGAGCAAGGCTGAAGAGGTCTGCATACCACCTCTGCTGGACTGAAAGTGAGATCCAGATGATTTCCTCCCCCTTTTTATAGGAAATTTTGGTTTTCCGCTAGGTGTCCTTCTGCATCCTCTAGACATCCTAAATATCTGAGATACATCCTATATACAACATTTTTTTTCCGTTTTAATGCTTTATGTCCGAGGTGCATCCGCTTTCATCCTTTCTATGTCTGTGCTACTAACGCTGTGTGGACATTCCGCGTCCGTAAAGCTTCCTCCCTCTTTCCATTTTCCGCTGGAGCGGATGCGAGTTGCGTGGATGCGCAGCGGATGCCGAGCGGATACAGCGGATGTTTAACGGATGACGGACGTAGAATGTTTGTTCCCTGTATGTGTCGCGGATGTAGAACGGACGCGGCGGAAAGTTCATCCGCTCAAAACGTTTTGTGCAGCTCAAAACTTTTTGAGTGGATGAAATCTCAGTAGACGGATGCTGGACGGATAGAACGTATGAATCATGCACGCAGTGAGTACAGAACGGATGCATCACGTTAACCAATGGATGGCAAGTGTTTCTCTCCGTTTTACATCCTCTTTGCATCCGTTGGTGCAGTGTGACATGGGCTTTAGGCACATAGTCAGTTAGGTGACTTTTACTGGTTATGTTCTCTCAGACCTTGGAAGGAAACAGTGATGAACCACTTTGGAAAATGCTCTTGGACGTCTCCTTCTTCTCCTTGTGTATAAAAGGTGAAACAGTCTGAACAGGGTTTGGTTCTGGTGATGAATGATCACAGCTACCATATGGATTGTGTCATGATCCATGGTGGAGAACAATGGATTATGTGGAAGAGCAAGACCAAGGGTGAAGAGGTCTGTACACCACGGCTGCTCGATTGAAAGTGAGATCCAGGTGATTTCCTCCCCCTTTTTATAGGAAACATCGGTTTTCCGGTAGGTGTCCTTCTACATGCTCTACACATACTGCAGACATCCTAAATATCCCAGATCCATCCCAGATACAAATGTTTTGTCCGTTTTTATCCTTTATATACGAGATGCATCCGCTTACATCCTTTCTATTTCCGTGCTACTAACGCTGTGTGGACGTTCCGTGTACCTTTCGTTTCCTCCCTCTTTCTGTTTTAAGCTGCCGTGGATGTGAGTTGCGAGGATGTCCAGAGGATGCCGAGAGGATACAGCGGACGTTTAACGGATAACGGACATAGAACGTTTGTTGCCCGTATATGTCACGGATGTACATCGTATGCGGCGGAAAGTTCATCCGTTCACAAAGTTTTGTGCAGCTCAAAACTTCTTGGGTGGATGAAATCTCAGTGGACGGATGCTGGAGGGATAGAGCGTATGAAACACGTATGCAGTGAGTACACAACGGATGCATCGCGTTTTCCAACGGATGGCAAGCTTTTTTTAACGTTTTACATCCTCTTTGCATCTGTTGGTGCAGTGTGACAGGGGCTTAAGATCGAACTAGTCCTTATGTATTCTGTTCTATAAATGGACCTTCAGCATTTTTTTGCAAAAGATTAAAACAGTGCAGACATGTCTGAATTAAAGCAAGGTTATGGATTGGAAGGGATGTAGTCTTTTATCCTCTACTCTTTATTCAGCTGAAATCTCTTCCACTTAGCTATTCACAAATGCTATTTGTCCTGTGAATCATGTCATGCAATTAATTGTATAAGCTATCATATAAGCTGTCACAATCTGTCAGGCATTTTTGATGCTGCTTGGATTTTTAAATTCTTTTGCCTCTCTCCCTCCAAAAATTCCTTCTGATTACAGATTCCCTTGCACAGTATACAGTTTGACTCTGTAAATGACCTTACATGAGATTTCCCCATTTTTATAACAGGTAGAAAATTTCAGAATGGGTTTCTGCACATTGATTTTTTTTTTTAGATATTTGCCACAACCTTACTGTGTTTCTATAACATTTTTTAAAGTAAAAAAGCCTAGAGTTATGTTAAAATCAATATAATATCCTTACTTATGTGACTGCCTTTTCCTGGTTGTTTCTACCTGTCCCATCCAATCTGGCAAGAGAGGCATGTTGCAGATACCATCAGCCAAGGAGTACAAACTGGTGCAAGCCAAAAAAGAGCCTTTTCTGCTGTGGCACCCATCCTTTGGAAGATAACATCCCTCCTCTCTGGCTTGTACTTTGTGGGCCTTTCTACCCTCCCTGAGGCTGGAGCCCTGTTTCCTTACTGTGTTGAATGCCTTGTATGATTCCTCAGCTGTTGTGTGGTTTTGTTTTTTGTGCTTTTAAATTTAAAAAAAAAAACCTTTTAGTAATTGTAATAGATGTTTATTTATTTTAAAATTGTGTACTGACTAGAGTCATGTATGTAAGTTGGTCAGCCATGTAAATTGAATAAATAAATCCATTCTCTAAAAGCAGGTTGTTGTTTTTGTGTGGAAAACCGTGTTGGTGGTCCTCGTATTAGCTTGAAACATTATCTTCAGCTTTTTCTTCAATTAATCGAAATGTATTGTTAGTATTGAAGTCACTGAGAAGAATAGACAAGGCAACTTTTTTCTCTCTTGTCTCACTGGCACATAACAAGCATTTATTTATCCAAAAGTGTCATGTGAACAGCCATCTTATATAATACAATCCTGGGAGGCTAATTACATGAAATGATTTAAAAAAAAAAACTCAGCAAAATTATACATTATCAAGATGCCATTGCACTTTCATCCCAAATCCACATGTGTTGGGCTCACCTCTCACCTTGATACAATGCTTCAACCTGCACGAAGGCTAAAAGAATAAGAATCCTCCATATTTCATAGGGAGTCTGGTCCACAGGGCAGGTACCACTGTAGAGAAGGTCTTCTTTCTAAGTCCCAGATGGCATCAGTTAATATTGTGTGATGTGTATGTACATCCCACAGTGCATAAGTGCAAGGTGATCGAACACCAAATATGCGATTGCAGATTTATAACTTCTGTGGTCAGAATACATCCAAGCATTTATTCTACCTGGATTCCTTTTCTTCCTTTGGCCAGGCAGCTAATGAGCACACTGACATGGAATTAAACCTATTTGGAATATCCAACTATTTGACAATACAGAGTTGGAGGAGGTATATTTATTTATTTACATTTCACAGTACTGAACCGCCCATCTCCCTCAAAGAAGGATTCTGGATGGTGTACAATAAAGATTGTTCGAATCCGTCTCCCCCCCTCCCACTTCACCCAAGACTTCTTTAAGCCACTTTACAAAGGAAGAATTACAAAAAAGCCTCAGGTAATATTATTGCCATCGAGACCAATAGCGTCCACACTGTGGCACCCTTGGTGCCTTTTAAAAATGTTGGGTGATTTCATTTCAAGTTGAAAAAAAGAAAATAGGTAGTGTCTATGAAGATGAAGAGTTCATATGAAGAGACAGACTGTTTTGGGGGGTACTTGAGAGAGGTGTGCTACAGTTAAACAGCACAGCCTGCAAAACAGGGAAAGAATAGAATAGAATTCTTTTATTGGCCAAGTGTGATTGGACACACAAGGAATTTGTCTTGGTGTAAATACTCTCAGTGTACATAAAAGAAAAGATACATTTGTCAAGAGTCAAGAATCATCAGGCGCAGCACTTAATAATAGCCATAGGGTACAATAAATAATCAAATCAAAAGGAACCCAAGCTGTGAGTCTCAATTCCTACTACAAAATGACAAATTTTCTGTTTGTTTGTTTTTAACTTACTAGAAGGCAGTATTGAGTCAGGGTCTTTTTAGTGTATCTGATCTGGCAAGTCAGCAGAGAAAGAGAGAGATAGTCTTCCAAATCCTTCTCCCTTCTTCTCTCAGAACAAGATTAACGTATTTTCAGGAGCTGTTCCTATTCTGTGTAATCACCATTGAAGGTTTCCCTAGGCCAGCATATCTTTGTTGATTTTCGATGGCATTGATGATTCAGGTAGAATTTGAGATACTTGCTCTTTTACGATTTTTTCATTCTTTCTTCTTTTCTTGAAAGGTTTGAGTTAACCTCCAAGATGTTCCGGATGTTATCATTGCTTAACTTATCTTTGGAAAACACAAAGCGTAAGTATAAACAAAGTTGGGTATACTATAAAAAGTATTTTACATCGTATTTGGTTAAGATAAAATCATATAAATAAAATAAAACACCAAATAAATGGATTGTCTTGTCAACAGTATTATCTTTTTTCCTGCTACAAGATCCAGTTCTGGTTTACCGATGTAAAATAAAGGCTTGGCTTTTTAGCATGGTTTTTATTATCTTAGCCGATTATCTAGATGTCTTCACCCAATTCTACAACAGTATTTCTCAACATAAGCACCATTAAAATGTTAGAATTCTGGGAGTTGAAATCCACACATTTTAAAAGTTGTTAAGGGTGAGAAATGCTGTTCTAAATCACATTTTCCTTTCTTTTAAAAAAAATTAAAACTCACCTATAGAAATTTGGAGAATGCTTTCGGATCAATCATAATACAAATCCTGTTATCAAAGAAGAAGCACTATTAGAGTCTTCTGTCAAAGAAACAGAGGAGAACTCTAGAGAGGGTTGATTGAAACAAACCACATAACAATTCCCCAAACTTTTGCAATTGGTGATATCAAAGCCACAGCACAGATTTGAACATCCTGTATGGGGGCCATAGAAGGAGCGTTCACGTCGCGGCCCCTGTCAGGTATCTGTTTACCTGCGAATCCTTCTACCACGCGACACCAACCTACACCAACAGTGTTCTACAGTGGCTGGGAAAAGTGTAGCGACACGAGAGAAGAAGAAGAAGAACATCCTGTATCTGCCCTGCTTTGGATGAGACACATCATTCTCAACAAGGGGATAGAATTATATATACAACTGCAAATGGAAGTCAGATAGGGAGACCATTCCAGATTTGCTGACCATATGAACTGATGAAGTGAGACAACTACCATAACTGGGCAGTTGAATGATAACAAAGCCCAGGATCTGATTTTATTCCTGCTAAAATATTTTAAGCTATATACTAGCAGTATTGCTTATATCCATGTACTCCTCAACTTACAACAGTTCATTTAGTGACTGAAGTTATAACAGCACTGAAAAAAGTGACAAGATCATTTTTCACACTTACAACCCTTGTAGTATCCCCATGGTCATGTAATCAAAATTTCAGACACTTGGCAACTGACTCATATTTATGATGGTTACAGTGTTATGGGGTCACGTGGTCCCCTTTTGTGACCTTCTGTACAAGCAATGGGACAGCCAGATTCACTTAATAACCATGTGACTAACAACAACTGCAGTAATTCACTTAACACCTATGGCATGAAAGGTAGTAAAATAGGGCAAAACTCATTTAGCAAATGTCTCACTTAGCAGCAGAAATTTTGTGCTCAATTGTGGTTGTAAGTTGAGGTGTGTATGTATGTATATATGTATATACACATACACATATGTATACATACATATATATATACACATAAATATATACATACTTCATTCAAATGCTAGGTGATTGAGGTCTAGCTATTATTGTCCCTTTTATTGAGAAGGAAGAATCAGATAATTATTTAGCCATTTACTCCCCAATCAATGTATTAAATGTGATTAGTACATTATATGCCAAACCAAATATGATCTGATTTGATTGAATATAGGGAAATAACATTTTAATGGAAAAGCTGTCATGAATTAGACTGGGGGAACATACTAAGTGGACAGCAATAGATGTGCATACACTTGTGCTTTCTTCCAGTGAATAGCTCTGACTATCTTTTGAAGGAGAATTATTTGCCTAAAAATAGCCTTTTCCAGCCTGGGCACCATCCTCCAAATGGACATAATTCTCAGCAAGAGCTACAGTAACTGGCAATTCTGGGTAAGTGCCCATTGTGTCCTCTCATCTAGATCATTTATGAAACTGTTGAAAAATACTGGCCTAAGACAGAACCTTGAGGTTGCCTCCCACCATGTAGTAATTCCATTGAGGACTATATACTGAGTGCGCTTGGTCAGCCAGTTGTAGTCTGAGCCTTTTCTCTCTTAAATTCTTGAACTCACAATTAAATATTATGATCTTGGTCTTACAAATGCTGCAGGAAATTACACAATTCAGACCTTGGAATCAGAAATAGTTTTATTTGCACAAAGGTTCAGAGCAATTTAGGCAAAGCAACATCCGAACAACTTCCTATAGATTTTACACTCACATATATACATTTCAGAAGCTGCAAACTACAGAAATATAACTTGTCAGCATTTCATTGGTTACTTGAAATACAGCCCCCTGTTGCTAGGCTACAGTAACAAAATACCTTCCCCTCTCACTAATCGATGTCAAAGGTGAATTTCTACAGCTTCTAGTTTCCGGCAGTACACTTGTGGTTTTGTTGCAAGGTTATCTGTAACAAAGCTTCCTGCTTGACAAATATGACTGAGTTGACTGACAGATGAACCTATGATCTGACATTTTTCATTTCTTTAATATACACATTTCACTATCAAAAGAACAATCTTTTATATCCTTCTTTGTGTTCTGCCTCACAACAGTGCAACACTGGTGAAGTGGGCACAGCAGCACATGCATCTTCTGTGTCATATGAGAAGAGCACGTCTTCCTTCCCCTATCCTTACCACTTTCTATAGAAGGATGATTGAAAGCATCCTGCCATATAGTAGTATCGTGTGGTTTGGAAATATTACTGTTTCGGACAGGAAGGCTGTGCAGAGAGTGGTGAGGATGACAGAAAGGATTCTTGGCAGTTCACTTCCTTCTGTCCATGAGAATTTCATTTTTAATGTGTGCTACAATCATCCTACCAAAAAAAGTGCATATAGTCAAGGCTATGGTTTTCCCACTTCCAATGTATGGTTGGACCATAAAAAAGTCTGAGCACCAAAGAATTGAGGCCTTTGAACTATGGTGCTGGAGAAGACTCCTGCGAGTCCCTTGGACTGCAAGGTGACCAAACCAGTCAATCCTAGAACCGAAAACAGCTTGAAAACCCATTATTGCTGTCTGAGAGTGCGGGCCACCACAGGCACCCCTGATATGAGTGATGTTAAGCTGGATATGCCCATCCTGGCCACACCCCACATTCCCCCCCAAGGTCAAGCAAAACCCTGATGTGGCCTTCAATGAAATTGAGTTTGACACCCCTGCTATAGAGTCTTTGCTTATACTCACCTTTCTTTTCCCATCAACGTAATAGATAATTTGCAAAGATATACATTAGGGTGATTAAATCCATTCACACAGTAGAACAGCCAACATAAGCTTGAGAATAGCCTCAAGTTAGACAGACACATAGCAAGCTAAGTTGTGAGTAGTGTTAAAAGGGCCATCAGGTTTCTTTGGTGCGTTAACTAAACTACACACTATTCCATCTTATCCCCAACCCTCAACAGCAATGGCTCCATAATCCAGGTCTGTGTCTGGCTCAGACTGTGGTTCTTTTATCACCTCACTGCTCGTCTTTGTTGAACTAAGATGGGGAACAATGAAACCATGACAAAATATCTTGTATGGACCCACCAACTTTGGCTTACTGAATTAGCCCCAGTTAAAACACAGATTTGTGTGTCAATTGCCTATGGGGGTAGAAATATAGGAATGGGGTACAGCAGGGTTGTTTTATATGGGGGGTTTGTCCTGGGTGTGGAAATATGTACATGCTTATTCTAGGATGTCACTTGAGGGGTGTGGGTGTATGTGTTGAGCCAGAAAAGGAGTTGATTAAATGAAGTGATTTGGGTTGAGTCTGTTCGTTTGAACTGTGAGCATTATAATTATGTTTACATTGTGTTAATTTAGTTTTCTGTGTTTGCTTGTGTATTTATTTATTTCATTTCTTTGATATGTCAATCGCTTACAAGATAATAAGTATATGGAAAAATATCATTATGAATACATTAAATGAATACATATAAGAAAAATAATAGAAACAATAAGACAGGGATGGTTGGCACAGTGATGCACTTATGCATGCCCCCTACAAATGTCTTTGGAAAGAGGCGAGGTCAATAGTAGAATGTCTAAGGTTAAAGGTTTTAGGGTTTGGGGAAGAAACCACAGAGTCAGGTAGAGTATTCCAGACATTGACCACTCTGTTGTTGAAGTTGTATTTCTTGCAGTCAAGTTTGGTGTGGTTAACCTTGAGTTTGTATCTATTGTGTGCTCTTGTATTGTTATAGTTGAAGCTGAAATATTCATTGACTGGTAAGACATTGCAATGTATGATTTTATATACTATACTTAGATTGGACTGAAGACGGTGTAGTTCTAGGTTTTCTAGGTCTGGAATTTCGAGTCTGGTGGCATAAGGTATTCTGCAACGAGTAGAGGAGTGGAGAAGTCTTCTTGTGAAATATTTCTGGACTTTCTCAACTGTATTAATATCAGATACGTGATGTGGGTTCCAGACTGATGAGCTTCCAGACTATTCGAGTATTGATCTAGCAAATGTTTTGTATGCCCTGGTTAGTAGTGTGATATTTCCAGAGAAAAAGCTACATAGGATTAGGTTAACAACTCTTAATGCCTTTTTGGCTATGTTGTTACAGTGGACTCTAGCACTTAGATCATTAGAGATGAGTATTCCAAGGTCCTTGACTGAGTTTGGATCATCAACAAGGTCTTGACTATTCAACTTGTATTTTATTTTCTGATTTTTTTTGCCAATATGTAAATATATATAATATATTTGTTTTCGTAGATTTTCACGAGTACAGGTATGTAGGTCTAGGTGTGTTCGGGCCTTTTCCCATGTAAGATTAAGAGTATCTTGGTGACATTTCGGCGAGGTCCCACTTGCCATCCTCAGGCTGGTGCTTTTGGCTTTGTGTCAGTGCAAGCAGTGTGTGATCGGAGCTGCCATCTCTCTATAAATACTGGTGGGGGGGGCTGGTGTGCTGGGCTGGTTGGAGATATCCTGGATCTTGTGCTGTAATCTCCTGGGTCGTTTGCTTTGTAATGATCTTTTTTCCATTAGCCTCTTGTGTTTTAATGATCCCAAAACCAAACAAGCTGACACATGCCAAGAACACAGACCCAGACCCCAAACTCGAAGCCAGACTAAAACCTAGAATGCTATGTCACAGCCACCCGCTCAGGATATCACATCAGAAAACTCAGGAAATTACACCACAAGAACTCAAGAAGTTGCAACACAGCAAATGACCCAGGATATCACAGCACAAGATCAAGGATACAACAGCAATAAATTTTACAAGGTCATCACACAACCCATTACCCAAGCCTTTACTACACAGGAGACTAATGGAAAAGAGATCAAAACACAAACAACCCAGGAGATTACAACACAGGACCCAGGATACCACAACAAAAGAACTCACAAGCCCATCACACAATCCATTACCCAAGCCATTAAAACACGAGAGGCTAATGGAAAAAAGATCACCACAAAACAAACAACTCAGCAGATTACAGCACAAGATCCAGGATATCTCCACAACAAAACTCACAAGGCCATCACACAGCCCATTATACCAACATCAACTCCATCAACCAATCAAGAGGCAGCAGTGCAGCCAACCAGCCCAGCACACCAGCCCACACCACCAGCACACCAGCCCACACCACGAGCCACCACCACCACCGATCACACACTGTTTGCACTGGCACAAAGTTGAAAGCACCAGCCTGAGGATGGCGAGCGGGATCTTGCCGAACTGTCACCAAGATACTCTTAATCTTACACGGGAAAAGACCCGAATGCACTTAGACCTGTATATAATATACATTACATATATACAATATGTGTATATTTATAACTTGAAATAAGTGTTTAATTCTTATGTTAAAGGATTTCAGAGGCTGTTGATCAGTAACTCAGTGGAGTCCAGGTTTAGTTAACATATGATTTCCTATATATTTGTACAAGTTATATAAATTTATAATTTTCCCATATAATATAATTAACAGAAGGGCAAATATTTAATGTACTTTGAAGAGATGGATGGAGGAAATATTTTCATTTTGTGCAATCGAGAACAGGTAAAGCATCAGCAGCAAACTTGACATCTTGTCAGCTTGTCAGCCTACTCCATAAATAAATAAAACCACTTGGCTGCAGCATGCCTTGTGTTTTGCAAATCCAGAACTTTGCATCATGATCCTTACGAAGGTATTTACCCATTGAGAAAGAAATGGATTTTCCTTTCTGTTAAAAAGTCCTACATCACAATTATTGCAGAATAGGGGCTTTTAGAGTAAGAATTTCTCAAGAATTTCCCAAAATCAGAGAAAAAAAAGAGGGGGGAGAGGAGAAGGCACCTCTCTATATATATACTTGCAGTTGTATCACCCAAGTAGCAAACCATAGCTCGGTTTTACTTCAGCTGTACGAAAGGTAAGATTCAGCTTTTCTTAAACATTTTTTTAAATTCATTATGTGTCTATTTATACAATAAATATACAGGAAAAATTCTTACATATAACTTATATTTTAAATTAGAGGCTCTGTACAGCTTGTCACCCTCATTTTCAACTCTTGATTGCAGGCAATCTATTTCCAGAAAAACAATGAGAAAAATAGTCTTGTGCATTCTTGCTGTAATGCTTTGGTCACAAGGTAAGTTATCAGCCATGATCACTCAACATTGACCGTTCTTCTTTCATAGACCCAGTCCCCTCCTGTTAAAACTGAGAGGGCCTATTTGCTACATGCAATAAGATCCTACATGCAGGAAGGTAGTATAACCATGCCTGGGATTGTTGGGAGGAAAATGCCTCCTGATGAGGATTCTTCCAGCCAGGAAACAATGCTTTAAAGAATAAATGGAAAAATGAAGCAGAGCTGCCGGAAAAAGGTCTTTTTAATGGCAAGAAACCAAGATGAGTGACATTCAGCAAAGTTTCTTAGCTAGCTAGAAAGAGTGATATTCAAACATGTTGTATACCCTTTGAGTTTTTGTCTAAAATTGGTTTTTGATGACATTTCTGCTAATGAGCCAGACAGGGCTTTGCTTGGTGATGTTTAATCCTGTGTTTATTGATGGGATAATTTTCCCTATTCTGGAAGGAGGAAGGTATTCTCTGTTCCTGAAAGGAAGCAAGGTTGAAAAATCTAATTCCTGTGTCTATTTGTTCTAGTAATTGGTCTAACAAGCCACAGCTACTATGTTTACTCTTTTGCTGCATTCTAATGCTAATTGTGGGGTTTTTTTTGTAGTTAGGTTTATGACACTTGAGCTTGCCTGAGGTATAAGTGTTTGGATTATTTGCTGCCTCATGGTTTCTTTTTCTATGGGGGAGGCCCTTCTTTCAGAATCAAAGGGGGATTTGGTGGTACTTGTGGCACAATGGCCAGCAATAGCCAATTCTGCCCACTCCAAGGATTTTCTTCCCAAGAAGAAACTAGCATACTCTTCTCCTTTACCATTCAGGTGCTTCACTGCAGTTGCCAGAACCAGTTCTGAAAGGGTTGTGTACAATAGAGCAAAGTCAAAGATCAATCTTTTTCCTGCCTTGCCTAGAGCAATATGTACTTGACTTTTTAAACTTTCAAGGTCAAGGAATGCCAAAGAACTCAAAGCATATTATTTAAATATGACAGTTCAAGCTAAAACCATTCCTAGCTACCACCCTGCATAACCTTGCAGGTCTCTCTCCTGTCCTCTTACCTTTATTAGTTCATACAGCACAGGTGTACCCAGTTGGCTCTCAGCAATATATTGCAGTGTCTGGGAAATTCTAGATAGGCAGAAAAGGGGCATCAAGAGAAAAAAAAAAAACAGAAGGCAATATTTAATAATAAGAATGGCTACATTGATCCAATGACAAGCTGAATACTAATGCAAGCATAAACTTATTCTGAGAGACTTTTCTATCTGCCATGGCCAGCAGTTCCATTTTTAGCAGAGCTGTCTTCCATTTGCTATTTTTCCCAGAGGTCTCAATTCTCAAATCTTACTGAATTTGAAATTGAGCCATAGTGCTGGGACTTTCCAAAATTTTTGATGCAAATAATTTTCAGCAATTTTACTCCCAAATCCCATTGATGGAACATGTTAGGCAAAAGATAGCTGATGGAAATGAGAGATTGAGTTGCTCTTTGCCTCCTCTCTTTCAGCTGTGGATGCTCTGGAATGTTATCATTGTCCCAATGGAGGTCCCAATTGTATTACCAAAACCTGCTCTCGTAACCAGGACCAATGTATGACCATATGGTTTAAAGGAGTTGGTAAGTATAATAGTATGGAAAAAATAATTATATTTAGCTCTTTAATTCGGGGTGGGTGGGTGGGTGGGTGGGTGAGGACTTCAATGAGCTTTGAAGAAAGGCTATGGAGAATAATCTGAGGATGGAATTAGTTGAGAGAAAAGTCTCCAAATCTCCAAAATGCACAAACCTTACAAAAGATGCAGCTCTGTGGAAGATACTATTTTCCCCTTGAGTTGCCAAGTGCCTCTTTCAAAGGCTGTACACAGCCTTATTCACTAATGGGTGGAATACATGTAGTCACCTTCTGGAACGTCCCACACATAGATGAATCAAATAAATGACCTTCAAACATGGAACATAATAATCCTTGGCTTGAATCTGAAATGAATTCAGTAGGTTAACCAATTTTCCAAATTAAAAAGAAAATATTGTTTTCATCAATATGATGGTTGAATTTTGTCCTGGAAGTAGTTGCAGGGTATATTACTTTACTAGCTCTATCTGTGGAAGGACCATAGCCTTCAACTCAAGAATGCCCAGGAGTCCAGGGGTGGATTTTATTTCTACTTCTCTCTGAACCCAGGCAATAGGTTGTTAACATTATTGAGCCAGTTTATTGTGCCAATAAACAACTCCAGAGATTGTTTGACCCAGGATCAGGGATGGGATGCAAATATTTTTACTATAGGTTCTGTGGGCATGACTTCCTCTTTTTTCACAGGACCTCCCCTTCCCACGCTCCACTTTTTTTGTCTCCTGGGCCTCAGGGAAGCCTCCTTGGAGGCCATTTTTGCTCCCAGGAAGCTTCCCTGAGGCCAAGATGGCAAAAAATGGAGCGCAGGGGAGCCATGCAGCACACTCCTTGCGCACCTTTTTTTGTCTCCTAGGCCTCAGGGAAGCCTCCTGGGTGAAGCAGTAAGACAACGAGGGGGATCCCGGCACAGCTGATTGTCAGAACAGCTGATTGTCTGGAGGAAAAAGAAAGAAATACCATAAGGAGGGATGGGGTGGGCAAGAAAGAATGCAGTCAGTGATAATGCACATGCACATGATGTTGTGCATGCGCAATAGGGACTGACTGGGTGGGGAGGGGAGGGGAGGGTGGAGAGGGGCAGGGCCAGCCAGGGGCACAATTTGCCAGTTCTCTGAACTGCGGAGAATCGTAACAACCAGTTCTACCAAACAGGTCCGAACTGGAAGAATTGTACTCCTGCCCAGGATGCACCTTTCAGGACCGAAAGAATGCTAGGATACCTAGCTTCCATTGCTCATCAAAATTTGAATTAGTGTCTCAGGTATCCAAACAATAGAACTGACTAGATTAATCTGGACCCTGGAACAAAGACAAGTGTTGCCCTAAGTATTGCTCAAGAAGAAAAATGAGGGACAATTCTTTATCAACAGTTTATGCAATGTTACTCATTACTAGGAATTAAGGCTCCTCTATAAGACTTGGATGATAGTGCAAGCAATAGTGCAGCCTGTTGATTTTTTCAGATATCAGGGTTGTTTTCAGGGGAGCAGGTAGGTTTCTTTCCAGTCTAACTACCCTGCCTCAGTCTCTGTCTTGCTGTTCACATGAAGCATGTTTTTCACATGAAAGAAGGAAGAATTTGGAATAATATGGATTTGCTACATGCCTGGCCCAGCTTCCTGATCAAATGAAGAAAGGTGTTTTTTTTAAAAATTTTAAAAAAGTACTTTATTAAAGTTCCAAATATTAAAAAGTTGACAAAAAGTAAAACGTTAAAAAGTTTTACAAACTTTTCTGTGATAGAAATTATATAATTCCTATTCAAAATAATTTTCAATATCATTTTCTTGACAGTTCACTAAATACCATATGTACACTTAGAGTTTGACAGTTTTTTCCATATTAATTATATTAATTCACAGTTCTTAATTAATGTTAAGAAAGGGTAATCCATCTAGGAGCTTCCGTCATTAATAAAGAACAATGTTGGTGAAGTGAAAAATTGGATTTATTTTTTCCATAAGCAACCACAAGGTCTTTTTTTTCCCCTGTAGGATTCATGCCACCAAGGTATGGCAAGAGGTGTGGCTCTCTGTATGAGTGTCAAACTCTGAATTCAATTCCAGAGTCAGGAGTTAGTGCCATTTGTTGTGACTTTGACAGATGCAACCGTTAGTGTTCACTTTCAACGGGAGACCTTCTCGATGACATCATTTGGCTTCAACTGATTGCATTGGATGTGATTTGTCTGAAATTGAAGGGTGATTTGGAATGTGCTGCCAATAATCAGTCCTATGTGGATGGAAAAATAAATAAAATATTACATTGTATACTATGAATAAGGGTTTGGTTTTGTCTATCCTGTGTCTACACCAAATCAGTGTTTTGGGAGTTACCTCAGGTACTGATAATGTTGCATACAAGCAAACACAAGTGTACATTATATCCCTGAACATCACAACTCTATGCCAATTATCAAAACTCAAGATGAAAAGGAAAAGCTTAACATTATTTCACACCAATATGCATATGCATATCTCCATCATTTACCTTACTCTTTACAGTTTCCAACTGCAACAGCTGATTAGTAGATTTTTGGGGAGGGTCTGGTCTTCAGATGCTGCCTTTAAAGTTGGTGTACAAAAAATTTTCTCTCGCCCACCATTTTGATGGGAATGTACAGCCAAGCTGGCATGTAGAACCAATCTCTGGGTAGGCGAGAAGGAGAAGTTCCCCTAACAAAATATGTCCTTCTAGGAATTAATGAAGGATGATTCTAACCAGATACAACACAGCGCTGCTGTTAAGGCCTACCTCGTGGTGGTAAGAGTGGGTAACAGCTTTATTTCTCCTCGCTTATTTTGTCCTCAGAGTGGCCCTCTTCCAGATCATCTGGCCCCTCCTGGGACAGTGGGGTGTAGGTGTCAGGTGATCATCTTCAGGGCTGTGCAGAAGAATTTGTTCAACCCCAGGTAGACAAAGTCACTCAGATTCATTCCTATGTGTGGAGCAAGTTCAGGTCATGCATGATGCCTGAGGAGTGGTCTTTCCTGGTTATCTGGGAATGGTTTTACGCTGTTGAACCTGACAAAGTTGATAATGTCCTTGGATCACCGCCACTACCTGTCAGTTAAATCCTTGTCCCTCTTGGATGGTGAAAGCCTCCAAGACAGTGACTGGCAGGTGGATTCAGGCAGTGATTAACACATCACTACAGGAGAGGACATTTCCAAGGCCTTTTAAAGAGTTCCTGGCTCACCCACTCCTTAAAAAGCCATCACTTGAACCCACCTGCTTGGACAATGTTCACTCTCTTTCCAATCTTCCCTTTTTAGGGAAGGTGGTGAAAAAGATGGTTGCCTGGCAGCTTCAGAGGGCCCTGAGTAAAACAGATTATCTGGACTCCTTTCAATCAGGATGCAGGCCTAATTAGACCAAAGTGATCATGTTTGTTGATGACTTCTGGCGAGAATGGGATTGGGGTAATGCAACCATCCTCACTCTCTTTGACCTCTCAGCATCCTTCAGTGCCATTGATCATGGTATCCATTCAGCTGGCTATGAGGACTGTGGCTGCATGGCATGGTTTTCTGCTGGTTCAGCTCCGTTTTCCAAGGCCCCTCCCAATCAGAGTTAGGGAGTGAGAGATTCAGCCTTCACCCACTATCTTGTGGCATACAGCAGGGCTCAGTCCTGTCTCCATTCCATTTTAACATCTACATGAAACCACCGGGAGAGATCAAATGTAATCATGACTACAGTTATCTAAAATAGGCTGTTGATATCCAACTCTACTCTTCCACCTCTGGTGGCCCACATGATGCTGTTGCTGCCCTCTTGGGAGGCCTGGACGCTGTGGAGGCCTGGATGGAGAACAACAGGCTTTGACTGAACCCTGGCAAGACCAAATGGCTTTGGGTGCACGGAGCCCCAAGATCTAGGAATTTGACATCTATAGTTCTGGATTGCATAGCACTACCCCAGACAGATGCAGACCGCAACTTGGAGGTTCTCCTGGACTCATGACTCTTGCTTGAAGAGCAGGTGGCAAGTGCAGCTAGGAATGCTTTTGCACAACTTCATATTGTGTACCAGTTGCGGCTCCTCCTGGGTCAGGAGTGTCTGCCCTTGGTCTTTCAAGCCCTAGTCATCTCGCGGCTAGACTATTGCAACACACTCTACATGGGGCTGCCCTTGAAAAATATTTGAAAGCCACAGGTAGTACAGAGTGCAGCAGGCAGTCAGCTCTTGGGGCTCAAAAGCTGGCTCATGTAACACCACTGCTCTGGGAGCTGCCCAGGCTAATGGTTTGCTACTGGATGCAATTCAAGGTGTTGGTGATCACCTTTAAAGCCCTTCATGTCATGGGTTCTGACTACTTGAATGTACATGGGATGTACATTCCCATTCATACATTGGATGAATGACCATCTCATCCCACTGGGGTGGGCACGCCACATCCCAGTGGGCTGGCAGAGGAGGCATGCAGTGGGCCCCATCAGCCAGATTATTCTGGCTGGCAGGGTTCTTGAGAAGGGCCTTCTCTGCCACTGAGCCTGCCCTTTGGAACATCTTGCCCCCCTCCCCCCACCAAGTGAGGTTGGCTCCAACCTTCCTGATCTTCCGCAAAAGCTTAAAAACTTGACTCTGCCAGTTGGCTTGCAGCTCCAACGGAGGGTTTTCAAATTGGGGGTGGCTGATAGGTTAATAACAGATACCCTCTCCCCGCTTCTCATCCTACACCCTCCACCACTCCTCATCTTTTAGTTAGGGCGGAATAATTGGATCTTTGATCGTATTTTATTTATATCATCTAGGTCAGCGGTCGCCAACCAGTGGGTCGTGGCCCAGCGGTGGGCCATGAGAAAAATTTTGGTGGGTCACAGAGAAGTCACACCCCCAGAGCAACCCCCCCAAAGCAATTAACCCAAGCTGCACAGAAAATCCACATGGCCCGCGGGAACCGTCCTTGCCCATTCATTCTTTACCCGGCAAACTTGCCTGCTAAATTTCTATTTTTCCTTTTTCTGACCATCATCTGTTCTGCTGCGCCAGGAGATTTAGATTAGCTAGGAAGCAGGAAATGGTTGGATTTCTTGCTTTCTGGCTAGTCTTTAGATCTTTGGCTCTGCTTTTAAGTACAGTGAACCTCCCTTAGGACTGAAGGTTTGCTTGCAAGCAAATTCAGTGCAGACTCACAGCAAGCAAATTTGAGAGACTGAGCTAATCGATGGCAGATAGATAGATCACTGGATGGATCTGTGAGCAACTCAATCTGCCTGCTTTGCCTGATTTGGGGTAAAAGTTGCTCTTTTTTAAATAAACAATTCAATATTTACATACATGGTGTATTGTGAGTTAATTTTATGAGTTTGCTTGCAAGCAAATTTTATGTGACAGACTGAATTAGCTGATGGCAGATAGAATTCTGAATGATTCTGTGAGCAACTCCCTGCCTGCTTTGCCTGATTTTAGGTAAAAGTTGCTCTTTTTTATGAAAAAAATCAATATTTATATAAATATTTATAATATTTACATACAAGCCATGTCCAGCCAGTCACATGACCACCAAGCTACACCCACAAATTAGGCCACATCCACAGAACCAGTTAGTGGTCCCTGGGATCTAAAATTATGAGTTTGGTGGTCCCTGAAGTCCAAAAGGTTGGCGACCCCTGATCGAGGTTTTACATAGTTTAATCTTCTAATATTGTAAGATGCTCAAGTTACCCTTGTGGTAAGATGGGTCACCAATAAATTTTACATATAAATAAATAAATAAATAAATAAATTACAATACCACTGAGAAAGAAAAACAAGAAATCCAAGAAGAAACCAGCATGGCTGCACAAAGATCTCTCTGGAAAATTGAGACAAAAAAAGGACAAGTACAAAAAATGGAAAGAAGGACATACAACTAAGGCAGAATACCAGCAGATAACCAGAATCTGCAAAGACAAAGTCAGGATAGCAAAGACTCAGAACGAACAAAGACTTGCAACAAAAGTCAAAGATTATAAAAAAAGTTTCTTCCAACATATAAATAACAAGAAAAAAAAATAAAAAAAACAGTCAGTCCACTAAAGAGAGAAGATGGCAAGGAAGTAACAGGCAACAAAGAGAAAGCAAAACTGCTTAACTCTTTCTTTTCATCGGTCTTCACGCAAATGGTTGGATTTCTTGCTTTCTAGCTAGTCTTTAGATCTTCGGCTCTGCTTTTAAGTGCAGTGAACCTCCCTTAGGACTGAAGGTTTGCATGCAAGCAAATTCAGTGCAGACTCACAGCAAGCAAATTTGAGAGACTGATCTAGCTGATGGCAGATAGATGGATCACTGAATGATTCTGTGAGCAACTCAATCTGACTGCTTTGCCTGATTTGAGGTAAAAGTTGCTCTCTTTTTTTTTTTCATCGGTCTTCAGCTCAACCCACCAAAAACATAACTGTAAAAGACAGACCAGAAATAAAAGCAAAAAATAGTAAGAGAACACCTGTCTGATCTTGATGAAAACAAATCACGAGGACCTGATGGATTACATCCCAGAGTTTTAAAGGAGCTAGCAGAGGTCATCTCAGAACCACAGCACCATATTTTTCAAAAATCCTGGAGTACCGGGAAACTACCAGAGGATTGGAAAAGAGCTGATGTGATTCCCCTCTTCAAAAAAGGGGGAAAAAACAGACCCAGGAAACTATAGAACAATCAGCCTAACAGCAATACCTGGGAAGATACTGGAAAAGATAATAAAAAAACAGATCTGCCAACATCTAGAAACAAGTAAAATAATAACTAGCAGTCAGCATGGGTTTGTTTAAAACAGATCATGCCAAACCAATCTTATTTCATTCTTCAACCCAGTGACTTAATTAGTAGACCAGCAAAATAATGTGGACATAATATATTTAGATTTCAGCAAGGGATTCGATAAAATAGACCATAATCTACTTCTTCGTAAGCTAGAAAAAAGTGGGATGGCAGCACCACGAGATGGACTTGCAACTGGCTGGCAAACCATACTCAACGAGTAGTCCTTAATGGGTCAAAGTCTACATGGAGGGAACTAAGCAGTGGGGTGCCACAAGGTTCCGGCTTAGGCCCAGTACTCTTCAACATCTTCATTAACAACTTAGATGAGGGAATAGAAGGGGAACTTACCAAATTTGCAGATGATACTTGTTCTGTATAAAAATAGTAAACTCCTAAAGACTGAATTCTGATTGGCTAAAGAACTCGAATGGGGATTGGTTCAATAGGAACCAATCCACATAGCTGCTAAAAGGCAGCAAATATCAAATACCTGTCATTGGCTACAAGCCGGCAGAGAAAAACCTATAAAAGGCTGCCGCAGCTTGAGCCAATGTTCCGTTTCTCAACTGTGTTACTTAATAAAGACTTTGTTGTTGGAACCCGGTCTATCTCGCATTTTTCCGAACGGAACACTGGCGATGAAGGTGGGATCGTCCTAAACGCGAGACTGAGCACGCGGTGACAGATAAAACCAGACGAAGAACAATGGCTGGAAACAACGCGCCGCCCGCACCCTTCAATCCCAATGAAGAGGATTGGGAATCCTACGTAGACCGTTTCCAGATGTATCTGGAGAGCAATGAGATGGAGGAAATCTCAGACCAGCGCAAGAGAGCTGTTTTCTTGACACACTGTGGGCCCGCAATCTTCAAAATGGCCAAGGCTTTGGTGAAGCCCCAAGATGTAAAACAATTGACTTGGACTGAGCTCCAAAGAACATTAAAGGCCCACTATGCACCGGTGGTGTCAAATCTAATAAAGCGGCACGAGTTTTATCAGAGAGACCAGAAAGAAGGCGAAACCATCGCTGATTTTGTGGCAGCCCTCCGACAAATAGGGGGAGCATGCGAGTTTCTGAACTTAGATGAGGCAATGCGGGATCGAGTAATATTGGGGTTAAGAGACTCTAATATACAGAGCAAGCTACTGAATAAACCCAACATATCAGTAGCCGAAGCTATCGCAGAAGCCTCGGCCGCTGAAGCCGCGAGAAAATCAGCGGATAAAATGAAACAAATGAACGCGAACAATGATGAAACAAGCCCGGCCAGAGGGAAAAAACAATCTCCCACCACCACTCACGACGAAGAATTCGACGAGACATCAGAATCTGGGGAGGAAGACGACGAAATCCACCGTCTATACACCAACAAGAAAGGGCACGAAAACAGAAATTGGCGGGAATGCGCTGGCTGCGGGGGAAACCATCCTCGAGCCGATTGCAGATTCCTCGATGCCATTTGCAGAGCATGCAAGAAAAGGGGGCATATCGAGAAAGTCTGCAGGAACAAAAAGAATTACAGTCCAAAAAAGATGCAGCGATTCCCCAGCAAAGACTGAGCCAAAACTATCCGAGAGAAAGTGGCAGCGAAACAAACAAGCCACTAACCGAGAGAAAGCATACCAGACTTTCACTATCGGAAGCGCTCAGACGGAAAGCGGGAAGAAGGTAAAAATAATTGTAAAAATTGAAGACAACTCCTGCAAAATGGAGGTTGACTCTGGATCTTTCTTATCAATGGTGTCATGGGACACCATCAAAAAACTGGTCCCAGACATCAAGATCAAGGAACTCCAGAGACAAAAACTAACCCTCAAAGACTATCAAGGAAACCAAATTCCTGCAGTAGGCCTAGGACATTTCCGAGTCACCTACAGACAACATGTCGCAGTACTACCATTAACGATAGTCGACCGTGATCGACCAAGCCTCCTGGGCATCGAATGGTTCGCACCATTGGGCATCGGAATGACCGGAGTAGATCGGGTGGCCGCAACCGACTGGGAAGAAGACCTGATCCAAGAATTCCAGGACGTTTTCGATGGCTCCCTAGGCAGGTATCGGGGGACCCCTATTTCTTTTAGTCTAGACCCCCAGGTAGCCCCTAAAAGACTAAAGGCCAGATGAGTTCCTTTTGCTCTAAAAGCAAAAATAGAGGAACAACTAAATAAATTAATAGATCAAGGGGTTCTAGAACCGGTCGACCATGCTAAATGGGAAACACCAATTGTAACACCGATTAAACCAGACGGGTCGGTTTGAATCTGTGGCGACTACAAGGCTACCCTGAACCACGCGCTGCAACAAAGCGCATACCCGGTGCCAGTCGTGCAACACCTATTACACTCTCTTGGGGGAGGAAAAGTTTTCGCTAAACTAGACCTAGCACAAGCTTACCAACAGCTCCCAGTAGATCCCTTAACGGCTGAAGCACAAACAATAGTGACTCACAAAGGGGCATTCAAATGCAACAGACTCCAATTTGGAGTAAGCGTAGCCCCAGGCGTTTTCTAGAGTCTCATGGAACGCCTGTTAAATGGTATAAAAGGGGTCGTACCATACTTCGATGACGTCCTAATCTCGGCCAAAGATGCAACCCAGCTTAAGAAAAGACTTAAAGATGTCCTAAATAAATTCAGAGAATCTGGCCTTAAAGTAAAGAAAGAAAAATGCTGTCTAATGACTGATCGCGTCAAATTTTTGGGATATTTGATAGACGGAGAGGGTATACACCCTACCGAAAAAAAAGTCAGAGCTATTAAAGACGCACCAGAACCAAGGAATAAAACTGAGCTGCAGGCATTTTAGGGACTAATAATTTTTTATAATGTGTTCCTACCCCACAAAGCAGCAATAGCGGAACCATTACACCGATTACTGGATAAGAAAACAATTTGGACTTGGGGTTATAGAGAAAAGAAAACCTTCCAAAAAATAAAAAACTTATTAACATCAAACACCGTTCTTATCCAATTTAGCAACACACTGCCATTGACGGTGACCTGCGACGCCTCACCATTTGGAGTCGGTGCCATCCTGAGTCACCAATTGCCAGATGGAAGACAGGCACCCGTCGCATACTATTCAAAGACTCTGTCTAAAACCGAGCGAAATTCCAGTCAATTAGACAGGGAAGCCCTGGCAATCGTTGCCGGAGTAAAACGCTTCCACGAGTACCTATATGGAAGGACATTTGTAATAGTAACGGACCACAAACCACTACTGGGAATTTTGGCAGGAAACAAGCCAACACCAAACATTTTGTCCCCGCGAATAACTCGATGGTCAGAATTCCTAGCATCCTACTCTTAAACCCTAATACATCGCCCTGGGAAACAAATCCCCCATGCAGACGCTTTAAGCAGAGCACCGCTACCAACCCTAGAGGAAGACCCGGCACCGACGACGACCACCCTGCAGATAGAGACATGCCCAAATCTACCCATATCTGCATATGATGTCACCAGAGCCACCGCAAAGGACCCATTGACTGCCCGTATACTGAACTGGGTAGGTAAAGGCTGGCCGGAAAACCAAAAAACTGAGAACTTTCAACCTTTCCGGACCAGACAAACTGAACTCTCAATTCAAAAAGGTTGTTTGTTGTGGGGTGATCGGGTAGTTATTCCCTCCAAATTACAAACTAGGGTCCTCAATATGCTTCACGAAGGCCACCCTGGAATTGTTAAAATGAAAAGCCTTGCTAGAAGCTATGTCTGGTGGCCGGGTATAGATAGGGACATCGAATACTGGGTAAACTCTTGTAACAAATGCCAAAGAAATAGGCCTTCCCCGCCACAAGCACCCATAAGGGACTGGGAAACCCCACGAGGCCCCTGGTCATGAATCCACATAGACTTTGCGGGTCCGACTAAGGGACATACCTTCCTAATTGTCGTAGATGAATATTCAAACTGGCTAGAGGTTAAAATCATGCCATCTACGACAACTGAAACTGTTATTAAACAGCTTGACAAACTCTTTGCAACCCATGGCCTGCCGGACGTCCTAGTGTCCGACAACGGGCCACAATTAACAAGCATCCAATTCGAACAATACCTAGCCTCCCTAGGTATCAGACATGCCCTAACCGCGCTGGCCCACCCGGCTGCAAACGGTAGGGCAGAGAGAATGGTTAGATTTACCAAAGAAGGTTTAGAAAAAATGGACATTGGGGATGTCCAAGATAAGATAAATTGCCTACTCACCCTCCAGCATATCACACCCAGTACCATAACAAACAAAAGTCCAGCGGAACTACTAATGGGGAGAAAACTTAGATCGCAACTAGACAGATTGCACCCAAACTACACACCAGAAAACCCCCCCGACTCCTCCACCCGTTTCAGGACATTTGAAATAGGCGACCTAGTCTATGCAAAAAACTTTACCGGGGACCCATTATGGCTTCCAGGAAAAATTACACAAATTACAGGCCCCCGGTCCTACCGACTAACCAAAGACGACGGCAGGGAATGGAAGCGGCACATAGACCAGCTTCGCTCCCGAAACATTGAAAGAAATACAAGTACACAACCACAAACATTAAAAAACAACGAAAATCAAACCAAAGAGGGGGGGGAATACGAGAAAATAATAAAGAACCGTTTAAATTAAACACAGAATATAATAACTACCAAAAAGAGCAAAAAAGAGACTTACAGTTAGAAGAAACTTGCGAGAGGAGTCCAATCGAAGGGGCCAGCCAGGCCAGCTCGACCTGCCCGGAGAAACCAGGAGGGAGCGGCAAAACCACCGGCCTAAGAAACTCAGGCGGCAGTAAAATGGCTGACAAACCCTTCCAGGCGGTTCCATGGAGAAAGACCGGAGAGACAACAACCCCATCCGAACCGGTCAAAGTCTTCAATAGAAATGAACCGCGCAAGTCCAGTCGAGTCAAAAGAAGCCCCACCTACCTACGCGACTACGTCACCACGTAGGACTAAACCAAGAGGGGAGGGGAGTTCTGTATAAAAATAGTAGACTCCTAAAGACTGAATTCTGATTGGCTAAAGAACTCGAATGGGGATTGGTTCAATAGGAACCAATCCACATAGCTGCTAAAAGGCGGCAAATATCAAATACCTGTCATTGGCTACAAGCCGGCAGAGAAAAACATATAAAAGGCTGCCGCAGCTTGAGCCAATGTTCCGTTTCTCAACTGTGTTACTTAATAAAGACTTTGTTGTTGGAACCCGGTCTACCTCGTGTTTTTCCGAACGGAACAATACTAAACTGGCAGGAATAGCTAACACCCAAAAAGATAGGCTCAAGATCCAAATGGATCTTGACAGATTAGAACACTGGGCCATATCTCACAAAATGAAATTCAGTGTAGAGAAAACTAAAGTCCTACACTTAGGCAAGAAAAACCAAAAGTACACTTATAGACTGGGTGAAACCAGGCTCAATAGCAGTAATTGTGAGAGGGATCTTGGAGTCTTAGTGGACAACCAGCTAAATATGAGCCAACAGTGCAGCAGCAGCCAAAAAAGCCAATGCAATCCTAAATTGCATTAACAGAAGGGTACAACCAAGATCAAGTGAGGTACCAATACCACTCTATAAAGCCTTAGTTAAGTACTGCATCCAGTTTTGTTCACCACATTATAAAAAAGATGTTGAGACTCTAGAAAAAGTACAGAGAAGAGCAACCAGGATGATTAGGGGACTGGAGACTAAAACATATGTAGAATGATTGCAGGAACTGGGCTTGGCTAGTCTAGTGAAGAGAAGGACCAGGAAAGACATGATAGCAGTCTTCCAATATTTGAAGGACTGCCACAGAGAGGAAGGGATCAAGCTATTTTCTAAAGCGCCTGTAGGCCAGACAAGGAATAATGGATGGAAACTGAACAAGGAGAGATTTAATCTGGAAATAAGGAGAAACTTTCTGACAGTGAGAACAATCAACCAATGCAACAGCTTGCCCTCGGAAGTTGTGGAAGCGCCATCACTTGAGATCTTCAAGGAGAGATTGGACTGCCATTTGTCACAAATGGTGTAGGGTCTCCCGCTTGGGGGGGGTTGGACTAGATGATCTATAAGGTCCCTTCCAACTCTGATTATCTGTTATCTGTTAAATACACAAATAAACAAATCAATTGAGTTTGGAATGCTTTAAATATTCAGAGGACAGGTGGCCATAGACCTATTCCAAATCATTGAGACCTAAGCTGTAGATGGTATTAGAAGACCCGTTTGTTTACATTAGAACATTAGAATTCTTTATTGGCCAAGTGTGGTTGGCCAATAAAGGTTTCTTTACAGGGTTAATTGAATCACATGCTCCTCCATCTTATTCCCTTATCCCCAACAGCAATGGCCCCATAATCCAGATCTATGTCTGACTGCAAGCTGTAGTCCTTGAACTACCTCACAGCTAGTCTTTGTTAACAAGGACAGGGAATTTGACACTATGACAGGGTCTTGTACAGCCCTCCAGTTACACCTTATTGAATAAATTTCATTAAATAAAGCACAGCTTTATGTGTTTGCACATAAATTCAATCTAAAGGGAAAGTGGCCAGAGGGTATATAATTAACAGGAAATCAAATATTTAGTATACTTCAGAGGCTCAGGTGGAGGAAATATTTTAATTTTAAGCAATCAGGAACAGGCAAAGAATCATCAATAAGAAACTCTTTGACATCTTATCAGCCGAGCTCCATAAATAAATCTAAAATTCCAAAGCTTTACATTGTGATCTGTACAAGGTTATTTACCTATTGAATAAAAAATGGTTGTATCTTTCTATTACCAGTCCTACAATAGAATTATTGCAGAATAAATGATGGCATTTCCTTCCCCACCACCTTAAAAAAGGGAGGAAGTAAGAAAACACAAGTATATATATTTGCAGCTGTACAAAGGGTTAGCAAACTATAGCTCAGTTTTATCTTGGCTATACCAAAGGTAAGATTCAGCTTTTCTATTTTAATTCGTTATTGCTTCTTTATACCATAAATACATAGAAGAAAATTCTTACAGAGAATAGACCTTATAGTCTAAATAAGAGGAAGAAATGCAAGCCCAAGAAAACAAGGTTTTAATGTTATTGCTGTATGATAACTATTACGATTATTATTATTTTTAATTACTTCATTTTATTTAGCCTGAATATATTAGAGAAAAATACTGTAACAAGAATTAGGGAGGGTGATTGCAGTGTTTCCAGATGATAGTGAACCACACGTTCCAGCATGCATTAACACTTGACTAGGCTGTAGGCTTACATTTTCCTACTTTTCATATGGAAAAAACAGGATCCTTTTACGAGGAGCATTTCTCATTATAAATATAGCAAATTCTTAAAACATAAGGTCACAAAGAATGTAAAGCGCAGTTAAGATAATGGTATTGCTTGGATATATATTTTAATTGATCTTAGCATATTGAATAGCTCCAAATATTAAATAGTGTTATGAACTTGGGTGGGTCTCCCAGGTTCATTGGACACAGAATCTTTTGTGAAAATCAAAAGAAAAGATACTGTGAACAGCTAGTGACCCTGATTTCCAACTTTTGTCTGCAGGCAATCCATTTCCAGAAAAACAATGAGAAAAATAATCTTGTGCGTTCTTGCTGTAATGCTTTGGTCACAAGGTAAGTTATCAGTCATGATCACACAACTCTGACTGTTCTTCTTTCACAGACTCAATCCCCTCCTCTTAAAACTGAGAGGTCCTAGATTGGAGATCCTACATGCATAAGCAGGCTTGAGATCAAAGGGGAATTTGGTGGTACTTGGGGCACAATGGCCAGCACTTGGCCAACTTTGGCCAACAGGACTGGGCTTCCCTTCCTAATAATAAATTGCTGTGTTCTTCCTCTTTTTTGTCAGGGTGCAATTCAGGTGCTTAAATGCTAGGTTGCATACAATAGAGCTAAGTCAACAATTAATCCTTTTCCTGCCTGTCCTATAGCAATATGTACTTGACTATTTAAATTTTCATGATCAAGGAATGCCAAAGTTCTAAACATATTATTTAAATACGACAGTTTTCTTGGCTTTGTTTTTCATATTCATGTCCACTATGTCTCACTATGAGCTGTACAATAAGCGCTTTATGGGTTCCACCTAGTATCTGAGATGGATCATCTGCCTAGAATCCCTTCTCTGTTTCTTAAAAAACATCAGAAATAAGATCAACGTAATTTTTTTTATCTGCTAGGAAGGAAAGTTGTGACTGTACAATTCTGATTTCAGTCTATCTTTTTCTCCCTCTCCTCATCAGCATATTTGGCACATATACTTGTGTATATGTATAAACTGCTTCCCTGGCCCCCTATGTAAATATAGGGGTGACATATAACACATTATATATATGTGTGTGACATATAACATATTCAGAAAAAATATAAATATATGTGTGACATATAACACGTTCAGAAAAATGTGTAACAGTAACAGAAGAAAATATGAATGCATTTTTAATTGTTAAATTCCTAAAAGAAGCTGCACATCTCAATTCTCTAATAGTAATTTTATCAAAATGTATACCTTCAATGACAATATAATGTCAGAAGAAGATATAATTTTTTAAAAATTGTTAACTTCTTCATGAGGAAGCTTCATCTTTGAATTTTCTAATAGTAATTTTTATTAAAATTTATACAGTCAGTGATAAAATAACTTATACAAAGTAAAGAATAAATAGAAGATGAAAGTGCAGGAAAAGAAGAGAAAAAAATAAAATTAAGAATATAATAAGGAAAAAGAACAGAAACATATAAAGACTTCCCTCTTCTCAACAAATATAAACAATTTTAATAACTTATCAGTTTTACTTAAAACACAACAGATGACTCCATCTTCTTATACCCCTTCTCACACAATCTATCTCTATCAGTAGTAAATCTTAAAATTAACTTCTGGGTCTATTGTTCCAAAATTTCCTTCAACATGTTCAATGTTAAAATATTTTATTCCATTCTGAAAAAGCAAGTCAAAAACTTCAGCGTTCTTCTCATTAATTGTAATTTTTACTTTGTTCTACTTACCCGCACTGCCCAAGCTTCAAAGTCCCATCCTATCATTCAAAACTCAAAAAAATTCAAAGCAAAAGCATTTTCTCACAGGAACAATTCTTACAATTAATTCCAAACTCTTATTTCAAATCCATATGGATCTTTCCGTTAATCTGTATTTGTATTTCTTCCATTCATAAGTTTCCAAGTCATAATCATCCTTTAGCTGTTCATTAATTTTTTTTAAAAAAAGTATTTCCTAAACTTGTATTAAAAAGTTCTTTCACTATAGAAGGAGACTCATCTGGTGCTTTTAGACTTGTTGATCCTAACATTCCCAACACCTAAAAGCAGTTAACAAACAACTTTTAAACATGTTTTTCAAAGGAAGTATGCAAACACAGTGTTCTAACAGTTTGAGCAAGGCTATTCTCTCTTCTGCCATAGTCATAAACTTGCAAGAGAACACTGTTTTGTAGTCCTCTTGAAAGGAGCAATTGTCAGAAGCTCTTAGGAGCAATCTAAAGTCCTCTCCTTTTTTGGAGAGGACTACAAAGAGCCATCAACTCACCAGTTTTTCAATCTGCCATGGCCAGCAGTTCCATTTTTAGCAGAGATGTCTTCCGTTTCCATTTTTCCCAGAGGTCTCAATTCTCAAATCTTACTGAATTTGAAATTGAGCCATAGTGCTGGGACTTTCCAAAATCTTTGATGCAAATAATTTTCAACATTTTTACTCCCAAATTCCATTGATGTAACATGTAAGGCAAAAGATAGCTGATGGAAATGAGAGATTGAGTTGCTCTTTGCCTCCTCTCTTTCAGCTGTGGATGCTCTGGAATGTTATCATTGTCCCGATGGAGGTCCTGATTGTATTACCAAAATCTGCTCTCGTAACCAGGACCAATGTATGACCATATGGTTTAAAGGAGTTGGTAAGTATAATCGTATGGAAAAAATAATTATATTTAACTCTTTAATTTGGGTGTGTGTGTGAGGACTTCAATGAGCTTTGAAGAAAGGCTATGGAGAATAATCTGAGGATGGAATTAGTTGAGAGAAAAGTCTCCAAGTTTCCAAAATGCACAAACCTTACAAAAGATGCAGCTCTATGAAGGATGTTATTTTCCACTTGAGTTGCTAAGGACCCCTTTCAAAGGCTGTATACAGCCTTATTCATTAATAGATGGGTGGAATACATGCAGTCACCTTCTGGAACGTCCCACACATAGATGAACGAAATAAATGACCTTCAAACATGGAACATAATCATCCTTGACTTGAATCTGAAATGAATTCAGTAGGTGAACCAATTTTCCAAATTAAAAAGAAAATATTGTTTTCATCAATATGATGGTTGAATTTTGTCCTGGAAGTAGTTGCAGGGTATATTGCTTTACTAGCTCTATCTGTGTAAGGACCATAGCCTTCAACTCAAGAATGCCCAGGAGTCCAGGGGTGGATTTTATTTCTACTTCTCTCTGAACCCAGACAATAGGTTGTTAATGTTGTTATTGAGCCAGCCATTGTGCCAATAAACAACTCCAGAGATTGTTTGACCCAGGATCAGGGGTGGGATGCATTTTTACTATCGGTTCTGTGGACATGACTTCCTCTTTTTTCTAAATACCATATATACACTAAATACCATATGTACACTTAGAGTTTGACAGTTTTTTCCATATTAATTATATTAATTCACAGTTCTTAATTAATGTTAAGAAAGGGTAATCTATTTGGAGCTTCAGTCATTAATAAAGAACAATGTTGGTGAAGTGAAAAATTTGGTTTATTTTTTCCATAAGCAACCACAAGGTCTTTTTTTTCCCCTGTAGGATTCATGCCACCAAAGTATGGCAAGAGGTGTGGCTCTCTGTATGAGTGTCAAACTCTGAATTCAATTCCAGAGTCAGGAGTTAGTGCCATTTGTTGTGACTTTGACAGATGCAACCGTTAGTGTTCACTTTCAATGGGAGACCTTCTCGATGACATCATTGGCTTCAACTGATTGCATTGGATGTGATTTGTCTGAAATTGAAGAGTGATTTGGAATGTGCTGCCAATAATCAGTCCTATGTGGATGGGAAAATAAATAAAATCTTACATTGCATACTATGAATAAGGGCTTGGTTTTGTCTATCCTGTGTCTCCACCAAATCAGTATTTCTGGAGTTTCCTCAGGTACTGATAATGTTGCATAAAAGCTAACATAAGTGTACATAACATCCCTGAATACCACAACACTATGGCGGTTGTCAAAATCAAGATGAAAAGGAAAACACTATTTCACAGCAATATGCATGTGAATATCTCCATCATTTTCCTTAAAACTTGTAGTTTCCAACTTCAGTTGATGGTTAGTATATGTTTGGGAGGCCCTGGTCTTTAGATGCTGTCTTTAAATGCCAATTTGGCTTACAATAAATTGCCTTTCACCTACCATTTTAGTGGGGATGAGGAGCCTACCTAGCAATCTAGAACCAACCCCTGGCTGGGCCCAAAAGGGAATATGCCCTTCTTAGTACTATTCCGTTCTCGAAACTGAGTTTGGGATAAATTGAATATTCAGAGGAATGATGCCCATTGTCATCAGTGATGCTTGTCAGAGGCACCACTTGTCAGATACTTGTCAGAGACACCACTCCACAGATAACTGGGTATTAAATCCTATGTTTAAAGTTGTACCTTAGGCAAAAGTTAGAATTATCTCTTGTGTACTTGCTTCCTTGCTGCTCAGCATTATCCCTGGCTGACCTAATGGATTCCATGACTATTAATTTAGAGATTTCTAGTTCCTGCTAGGCAACATTGAATCAAAGAGCTCAGAGATAATACTCTGCATGGATTGATCAACTACAGACCTATTCCACATCTTTGAGAGTCTAATGCATAGCAGGGATCACCTTCTAGATCTGTTCTTCCCCACTTGGGCAATTACAACATGATTTGGCGTTGGAGGAAAATGTCATTGGTGATTGCTGTGGACAGATCTTTCTTGATCCCTTCAAACTCACTTGGTGTCAACCACCCCAGCGAGTCTAGATTTCCAGAGATTTCCAGAGGGATTTTGGGATTCTCCCTGAGGATCTGGGTGGTAATTTGCTGAAAGCTTCCACGATATCCTTGAATGGTGGATGGCAGGGACCTTGGACTGCATTGTGTGTCCTCTCCCTGCACATGAATCATGGGACCACATTGGTTTATCAAAGAGTTCTAGGAAATGAACATTCTAGAGTGCCACTGGAAGAAAGTGAAAAGTGCACCTTATCAAACATGGGTAAAAGGCCATGTTTAGGATTTTTCATGGTAATCAGGATGGTAAAATGTCATTTATTTTTTTTTGCTTTTATTGTATCTATTAAACATCTTTTGATAGTCCTTTTTAAGGTAACCCTACAGGGAAAATATCAGCCTTTCAAGGTAGACCAGATTAGGAATCCAAAGTCATGCAGGTCAGTATTACTTTTATTATTGTAAGGTTATGGAAACAGAATCTTGTAAGGATGCAGTGACTCAGTGACTAAGACACTGAGCCTGTCAATCAGAAAGGTCAACAGGTTGGCGGTTTGAATCCCTAGCGCCGCGTAACGGAATGAACTCCCATTACTTCTCCCAGCTTCTGCCAACCTAACAGTTCGAAAGCAAGTAAAAATGCAAGTAGAAAAATAGGGACCCCTTTGTTGGGAAGGTAGCAGCGTTCCATGCGCCTTCGGTGTTTAGTCATGCCAGCCACATGACCATGGAGGTATCTTTGGACAGCGCTGGCTCTTTGGCTTTGCAATGGGATGAGCACTGCCCCCTAGAGCCAGAAACGACAAGCACGTATGTGCAAGGGGAACTTTTACCTTTACCTTTATCTTACAAGTATGAATGCACTCATTCCCCCCCACATCTTTGTGAGAACCAGGAATGGTCTTGTTTAAGATGGTTTTTTTTTCAGGTTACCATTCTGCCATGGACTTGGGTTTTTAAATATGTCTATCATCTTGGTAATGCCCATTCCTCCTGTTCCTTCTGTCTTTCTGTTACAGGAATATTCACAAGGCAACAAATTACAATAATAATACATATTATTGTTACTATCTTTCGGAGAAAGTTGCTCAAATCCACTTGTGCTCAGTTGTTCTCAGAATGCATGACTTTTGCAGCCAGTAGTAGATCTGAGATAAGCCAGAGATAATTTACACTCTGTTCAGGTTTTAGTGGTCATGAATGGTACATCCTCCTTTCCCTTCAAAATGACTTTTGTTCCTTCTTCAAACAAAGAGCATGAGTGTACCACACAGCTTCTTTGCAACTGACAATCAAAGTTTAAACAGAGTTCATTTCACTCTATGTAACTGCATCCTTGAAAGTGCCCAGAATATTGGGAGCTTTGGATTCTTGGATTCTTCGTTGGTACTTTGGTTTATCAAGAAGCTCTGGGAGATTAAAATCCTGGGGTGCCCCTGGAAGAATAATGAAGAGAACATCTGATCAAACAAGGGTAAAAGCCCATATTTAGTGTTATCTCATGGCAATGGAGCTGAAGAAAGGTCAGTCTTTCTTCAGCCTTATTGCATCTGCCAATCATCATTCAGCAGCTTTGTTTAAGCTAACACAGTTCCTACTGGGGAAAGAATACCCTACAAGAACCCCTGCGGGACCACTCTAAAGCAATGGTGGGATTCATTTTTATTTACTACCAGTTCTGTGGGCATGGCTTGGTGGGCGGGAGAAGGATACTGTAAAACCTCCAGTCAGAGGTGGGATTGCTGGTTCTCCAAACTACTCAAAATTTCCACTACCGGTTCTCCAGAACTGGTCAGAACCCACTGAATACCACCTCCACTCTAAAGGATATTCTAATGAACAACTGGATAACATTACTCAAATCCATTTGGGATGGTACTCGATGTGGAGAAATCCAAATGAGGGAAATGATTTTTTGGGATTATCTGGGATAAATCTGAGGCTGTGATTCTTACGAAGGGAGATCAGGTCTTTCAAGCAGTTCAGCTGCCTGCCTATTGGATGGCAGGTCTTTCCTAGATTACCAAGGCTGTCTGAGGGGGCCAAGGTCAAAAAGTTGGGTCAGCTTGTTTTAGAGAGTGGATGTTGTCCTTGGACCTGAAGGCAGCAGTGCTATGACAATGATTTTGAGGCTCTTTAAGATTTAAGGCTTGGATAATGTTTACAAGGCTTTACCAGAGGTGGTATTCAGCAGGTTGTGACCAGTTCTGGAGAACTGGTAGTGGGAATTTTGAGTAGATCAGACCAGCAAATATCACCTCTGACTGGCCCTGCCCCCATCTATTCTCTGCCTCCAGAGTCCCAGCTGATTGGCTGGGTCTTCTTTAGTTGCCTTGCACAGGAGAACGGAGCTGGAAAGCAGGTTAGTGGTGTGGGGAGGGAATGAGGATTTTGCAGTAACCTTCCCCTGCCATATGAAGCCACCCCCACCAAGCCATGCCCACAGAACCAGCAGAAAAAAAAATTTGAATCCCACCACTGGCTTTAACAGAAATATCAAATGACATTTCCTTAACAGGTTCATCTAATAATTCTGTGGAAATCCAAGCAGAAGGCCATTAAGATTTCTAAATTTGAATCTGGGGTTTCTGCTGTTATCAGGTGCAATATTTTTTTCTGAAGTTAATTCACAAGCAAACAACTTCAGCAGAAATTGTTAATGGTAAGGAAACTGCTGATCATTTGGAACACACACCAAAAGAATCTGGGTAACTCCAAAAATAATGAAATTTTTTAGAAAATATTGGAAAATGAACATTCCTTTCTTTGGAAGCAATGGAAACTCAATGTAAAAGTAATGTGATGAAGGAAGAACAAAAACCAATCTCATATGAAGGGGCAGGTGAACCTGTAACAGATCCCCAGCAAAATTTGTACATCAAGTTTTATTTCCCTAGATTCGATACAGCCATCAATTCTGTAGATGAGAGATTTGTACGGATGCAGACAATTAATTCTGTGTTCAGTTCAGTTCGTAATTTGCTCTAGAAGTCAGAACAGAATGTAATGAACTGCTGCATACAACTGTAATCATCTTTAAAGCATGGAGAATTTGGGAGCTGTTGATTTACTGTATGCAGAAAATTCTATCGAGGAGAGTCCTAAGTTGTTTCCCATCATTAGAACCTTTGCATTTCATATGCAAAAACAAATTAATGGACAGTTGCCCAAGCAATTCCTAGTACAATGAGAAGAGAAGAGAGGACAACGACATTATACTTGCAACTGTAAGAAAACGTTAAGAAAACAAAACCTTATTTCACTTTAGCTACACGAAAGGTAAGTTTCATCTTTTCACTGACATTAAGTTTAATCAATTTGTTGCCTATTTATGAAATAAATATAGAGTACAAAATTAAAACTGAGCAATGGACCTTATGTCCTAAATTAGACAAAGAAATACAGGTTTGGTTGACCAGAGAAAACTTGGTTTTTTTTATTTGTTATTGTAGCAGTATTATAATTATTATTATGGTTCAGCCAGATGTTTACACTGGACTTGGCATTTTATCCTCTTTCACATCTTTCACAAAGACATTGGATAGGCAGATGTATTTAATAACATTAAAGGTATCATCATAGGATGTAAACTGTCCCAAGTAAAACTGCCTTTTGTAATAGTTAAAAATAGTATCCTTTTCCCATTGAGTAAAAGAAAGTCAATCATTTTTTGAGGAATATATATTTTAAATTATTTTAACAAATAAAACTCCTCAGAATATTTCTGACATAGGCTGATCTTGCAGGTTAAATTGTATTATGGTATGTATTAATGTGCACAGTCTTTTGTGAAAATCAAAAGAAAGGATACATCAAACAGCTAATGACCCTAATTTTCAACCTTTGACTGCAGGTCAATCAATTAAATCCAGAAAAATAATGAGAAAAATTGTCTTGTGTGTTCTTGCTGTAATGCTTTGGTCACAAGGTAAGTTACCACTCATGATCATTCAATGCTGACCCTTCTTCTTTTACAAATGCAATCCCTTCCTCTTAAAGCTAAGAAGAAGGCTGAGAACAAATTCATAGCCTAACTCAAATACATTTTCAACATATCACTGTTACTATAGGTCTTTATTCTATTTTCTAAGTTAGGGCCCATGTCAGGGCACTGGGGAAACCACAGATGGTGAGATGCAAGCAAGATTATATAGGTAGTCCTTGACCTATGAGAACAATCAACCCCAACATTTTTGTTGCTAAGCGAGACAGTTGTTAAGTGAGTTCTGCCCTATTTTATGACCTTTCTTGCCACAGTTGTTAACTGAGTCACTGCAGTTATTAAGTTAGTTACAAGGTTGTTGAATGCATCTGGTTTTCCCATTGAGATTTTGCTTGGTCAGAGGTTCACAAAAAGTGACCCCAGGACACTGCAACCGTCATAAATATGGGTTGTCAAGCATCTGAATGTTGATCATGTGACCCCAATATTGCTGCAATGGTCATAAAAAAGGGTGAAAAATCACTTTTTTCCGTGCAGTTGTAACTTCAAATGGACACTGAATGAACTGTTGTAAGCCAAGGGCTACCTTTATTGGTTTACAGGTAGTCCTTGACTTACAATCATAAACTTGAAATCATGAACTTGAAATTATGGTCATAAGTCATTGCAGTCAAAAGTCAAGGCAACCATTTATTTAGAAGCAATTTTCCAGCCTTTTTTATGGCTATTGTTAAGCAAACACAGTGGTTGTTAAGCAAACAAGATGGTCATTAAGTGAACATTGTGGTTGTTAAGCAAACCTGTTCAATTTGAGGAATTACTGTTGGAATTCCTTGTTGCTATAAAACTTTCCTTTTACTACAAAAACATTCTGTGAAAGTGTCCATTGAGAAAAACTAGGATTGATATAGATAATCCTTGACTTACGACTGTAATCGAGTTTGCAATTTTGTTCATAACGGTTTGAAAGAGGGTAACCCTGTGACCGCATCTGACATTATGAGCTTTTTTGCAGTGATTATTAGGAGAATGCTGCTTTTGTTTAAGTTAATGCCAAAGTTGTTGAGTGAAGTGATGGAACAACAATAAAAGAAGTAAGTGTTGATTTCCATCAAAAACATCATCAATTGCAGTCACGTGACTGTGGAACATTGCAAATGGCCATAAATGCAATCATGTGACTGAAGGGGACAGATATTGGAACATCAAATACAGGTCGCCTCTTTTTCAGACCCTGTTGTAACTTCAGTCAGTAAGTGATGGTTTGTAAGTCGAGAGCTTCCCGTAATAGCGATGGGTAAACATAGACAATTTTTGGGACCATTTCCTTATCTCTTGTCTTTAACAATTTTGCTTACTAGTTCTCAATATAAAATCCAATTCATAACAGAATAAAACACAATTTTTTTTTTTAATAATTACATTTGTAAAGACAAAACTCCCTATTTTAATCTCAAATCTTACTGAATTTGAAGCCCAGAGCTTAAACATTCTAAAAACTTTGGTGCAAATGTCTTCCTGCATTTTTATTCAAAAATTCCATTGATGAACCATGTTCCCAAGAGAATGGTCGATGAAAATTACAGATTTAGTTGCCATTTTGTCTCCTCTCTTTCAGCGGTGGATGCTCTGATATGCTTTAATTGTCGCAGAAGAAATTGTTTAAGGAGTACCCTTTGTCCTACTTTTATGGAAAAATGTATCACCATAGTCCAGGAAAGCCCTAGTAAGTAGAATAGCAGGAGAAATGTGAGAAACAATTATATTTACTTCATTTTTCTTAATTTGGGAAAAATCCTTCAGTGAGTTTTCAGCAGAAGGTTGTGCCAGTACCCTTAACTCATATGAAAAGATATAAGGGAGAAGATTCCAATGAAGCTGCACAAATCTTGCCAAAAGGACAGTCCTATTCAATGATACATGCAGGGGTAGGATTCTCCTGGTTCATACCGGTTCCAGAGAACCAGTTGTGATGATTCTGCACAGTTCGGAGAATTGGCAAATTGTGTCCCTGGCTGGCCCTACCCCTCTCCACCCTCCCCTTCCTGCCAAGTCAGTCCTTATCGTGCATGCCCAACATTGCGCATGCCCAACATTGCTGACTGCATTCTCCCCCACCCAGTCACTCCTGAAGGTAGTTCTTTTTTTTCGCTCGTGACGATCAGCTGTTCTGATGATCAGCTGTTCTGATGATCAGCTGTGCCACCCTCGCTGTCTTACAGCTTTGCCCAAGGAGGATTCCCTGGGGCCCAGAAGGCAAAAAGAGGCACGCAGGATGTGTGTGCTGTGCGTGTGTGTGCCTGCACTCCATTTTTTGCCTTCCTGGGCCCCAGGGAAGCCTTCTGGGAGCAAAAATGCCCCACCCAGGAGGCTTCCCTGAGGCCCAGGAGGCCCAAAAACGGGGGTGGGGATGCTGCAAAAATAAGAAGCCACACTCACCTAGCCACACCCACCTAGCCATGCCCACAGAATCAGTTGTTAAAAAACTTGAATCCCACCCCTAGATACATCGAAGGAATAAATATTTTATTTTATTTATTTTATTTTATTGGTCAAACAAAAATTACAAATTCAAACAAACAAAATGAAAAAACTAAAATCTGACAGGGACAATTGGCATGTTCGTGCACTTATGGACACCCCCTTACAAGCCTCTTAAATATGAGATGAGGTCCACAGCTGGGAATTAAAACGATGAAAGTCAGTAGCTGAGCCAACTGAATTGGGTAAGATATTGCAGATTTTGACAATTCTGCTACAAAAATTGATTTTCTTTACAATCAACTTTAAAGCAGTTTACATTAAATGTAAAGAGATTGTTTGCATGTGTTATATTATGATTAAAACTAAAAAAAAGTCATTTGCAAGTAAGATGTACAATTTTGTATCAAAAATCTCAACCTGACCCTAAGCATTGCAGTTCTAAACTATCAAAAGCAAAAATTTCAAAGTTAGTAGCATAAGGTATTCTATTGGACAGAAGAGTGTAAGACTTTTCTAAAGTATTTCTGAACTTGCTTAATTGTATTAATGTCCAATAGGTGGTAAGGATTCCAAGTGTTCAACTGTTGTTCAGTATTCTAGGATTGACCTAACATGTGTTTTGTAAGCTCTAGTGAGCAATATGGGATTTCCAGAAATTTAATTTTTATAGAATTAAATTCACAACTTTTAGTGCTTTTTTAGCATTGCTGTTACAGTAAATATTAGAACATAAAACATTAGAGATGAGTACAGCCCAGTCCTTAATAAAATCTCTGCTTCTCTGTGAAGTTAGGCAATTACTGTACACAATCATGTTGGAGTCAGCCATTGTAGCAATAACATGTCGGAGATTCTTTGGCTCAAGATTTACCTTTCAGGATTGAAAGAATCCTGGAATAAGGAGCTTCCACAGCCCATCAAAATTCAGATTGTTGTCTCAGTATCCAAACAATAGAACCTATTAGATTAATCTGGACCCAAGAACAACTTGGGGTTGCCCTAAGTACAGTAGAACCTCTGGTCACGAACGCTTCTGACCATGACCAAACTGGGTTCCTATCAAAAATTTCACAAAATTTTTGAATCAACTCACAAACACATACTTGTGTGGTGATCAAGCATGATCCCCAACCAGTGGTGATATTCTACCAATTTGGCCTGGTTCTGCTAAGCCAGTAGTGGTGATGAGCAGCGGAGACCAAACTGGTTCTCTCCACTGCTCTGCTGTTGGGTCCACCCCGGGCTCCCATACTCACCTTTATCTTCTGCTTTTGAAGGGCAGCTGCTTTGCACGGCACAGAAGAGTGCTGTGCGGCAGCTGCTGAAGTGATCAGAAGAGTGCTGGCTTGCAGGAGGTGAGTCGGAAAACCTCTGTGCCTGTGCAAACGCCTCTGCACCTGCACAAAGTGCATGTTTGGCACGCATGCAACGTGTGTGCACAGACGCCAAGCTACGCCCACCGAACCAAAGGTAGAACTTTTTGAATCCCACCACTGCCCCTGACCCAGAAATTCCTGAAGACAAAACTTTAGAAGACAAAGAAATCACCAAAGTTATGGAACAAATTATGGTGACCAGAGGTTCTACTGTACTGCTCAAGAAGAACAATGAAGGACACCTCTTTATCAACAGTTTATGCAACGTTACTCATTTTTTCAAGTTCAGGCTCCTCTACAAGACTTTGTTTATAGGGCGAGCAAAATGCTTCACAGTGAAATTACCAGACAGCCTGCTGATTCTTTTGGATATCAGGGTTGCTTTCAAGGAAGCAGGTAGGTCACATTTAGATCTCACCACCCTGCCCCAGTCTTAGACTTTCTATCCAACACATTTCTCACATGAAGGAAAGAAGAATTTGGAATAATGTGGATGTGTTTGGCCCATGGGCGAAGCAGGTAATGACTTCCTGACCAAATGAGAAAAGAATAATCTACCTAGGACCTTCCACCTTCGACAAAAGACAAAAGTTGGTGAAATGAATGGTTAGATTTATTTTTTGCCAACTAAAGCCACTTTTTTTTCTCCCCCGTAGGACACAAGAGAAAAATTATTATGAAGAAATGTAGCACAGAGTTTATATGTCAAATTCTGAATTTAGTAGTAAAACCAGTTATTCGTGTCATTTGTTGTGACTCTAATGAATGCAATCGTTAAGTGTTTATTTTCATCTAGAGACCTCCTCAATGATTTCATAGGTCTCAACTCCTTGGTTTATGTGATTTATCTGAAATTCAAGAGCAAAGTGGAATGTAGCATGTGATTGAAAAACAAATAAAAATATGGGGGTTTTCTTATGTCTACCCATGTCTGCACCAAATCAGAGTGGTCGGAGTTTTCCCTGGTTTTGATGATTTTGCAGAAAAAGCTGCCACAACTGTACAAAGCTTCTGTAAATCATTTGTGGACAAAAAGACAAGAAACTGTAGAGATGTGATCCCCCTTTCCCCGGGTTACCTTAAGAACTCTATTCAGGTAGTACTCAACTTACAACACTTAGAAATATTTAGTGACTGTTCAAAGTTGCAATGGCACTGAAAAAACTGATTTATGACTGTTTTTCATATTTACGACTGCTCAGTGGTGGGATTCAATTTTTTTTATTATTGGTTCTGTGGGTGTGGCCAGGTGGGTGCGGCCAGGTGGTCATGTGACTGGGTGGGCATGGCTATGTGGTTTTTTCTCCCTTTCGCAGCATTCCACCCCCGCACCCCATTTTTTGCCTACTGGGCCTCAGGGAAGCCTCCTGGGAGCAAATATGAGGCATGGGGAGCCCACGCAACATCCCCCAACAGTCCATTTTTTGCCTACTGGGCCTCAGGGAAGCCTCCTGGCGAGGTAAGTACAATAGCGAGGGGAGGATCAGCTGTGTTGCGTGATTTAGATTACCTAGAAAGCAAGAAATCCAATGATTTCCTGCTTTCTAGCTAATCTAAATCATATGGCACAGCTGATCATCAGAAATACCAGTTTTTTTACTACCGGTTCAGCAGAACTGATAGCATTTTTTACTACCAGTTCTCTTGAACTGGGTCAAATCGGTAGAATACCACCACTGAGACCACTGCAGTATCCCCATGGCCACATGATCAATTATTCAGATGCTTGGCAAGGGGTTTGTGTTTATGACAGTTGCAATGTCCCAAGATCACATGATCAGCTTTTGCAAAATCAATGGGGAATTCAGATTCACTTAAGAACTGTGTTACTAACTTAACAAATGCAACCAGTCACTTAACAACTCTGGCAAGAAAAGTTGTAAAATGGGAGAAACTCACAAAGCAACATAAAATTTGGGTTCATTGTGGTTGTAACTCGAGGACTACCTATGTTACTCTGTATCTCTAATGGGATGTCAGAATAACCCTGGGAGAAAGAAGGAGAAGGAGAAGTTGCAGTCCCAGCAAGGGTCAAACTGAAGCTAATTCAGCTCACAGAAGGAATAAGTGCAAAGAAAGGGACTCAGAAGTTCTCAGTTCCCTGGAAAGTAAAAGCCAGGTGGAGAGAAGTGCTTTCAGACTTGCAAGATTCAGACACTGTAACATTACAATAAAAGCAGTGTTGGTACTCATGGCTTGATTTTTTTTTTTTTTGGGGGGGGGGGTTGTTTGCTTGAAGTACCTTGAAGCAGGGGTGGGATTCAAAAATGTCAACAACTGTTTCTGTGGGCGTGGCTAGATGGGTGTAGCTTCTTCTTCTTTTGCACACCCACACCCATTTTTTTTGCCTCCTAGACTTCAGGGAAGCGTTTTTGTTCCCAGGAAGCTTCCTTGGGGCCCAGGAAGGCAAAAAATTGAGTGCAGGGGAGGGGTGCCAATTTTTGCCTCCTAGGCCTCTGGGAAGCCTCCTGGGCGAAGCAGTAAGACAGCAAGGGGGATCTCAACACAGCTGATCATTGGAACAGCTGATCGACGGGAGGGAGGAAAAAGAAATACCTTAAGGCCCTGTCACACTGCCCAACGGATGCAAAACGTATGTAAAAAGGACACAACGGATGAGCAAAATGTTCCATCCGTTGTTATCCGCTCTCAAAAGGGGCAAAAATTTGCATAACCAGAGCGGACAACACGGAAAGGAATGGACGCGGGGAGGACGCAGAGCGGATGGAAAGCGGATGCGGAATGGAAGCCTAGCGGATGGGAGCGGATGACACATCCGCTAGGCTTCCGGGGGACCTCAGCAAAGCGGATGCGGAACGGATACAGCGGATGCAGAGCGGATGCACAGCAGATGAAGCGGATGCAGAGCGGAAGCCTAGCGGATGCACAGCGAAAGCCGAATGGATGCCGAGCGTTAATTGCGCATGCGGGGGGGATGCATTGCGTAAGCCACGCGGATATAAAGGGAAGCAGCTCTCACGTGGCCAGCATTCGGAGGAAAGACCTGCTGCCAGATACATTGAGTCCTTGCCTGCCCTGCCTGCATGCCTGCCTGCAAGCCTTGCTGCCAGCCTTGCTGCCAGCCTGCCTCCAAGCCTCCTGGCTGGCCTCCCTGCCAGCCTTGCTCTCTGCCTGCCTGCCAGCCTTGCTGCCAGCCTGCCTTCCAGCCTCCCTGCCAGCCAGTCTGCCTGCAAGCCTTGGTGCCTACCTGCCTGCCTGCCTTGGTGCCTGCCTGCCTGCCTTGGTGCCTGCCTTGGTGCCTGCCTGCCTGCCTGCCTGCCAGGCTTCCTGCCAGCCTTGGTGCCTGCCAGCCTCCCTGCCAGCCTCCCTGCCAGCCAGCAACCCCACAACCATGGGGAAGAAGCGAAAGCCTCAGCAACCTGCCGCCATCCCTGGCAACAGGGAAAGGGCCACCCTCCCGCCCCCTGTCCCTGACTCTGCTTCTGCTGGGGCTTCTGCTGCTCGGGCTCACTCTTCTGGTGCTGGAGCTTCTACTGAAGCTGCTCCTGGAGGTGGTGCTTCTGCTGGTGCTTACTCTGTTGAAGCTGCTCCTGGTCCTGCTGGTCCTGCTGGTCCTGCTGGTCCTGCTCATGCTCCTGGACTTGCTCGTACTGCTCGTACTGCTCGTGCTCCTGGTCTTGTTCGTCCTGCTCGTCCTGCTTGTGCTCCTGGTCCTGCTCGTGCTCCTGGTCCTGCTGGTGCTGCTGCTGCTGCTGCTGCTGCTGATGATGATGATCCTGCTGGTGCTGCTGCTGCTGCTGCTGCTGCTGATGATGATGATGATCCTGCTGCTGCTGATGATGATGATCATGATGATGATTATGATCCTGCTGGTGATGATGAGGATGATGATGATGATCCTGCTGCTGCTGCTGGTGGTGGTGTGGAGGAGCAGCCCCTACTACCTGGGAGCTCCTCTGATGAGGGCTCATCTGGTCCTGCCAAAGGGAGGAAGAGGTGTATGTGGGGACGGGAGAGGAGGCAATACTATATTGAGGAGGAACACGAGGATGAGGTGCTGGAGTGGCTGAGAGAGAATGACTATCTGTGGCGGAAGGGACAACAAAAGGAAGCAGGCTGCTTGGAGAGAGAGGGTGGAGAGTATGGGTTACACTTCGGACGTGCTCCTCGGCTGGTGGAAGCACATGCACACCTGGTACGGGAAGCTGCACCTAAAGAAATCTGGCCAGGCCACGGTTAAGCTGACGGACAGAGAGACCTATGTCATGGCCAAGTGCAGTTTCCTGGAGGGTGAGATCCACCACCAAGGAGCACCAGGAGCCCCTCTCACGACCCTCTCTCTCCGGCAGCCTGCTGAGAGCCAGTCCTCTTCCAGCCGAGAGTCAGTTCCTGTCTCCAGGCAGGTTTCTGAGGAGCATGCCACGGCGGAGAACCCGCGGACAGGTGTTGTAACCATGGTGAAGCGCATGGAGGACTCCCTGGTGCGGTGGGAGAAAGGAGACGTCGCGTCCACCACAGCCATAGCCGCATCCACCACCACCCAGCTCCACCTCCACAGAAAGGCAGAGAGCCAGACAGCAGGAGAGGCAGAGCCACACTGTCCTGCTGGAGATCAGGGACACCATCCGCACCAGCATAGATCTCCTCTCTCAGCTGGTCAACACTGACTCCTCATCCTTCAACTGCAAGCCCTTCCTCACCTATGTCAACCAGACCCTCAGGAACATGGAGAAACCCCAGTACCAGGTGGCGAAGGACCGGATCACCAAGCTGCTTCACAACCCTCCAGATCCAGAGGAACCTGCTCCCACCCAGTCCAGGTGTGCTCCTCCACCCCTGGTGATGTCCCTCCCATTCCAAGGCTTCCCACAGCCCCTCACCTACCACGGCTACGGCTACCAGGAGGTCCAGCAGCACAGGCAGCAGCCCTTCCCAGTCCAGGCACAGAGTCATCGGGCAACACCATTGCCACCGGTTCCACTGACGCCACCGATGCCACCCACGTCAATGATGCCACCGACGACAGCGATGCCACCCACGCCACCGATGCCACCCACACCCGTCCTCACCCAGCTGCAGACCAGACAGCCCCACTACACTACTCCTTCCTCCACCCCACAGCCAAGCCCGGCCTCAGTACATCTGTCATCAGTACTGGGGCTGACACCCCATGGCATGGAGGAAGGACCTCTCAGCATCATGGGTCTGAGCCAGCTGTCTGAGAGCTTCCTCAACACACCGTCCCCTGTTGTCCTCTCGGGGCCAGGCACCCCAATGACGATACAGACCAGCACTCCAGCACCACCCACCTCCACAGCACCTGGACCCTTCACCCCTGAGACTGGGCACACCTCCAAGTGACCAAGAGGAGTGCCAGAGACTGGGTGTGGACTTTATTTGGACACTTGACTTGGATCATTTTTCTTTTACAGCTTGTTGTTCAATAAGGTTTATCTTTGATTCACACACTTGCTTCATTTCTTTTTTTTAATAAAGTCTTGGTGGAAACTTTTAGAATTGGTTTAAGCCTTTACATGCTTGTGGGATGGGTTAAGATAGCAGTGGGATGGGCAGGGATACCTTTGGGATGGGTAATAGCTGTGGGATAGATAAACCTCCAGTGCAAGCATAGTGGGACTGTATGGTCCACCCTCCCAGGTGCCACACCTATGGCCCTTTATTATCAATAATAATGAAATAATCATCCACACATGTCAACACAAACACAACTCTTTATTAAATGCCCTGTTCATTGTAGGCCCACCCAACATACATGGCCCAATCTCATCCGTGTGATGAGACAGGCTGAAGGAAGCACCCATTAATCATCTGTCATCCTGTCTTGCCACTCCACTGCTCCAGCTGGGGAGTTGCACCAGTGTCTCAGGAGGTTGCGCTGCTTCTTCCTTTCACGTGAGGCTCTGTTGGGGTCTTGCACATCCTCAGTGTCTATCAGGTTTCGCCCTTGCCTCCATTCCCCAGGCTCCATGTCCCCATTGCCTTGCTGGAGGTCAACGAGCCTGTTCTGCAAGACTGGGTAGCAGGTGCGCATGAGATTGTGCAGGATGCAGCAAGCTTCCACGATCCTCCTCACGGTCTCTGGGTGATGCTACATGGTGGTGAGAAGTACCTGGAACCTGTTGGCCAGGATGCTAAAGGTGTTCTCCACCACCCGCCTTGCCCTGGACAGCCTGTAGTTGAAGATCCTCTCTTCACGGGGGAGGAGTCTGGAAGTGTAGGGCTTCATGAGGTAGGTTGTGAGGGAGAAGGCGTCATCCCCCATGATGAAGTAGGGCACATCTTGTGTGTCGTTGGGCAGGGGTTCTGGATCTGGGAAGCCCATGATGAGGTTGCGTTCCAGCTCCTCCTTGAGGTGACTGGCGTTGTATACCTGGGCATCTGAAGATGAGCCGTTGCCTGAAGCATCGATGTACATGAACTTGTAGTCAGCATCGACCATGGCAAAGAGGACGATGCTGAAGAAGCCCTTGTAGTTGAAATAACTGGACCCCGACTCGGCTGGCGCTTTGCAGGCCACGTGCTTGCCATCTATGGCTCCAACGGTGTGTGGGAAGTTCCACCTCTGATACCACTGCTCTGCAACTTTCTTCCATCCTTCATCAGTGGAGGAGCACTGGAGGAGCCCTTCCAGGTATTCTTCGATGATGGCCTGCACCACTTCTCTGACCACAATGCTGATGGTGTTGTGTGGCACCCTCCAGCCGTACTGCATGCTCCTGTGGGTGGTCCCTGAGGCCAGGTGGCGTAGAGTGAGTGCCACCTTGAGCCCAGGGTCCAGGCTGGGCCGGAAGTTGGTGTTTGCCTTGGTCAACCTGGGTGTCAGCCGCTGCACAACTTCATCAAACATGGCTGGAGGCATCCTCATGAAGTTCTGGAATGCACGAGGGTCTTCGTTCCTGAGCTCCACTATCAGGTTGTTGTACAGTCCATACTCTGCTCTTCTCCCGATCCATCTTCGGACCCAGACGCTTCTTGGCCGCCTCCTTTTCTTCCCGTAGTAGAGTTCACAGAGCCTGTAGATGGCTTCGCACTGTTGCAGAAGGATGGTGGCTGCCAAAAGGACTGTGTTACGATCCACGGTGGACATGACTGGATGCTGTGGAAGAGCAAGAGTCAGATGAAGGCTGCAGAGGTCTGCACAGCTGGGCTGCTGGTCTGAAAGTGAGATGCAGTTGAGTTGCTCCCCCTTTTTATAGGCAGTATAGGTGTCCCTTTGAATCCTCTAGGCATCCTGTAGGCATCCTCTAGGTATCCTCTAGGAATCCTCTAGACATCCTTAATATCCGAGATAGGTCCCCTCTGCGAACGTTTTTCCCGTTTTAAATGCTTTGTTTCCGTGCTGCATCCGCTAGGCATCCGTTCTGCATCCGTTCTGCATCCGTTCCGCTTCCTCCCTGTGTCCGAGCGGATTCGAGTTGCGTGGATGCAGAACAGATGCCTAGCGGATATAGCGGATGCGTTACGGATGCAGAACGGATGCCTAGCGGATGCGTAGCGGATGCAGAATGGACGAATTGGATACATTTTCTGCGCAAAAGTTTTGAGCAGCTCAAAAGTTTCTGAGCGGATGAAACGTCCATAAACGGATGCTGGACGGATAGAGAGGAAGCAAAACGGAGGCAGTGAGTACAGAATGGATACATCGCGTTAACCAACGGATGGCAAGCTTTTTTGTCCGTTTTACATCCTCTTTGCATCCGTTGGTGCAGTGTGACAGGGGCTTTAAGGAGTGACTGGGCTGGGGACAACACAGTCAGCAATGTTGTGCATGCACATAATGTTTCACATGTGCGATAAGATTAAGCAAGTAATCCTTTGACTTGATGGTTTTGAGCAATTATTATCCTGTCCACAAACTTTGTAATGGAGGTTTCTGAGAAGGCGATCAACCAGTAGTTGTGGAAGATCCAGGGGGACCTTCCAAAACTCAATTCAGGCTGGAATATTATACTGGGATGATATTGCTTGTGTTTGTTAGTATTTTTGCAGAATAGAAGGGGAGTGCATCCTTGCGCTCCTTGATCACCCAGTGGCATTTGATAGTCTTTATCAATATATCCTGCTGGACTAGCAAAGGGGTTTAGAGTTGGAGGACATCAGTCACAGAGGTTCCTCTTCTTTCAAAACAGCTGGTTTCAGTCAGTGTTGACTAAAAGGGAGATGCCATCCGTCAGTTTGGTGTTTGGTATCATAATATTTAGATGATACTCAGCTTTCTATCTCAACACTGGACACACTAAATAATATTTTCAGTGTCGTTTCCCAGTGTCTGGATCTTGTGTGAATCTGAATGGGGGAGAACAGACATGCTCAGTCTTGTCAAGACCCAGTATTTGTGGATATTCTTTCCCTGTCCCCTCATCTTCAGATTGTCCATCTTACTGTAAGTCTTATATGGGCCTATACTTCCCTATTCAAGGCCATCATGGACTCACAAGTTTTGCTTAAAGAGGACCTAGAAGCTGTGGCCAAGTGGGCCTTCACATATAGCATCAGTTGTGCTTGTTCTTAAATTGAGAGACTCTCTGAACAGTTACTTGTAGTCGCAACATTTTGAAAACTGCAGCCTTTCAAGACTTCAGAACTGGTCCAAAATGCAGCAGCACATGTGGTGATGGACATGCCCATATAAGTTGTACTAGTTGCCAGTGAGCTTCTGAGTGTAATTAAGAATTGATTATCACCTATAAAGTTCTGCATGGCATGGGATCAGGTTATGGTTTCTGCCCATCCAGTAAGATCAGCTAAAATTCATACTCTTCAGTACACTTCTGTCCATTTTTATATGCTACATTATTCAAGTACCCTTTTATAAGATACCCACATCACTTATATTTCTCAACCGATTTCTAAAGTCAGATTATTTTGTTTTTTGAATCTAAACAAGATAGGATTTCTGTGGCATTTTTGAAACTAATAGAATTATTTGTTAATAAGGTGCCACAGATTACAATCCTTAGATCCATGAAATTCCCATGAAAGGAAAATATTTTATAAAGATTGATAGAGAGAGAGAAAGACAGAGACAGGAACAGAGAGATACACACACGTGTATTCTGTATACCCTGACAAATAATCAATAAACCTGAACTGAAATTTGCAGAAGGAATTCTGAACACTTTCCTGAAATCACCTTTGGGAAAACCCAGATTCACATAGCATGCTAAGGCACTGAACATTCAGCTTCCAAAGTAGGTAAATGGGATTACGCCCTTACCATTCCCATTGCACTGCCCCCCTTATACCAAGTTTGTGCCAGAATTTAGGTCCCTGCCTATTCAAGGACATGAAAATTGAAAACAATGATAAGCTTTGAGTTGTCATTTCCAAACAAAACATATAGAATGCCCTAACCTGTTTGCATGAATTAAAACAGAAGGGGAAACTGTTATTTATGTATTTTAAAAGGAGAGCAAATGTTCAAAGTTTAAAAAATATCATCCCTCCAAAGCCAATACAGTTCATCCATCAAAGAACTAATAAAATCCATCTATGGGAAGACAGCCCTACTTTAAGTGAGCAAAACTTTGCCAAGTTGGGACATTAAGGTACTGCTTTATTCTTGACTCTTTGCTCTCTGAACACCAAGTTCCCATAAAGAAATGTAACCAGTTCACTGTAGTGGATGTTGTGCTTCGTGCAGCTGAACACAGCAACAATATCCCAGGAAATATTTGTTGAGACCCTATGGACCAAAACTTCTAGATGGAGTTCAAGGTCTCCCTGAGAATCTGGAGAGAAATTCAGACAAAGTTTTGATCAAAAAAACTTGTGTGTTTTTGTTGTGATTTGTTGTGTGGCATTTTTCCCTGCACACTAATTCTCATATTTATTTTGGTTTACCATGAAATCCTAAACCCCACCCCTCAAGATAAATAAAATGTGGACTTTGCTGCTTAAATAGAGGAAACCAAAAATTCATGAATGTTCTTCTTACTGTTTGTTGATCTAGGTATCCTCATTTATTACCAGAAAGTATTTCAACATAATCCTGCTTTTTATGTTCCATCATTACTATAATTGAAACCACTGTGGATTTTAGGTAACTGGAGTCAATAATTGTTGCGCTGTTTGGGTTAATGTGAGGGTACAAACAGATAAAGAAATGTTTGAGTTTAGAACATTTCCTTCATTCAAAGCCAATAAAGTTCATCCACCCCAGAACTAATAAAGTTCATCCATGGGAAGTTCATCCTACTTTAAGTGAACAAGACTTTGCCAAAGTAGGATATTAAGGTACTGCTTCATCTTTGACTATTTGCTCTCTGATCATCTAGTCCCCATAAAGCAGTTTAACTACTACACTGCAGTGGATGTTGTGCTTCATATAGCTAAACTTTGCAACAGTATCCCAAGGGAACATTTGTTCACGATTTCCATTCCTGTTATTTAAACAACAACAACAACCAGGATGGTGGTCGCGCGGGAAAGAATGGAATTTTCAAGTATCAAGAAAGAAAAACTATAAAAGAATGGAGAGAAGATCAGAGAACATAAGTAAAATCTACATCAACCTTACATAAATTAGCCAAACAAAGATTGCATTCTACCTCAGCTGCACAAAAGATCAGGTTCAGCTTTTGTGTATCTTAGGATTCATGAATATATTACTTATTTTCCTTTTTATATATCCAGGATAACAGGAGCTAAAAGTTTCTGAATCAGAAATCCACCTTTATAAACTAGAATATGAAAACTTCTGACAGTTGTGGAAACTTCATTCTTATTTTTTTCTTCTTCTTCTGAATTGCTATCACTATGAACATCTGCTTTTGTTTTGGTTGGAATATATTAGAGAAAAAGATAAAGAAATAGAAGAACTGTTGACTTTCCAGATATATGTAACTATCTGGTATTACTGGTGAATAAAGTAACATCCAGAAATCACCACATATAAGTGTGTATGGGTGTCTCTGTGTCTGTGTACATGTGTTGACTTTAGGCAATTAGCTGAGCAAGTCCTTGATGTTTTCTTGGCACCATTTCAGAAGTAGATTGCCATTGCCTGCTTCCTAGGGCTAGGAGGGAACAACTGATCCAAAGTCAACCAGTTAGCCCATTTGCTAGCTGATCACAAGAGTGAACTGGTCCTTGTGTGTGTGTGTGTCCATGTACATGTGCGTATGGAATAGGAGTCTGTAATTGGTGGAAATGTTCTTAGAAATCATCCAATGTTATGCTCACTGCACAAATTCACTACTGCAGCTTCTCTGAAGGTGGCCCTTCATCTTCTATTTACATTTCTCCAGCAAAGATTTAGTTGCCTTCCAATATCATCGTTCCACTGTTGAACAGCTCTTAAAATGAAGTTGTTTTTTTCCTGGTGCCCAGTGAAAATTGGTTTCCTTGTAATTTAAATCTAGTACTCCTTATCTTGTCTTCCCATTTTCTATACAACAATCCTTTGGAAAGATGAAAACAGATATTATATTATCTGCAATCTTCTTGCCCATGACAACAACACTTCTAATTGTCCTTTTCAAAGTCTTTCTGAAACATTAAGGTGTTTACTCCCCCCCCCCCTATATTTATATTGTCTGCAAATTTGATATTTAATCATTATTTAATTTCTCATCCAAGTTCTTCTCTACTAGGCTCCCTTAGAAGGCTTGGTTGGAAACTTAGATGAAGTCAGCCCACATTAGGTCCACCACATTTTCACAGTCAACCCAACAGGTGACTCTCCCAGAAAAGAAGACCGGATTGCTTGGCATGGCTTACATAAGCATTCCAGCTGCAGTCAAGCTGAACAATCAGTTCCCATAATCTCAACTCTATAACTCTGTTGATACAGCCCAAGGTTGCATTTGCTGTTTAGACAGTTGCATACACTACTAGTTTATGATGATCTTGCTTTATCAAGACAGCCTGATCTTCCTCTTGTGGCTAATATTGAAATACCAGTAATTCTTAAATACAATGCAGCAAAGGCAAATCAGGTATTCTTCTTCACCAATCATATCAAGTCTTTATTGAAAAGCCTCATACTTTCAAAACAGTTTATAAATCCTCTCAAAAGCAAGTAAAATTAAGCAGAGAAACAAAATAAAAATTATTCAACTGACCAAAAAAAGGAAAATTTAGCCATACATGTGCAATTAATCTAGAAAAGGATGTCTGTGTGTCCTCTTTTATTTATCAGACCGCATTTTGTTGGAATACATGTTGGAATGTATTATGTGCAACAACTACAATAGTGTTCAGCCAGTAGATGGCAGTGTTTCTAAGTTTGCTAGGTATAATCTATGATATATACTCTATGGCAGAGGTGGTATTCAGCGGGTTCTGACCAGTTCTGGAGAACCAGGAATGGAAATTTTAAGTAGTTCAGAGAACCAGCAAATACCACTTCTGACTGGAGATTTTACAGTATCCTTCCCCTGTCACACCCACCAAGCCACACCCAAAGAACCGGTAGGAAAAAAATTTGAATCCCACCACTGCTCTATGGTTCTGAGATTTTCCTGTTACAGTTAAAATGGTTAAGCAAGAACACCATGGTGACTGTACACTTTGATATGTAGGCTATATATAAACATATTTTCTAACACATTTCAACATAATCCTGCTGTTCATGATTCATCATTATTATTATTGATACTACTGTGGATTTTAGGTGCCTGGGTTCAATAATTGTTGCAGTATTATGAACGTTGGGCTAATGTGAGGGTACAGATAAAGTTTAGAGTTCAGAACATTTCATTCATCCAAAGCCAATAAAATTCATCCACTACAAAAGAAATAAACTGTATCCATGGAAAGAATCACACCTTAAGTGAGCAACTTTGCCAAGATAGAACACTAAGATATTGCTTCATCCTTGGCCCTCTGATCATCTGGTTCTCATAAAGAAATTTAACCACTTCATTGCTGTATTTGATTTATACAGCTGCAACACTATTCCTAGGGAATACTTGTTTAAGAAGATCAGAGCGCATAAATAAAATCCACAGGAACCTTACATAAAATAGCAAAATAAAATTGCATTCCATTTTAGCTGCATAAAATATTCAGATTTTGTGTATCATAAGATTAATGAATGTATTATTGTCCTTTTTATATAACCAAGTATTCACAGTTAATGGTGTTTGGGTCAGAAATGTATTTTTATAAACTAGAATATATCGAACAATAGTGGACACTTCATTCCTGTTTTGTTTCTAGATTGCAGATGACAAGCTCAAAATCACCCAGCTGGTGTCAGGGCTCCAACAAATCCACCCTCACTGACATCAAAAGTCTCTAGCCACATCTCAGAGAAAATTGATTTATTAAAGGTTGCCATGTTGGCGCGTGGCTGGGTGCAGCTGATACTAAATTACATCATACATTTCTACCTTGACCCTGGTCATCCCCCCACCCGCTAGATGTGACTTCTCCAATGGGACACATCCATCTCCAAGTCATCCATCATGCTCTCATATAACCTTCTTATGCTGACAACTTTGGGCTACTGGGGTGATTATCTAGGCATTTCAAGAATGCCTTGGTTTCCCCCACTCCCTTTTTCTGGCAGTTAAAAAGAGGAAAGGAGTATCTTTTTAGTTGACATTCAGCTCCCCTCACTTCCTGAAGGTGACCTGTACAACACAAAAGGAAAACAAATGTATCACAGGTGTTAGGGATAACATTGTTCACCCTAACTGTTTTAGGTGAAATAATAACTATGAATCATAGTTAGTGTATGCAGCTTTAACTGTAAAATAGCAATTGTGGGAGTGGTTATGAAAACCATTTAAAAGTAGCAAGTCTACGGCTTGCTCTCTCTCTCTGGCTTTGATGATCCCTGATTACTGCTTGGAATCAAGACTGCATTGCTCGAACGGGAGAGACAACAACGGACTGATTTAT
>BLBF01000032.1:26371107-26405447 GCA_015471245.1 Laticauda colubrina
TGTTTAGCTTGTCTACCTAACCCTGGTTGGGGAACCCAGGCTTAACAACAGGTATAGAACTTAGGGTTGTAAAACACCCCCCTCCCAAAGTTTGGTTGGGTTTTCTGCATGGAATCTCATCACAAGATGATCAGCTTGGACATTCCTACTCTTTACCCAAGATGCCTCTGATAAAGGGTAGCCCTTCCACTTGATTAGATATTGGAGTTGTCTCCTGTGCCACCTTGAATCAAGGATTTGCTGCACCTCATAATGGGTTTGGCCTCCTATGACCATGGGGTCTGGGGGTTCATGAGGTGGTGGCTTCAGGGTCACAACAGGTTTTAAGAATACCGGGTGTATTTTCTCTAACAGTCAGGGCAACTTCAGTTGCACCGTGACTGGGTTGATAACTTTACTATGGGGAAAGGTCCCATGAACTTTGGCCCCAGCTTACTAGGAAGCCTTAACATCAAGTACTTGGTGGATAGGTAGACCTTCTCTCCCACCTGGAATGGCCTTTGTGGGGTCCGGTGTTTGCCTGTTTGTTATAGCTTTGTACCGCTTTTGCCAGCGCCTCTTTTACATTTTCCCAAGTTGCTTTCAGTGTTGACATCCAATTGGTCAGGTTGACTGAGGAGGGGGATCCCTTGAATACTCAGGCACTGGGATGAAGTCCATGCCACTCATTACTTTGAAGGGGGTTAGTCCTGTGCTACTGTGAATAGCATTATTGCATGCAACCTCCGCAAAAGGCAGGTCTGTCCAATTGGATTGCTGATAATTCACGTAGCATCTCAGATATTGCTCTACCATGGCGCTCAATCTCTTTGCCCCACCCCCCATTGGTGCTTGGATGAAAAGCCAAGCTAAGACCCTGGGACAACCCAATAGTCTGCAGGAACTCCAAATTTTAGCAATGAACTGGACTCCTTTGTCTGAGATAATTCTTTGTGGTATTCCATGATAGATGTGTTTGAAAAACAGCTTGGCTAACTAGTAGGCTGAGGGTAGCTTGCTGCACAGTATGAAATGTGTCTGTCAGGAAAATAAGTCTTTTACAGTCCAGATCACCGTGTTTCCTCTACTTTTCGGTAACTTTACTATGAAATCCATTGCGATCTCCTCCCACGGCCTCGTTTGGTTCTGCAGCCGTCTGTAGCAATCCGGGAGGCTTTCCTGTCAATTTTTTTCATTGCGGCGCAAGTGGTGCAACTCTTCACATAGCTGTCTTTATCTTGATAGACCACCAGAATTGCCTCTGACCTAAGTGTAAAGTTTTTAAGAACCCAAAATGGCCTGCCGGTTTGGCATCGTGGCTCCTCTGAAGGACTAGACTACGTAGAGATTCTGGGATGTAGAGAGTTTTGTTCCTTTCCAGGCTAGATCATCTTTTCGTTAAGATGTGTTGATTGTCCCACAACCAGTTCAGTTCAGTTTTTTATTTTGTGGCTAAGTCGTCTGTGGGTCGGTCTTGTCAGCATCTGGTGGTTACTTGGGCAGCTATTTGGATAGGGGAAATGGGACACATCCATCTTCAAGTCATCCATCATGCTCTCCAATAACCTTATATTCCGACAACTTTGGGCTACCGAGGTGATTATCTAGACATTTCAAGAATGCCTTGTTTTCCCCCACTCCCTTTTTCTGGCAGCTAAAAAGACCAAAGGAGTATCTTTTTAGTTGACAGCTGGCCTGTTCCTAGGTTAATGCCTTAGCCACTATAATAAACTGGCCTTCAAATATACATGGGTATATTTATGTGAGCATTCATATATTTGTGCGAATGAATGTTGATAACATTCAATCATGGAATGTAAAAAGTGGAGGTCATCCAATCCAAGTCCATGGCTACTGTAAGAATTATTCTAACTTCATTGAAGGTGGCCCTCCATGTTCTGTTTAAACCTCTTCAGCAAAGAAAATTTAATTACTTTCAAATGTCATCTGTCCCACTGTTGAACAGCTTTTATCAAATGGACTTTTTTTGATGCCCTATAAAAATCTACTTCCTTGTAATTTTAATGTGCCATTCCCCATCTTACCTTCTGGAACAATTCTTTCCCATTTTCTATAGAACAGTCCCTCAGAAAGATAAAAGATTTCATGTTCCCTTCAATCTTCTCCTTGCCTAGTTACATGAGAGCAACACTTACAATCCTATAAGAGCCATGGTGGTGCAGTGTTTAAAGTGCAGTACTGCAAGCTACTTCTGCTGACTGCAATTTGGCCGTTCGAATCTCACCAAGCTCAAGGTTGAGTCAGCCTTCCAGCCTTCCGAGGTGGGTAAATTGGGGACCCAGATTGTTGGGGGCAACATGCTGACTCTGTAAAACACTTAAGAGAGGGCTGTAAAGCACCGTGAAGCAATATATAAGTCTAAGTGCTATTGCTATTCGAGATCAATGTTGCATCAGAAGTTTGTATCAACAGTACAGGAACCCAGTGAGGCATTTGTAGGGTTAATTCCTTCAGAAAAACAAGCACAGATGCTTAATTAAATGATATGAAAGGTTTTGGCCTTAAAATGACAATGTAGTAATTTATTTAGGAATCCACAACTTTCTGCATTATCTTCTAGCTCCCTCATTTACAACCCCCCCCCCCCACATCTCCCTTTCCAACACTTCTATTAAAGTTAGGAATGGACTATAAATAAAGGCAAAGGGATGCTAGCAGTTTCCTTGTATCTTCAGATCTAAGTTAGTCAAAGCAGGAAAATAAGAAATATGAGTTGTCCATTAAGTGTGTCAGTATATCAATGAGCATTTCTCCACATTCATGTTCTTCTCTTAAATTTTCTACCTGAACTCTGTCTTTTCAAAAAAAAATTCACATCCATCTTATTTGAGAGGTATTTCCAGCTAGCTCCAGTTATTACGATTCAAGAAATCAGGTCCATATTTATTTTCCAGCAGTCAAGGTAGGATAATCCACATCCCTTTCAACTGAAGATTTGCAACAGTTGGAAAGAAAACAAGATCTCTCTGTAGGTGACAGCCTTATAGTTAAAAGAAAACGGAGTGTCTTCCCCATTTGTACATTTTTTTCTCTTGTTAACTGATACTGAGTAAAACTAAGAGGGAATCCCAAATCAACACCTAATCATTTGTTGTTATTGTAAATATAACATGTTTACCTTTGAGAAACAATGACTATTCACAATAGTAGTAACTTACAACAGCACAAAAGCATTCATGTACATATTTTGACTCATTTTGCTAAAATAACACATGGAGAGTAATGCCACTACTTTGTTACAAAGGAAGAGAAAGACTGGTTTTATTAGACTTTCTTTTCAAGCTAGATTTCCTTTCAGCTGCAATGATGAAATGTTTTATTTTAGGTGGCCTCCCACTGAGAATTCGAAGGTATGCAACATATAAGCACACACATTGCAACCTTATTAACTCAATAGGGCACTCTGATGTTGTGATTGCTGCTTGCTGCTCATATGGCCTGTTTTAAAATTGTCCTAAATTATTACAGTATGGCTTCAAAACAGTAATAGCCAACTTTGCAAAATACATTAAACCAAAAACCAAGGAAACCTACTGTTCATGCAAAATACATGAACTCAGCAAAAAATATTCTTCCTCAGCCTGAGGAAGACTAGTACTTGAATTCTCAATTAGTCTGTATTATGACACTCATTTACTCTCACTGTGACTTATCTTACCTTCAAAAAATATTAAGAAACCCATTCCTTGATGGAGCCATGGACATAAAAATCAATTTTATATGTCAAAATAAATATTCTGGAGCCAAAAAGCAGTGGGATTATTTTTAGTGTGGTCCCAGATTTCATTTTTCAGATATAATTTGGTAAAAAGACAAAAGAATCTTGATAGTCAAATCCACCTGAGAAAATATCCATTTTAATTGGACTGAACGACTTTCTTCCAATGTCATGCCTCTGCTAAGTCTAGAAACAAGATCTGAAGGCAACAATTCCTATCTCTATGGCTGCTTTCTAACAGCAGATTTTCTAAAGTGTGATGCTTCTGAATTTACAGCAGGCCTACATCATTTGTGACCAACAGCCACAAATTTGCTTTTGCAAGGATCTGCCTAAAGTCATAGTCACCATCTCTTCCAGCAGCCACATGTTCCAAGTGTTTATTATTCATAGAGTGAAGAGGACTTCTTTAGTTAGTCCTAAATAGACTTTAAATCACGGCTGTTAAACTCTTGGCCCATGGGCCGAATGCATCACATGCAGGCCACACCCACACACACTTTAGCGAAGGGGGGAAAGTCCCAATACATCATGTGATGACGCCACGCAACATGTGATGACGCCACGCGAATTGCTGATCTAAATCTACATCGTTGGAGATTCCCTTTCTGTTCTGGTAATATAAGAGGGTAAACACTGGAGAAATACTACTACTGCAAATGTACAGTGTTGCAATCCTGATCATAACACAATGTAGAGAAGATCACTACACTTCCATAGTGACTTTATTTCCAACATATAACTTGCACAAGTTAGTCTTCTGCCTCTCTGAAGTTATTCCCTTTTTGACAAAGTTGTGCAGATTCCAATTTCACAATATGGTTACTTTAAAAGTCATTGTTCAATTCTGAAGGACTCTAAAAATATTTTCCCTGAGATTCAGCAGAAAAAAATACAGCATTATAAATTATGGATATTTCATTTTAGTGGTATCATGAAATGTCAACATTTGGCAAACATTTCTCAGTAGTACATACAAATCAAAAGCGTTCCAAATTTCTCGGTTCCAGAATGCAATGTTCATAGACTCTGAGGAAGAAGGCCAAACTAAAAAGTATAACTTACAAATCTCTTACTCCAAACAAAATAGCATCGCAAATGGGATAAGACTATTTCCTATTTCGTTCAAGATTTAAAGAAACTGGTCTGATAAAGACTTTGTGCTGTAACAAATGAGAGACTAATTGGAATTAAATTATACTTGGCTGTGCAAAGCATTCACAAAAGGAACTTTGCAGGTGCAAAAATAAGAATGTGTAGATTTAGCCACTTGGACCAGGGATCAATTTCAAAACAGCTGCACAAGCTAGGAAAAAGACAGGACTGCTTTAATGATCCAATGTGAAGTGCTTTGCTGACATTGTTGCATGTTTCAAAGCATCTCTTTCAAACCCTTTGCCCAGTTCAACTGTAGATAAGAGTCACTATAATTACTTACAGTAACACAAATACTAAATTCAAGACAATGGTCCTGAGACACTTGAGTTAAATATTATAAAGTTGTTCTACACAATCTTCTGCAAGTAATTTGCATGGGATCTGTGGAAGGAAGGCTGAAAAACCAGCAGCATCTTCCAAACAAGCATCCTACTTCCATTCTCCTGCTCTCTCAGGAATTTGAGCAATTTTTGACCTGGAATTTTATGAAAAGTGAGAGCTGAGAGGGTTTACATTAACACTGAATTGTTTGATCTGAGCCTGGACATTTCTGTCAAGAAATCTGTGCATGGTGTAGTGGTAGATGCTATGCCAATCTTCTCAGTTCAATATACCAAAAGTATATTGTAACAAACTTCCGTGAACATACATGGCTGCAAGTTGCAAGATGATTTGGTTCTTAAGAAAAGGTTTGGCAGAGGAAGGGAGGAAGGCCAAACTTCCTTCTCAAGTGCCAGTCAACGACCCCAAGACAAAAAAATATTCTCAGTTTCCACACATGGATTAGTCACTAATGGAAGCAAGAGAAGTCGCCCTTGTAGTGAATTGCAAGAGACTTTGCTTAAACTCGCAAAAACTTTCAGCATTGCTTTGCTATATGCTATGCCATCCTTTCCTGCAGAAAGACAGCATGTAGGAATTGGGGATGCATATTGGATTTTCAAAAACAAATCTGCTCTGCCATCCATGAGGTGAGTGAGACTCTTCCTGGGAGGCTGTGATCCCACTTATCATAGTAAATGGATAAACAGCACTGGAATCAGAGTTTCTGAAGGCAAAGATCAAGTAAAGACAGCCATTTCCATCATATTGTGGTGTAAAGACCAGTAATCCCAATTGAATGTTTCTCAGTATGACAAAATCCATTTTGTGCTTGCACTGCTCTTTGCAGAAGTCTGATTCAGACCCTACTCTGGACTGGACTCTCTACTTAAAGGTTTGCTTTGTAGACATCCTTTCGTAGTCGCACTTCCTTCAGTACCCGGGCCCGAAAGTTGTCCCAGTCCTCCTCCCTTTGGCGTTGGAGGCCCATGGCTTCCTGAATCTCCTGGCAGTGAGTCCGTAAGAAAGGATTATATTGCTTTTCTTCACCAATGGTGGAAGGACACTATGGGGGAACAGAGAATTAGTGGGTTACTTATTCTGAATGAGAAAGAAAATCAATAGCAGATACCTTGCAGAGAGTAAGGAAGATAATCACGATAGAAACATGCAAGAATTATTATCTAAACAAAATTTTAAAAGACATACCTCCATGATTCACTGGAATATAAGAAGGAAAAGGGGTATAGCAGACCTGGGCATTTTGTAGTGCATAGGCCACACCTGGCCCACATGTTGTCTTGCCCAGGCCATTATGGTCAGTAGCAGAACGTTACATCGGAAGCGGCATCAGTGTCAGGGTGGCGGCAGCATTGGGGGGGAAGTGGAGGGGCAAAGTGACAGGGTCCACAATGGTCCCAGTTTCTCATGTGAAAAAATTAATTGCCTGGGATACAGCATAACCAGACATGCAACATTCTGCTAATAAAACGCTAAATAATAAATAATAAAAAAGCAGTGTTCAAGCTGCTCTGTCCTGAGTACTGTATTGCCTCTAATCTATTAAATGCTAACCTGGGAGGCTGTCCTCGCTTAAGGACTGCTCTGTTTAGTGATCATTCAAAGTTACAATGGCACTGAAAAGTGTCATCAATTCTCATGCTTAGAACTACTATAGTGACCCCACAGTTGCATGATCAAAGAACTGGACTGTTCACAACCAGTGGATGTTTCTGACCAATGCAGCATGCCGTGATCATATGAATGCCATATGATCATATGATTCACAAACAGTTTTTGATAAGTAGAGTCAATGAAGTTGAGCCAGCAATGAAATTGCAAGTGGGAGCCAAGTGGGAGTGATATAAGCCTGTCATGCTGTAATGATCTGAGTTGCTTGTCCCAAATGAGGAGTGCTACTGAAGGGGGAAAGGGAAAACTTACACAGCTCCTGAAGTATTTCATTCTTAAAGAAATTACGAGCCCCAATGGCTTCCGAGCCTCCTCCACCCCGGTTTTCTTTGGGGTGAGGGATGGATCCCCTGCCATGAAAAAAACATTCCATGCATAGAAACATCCTTACTGTGCTTCTCTTTTCAAGCCGCTGTTGATTCACCCACTGGAGCTTCTGTTTTAGAAAGGGGTTTTCTGCCTCCAGAAGGCTTGCAAACATTAGGCATTCAAGTGCATATTCATGTCCTAAAGAAAGAGTCAATACAGTGTAATCATCCAGGGTCTCTTAACATCTCTGCTACTTCTGTATTTCAAGCTGGTTAATTTCTGATTCCCAAACCGTGGTTTTTCTTTGAGAATCACGCAGACTGTACTAGCAGAATCCCCAGGGCAACCTCAAGGCAGTTTTTTAAGTGGTCCAATTTCATTTCAGATTGCTGGATCAGTGATGAAGGTCATTCAGGGGGGCTTTTCTTCACAGAAGTAGTTTTTCACACAGGTAGTTGTCAACTTACGAGGATGAGGGATATGGGAATCTCCATCATGACGGGATGTCGTTGGGAAGCATGACCACATTGCTTAGCCATGGCAATCCTTGCAGTCCCAGTTGCTGCTGTTGGTTGAATCTCACTTTCATTAGGTGAAGCAACTTCCTGCCAGTTTCCCATGACCCAAGTCAATGGGGAAGCTGGCAGGAAATTGCAAGTCCCAGGTGGCTTGCAAGCAGGTTGGCAGGAAGGTAATGCCAGGGCAGGAGGGTACGAGGGAGTGAGGCAAGGCTTGGGAAGCAGTGGCGCAGTGGTTAGAATGCAATAACTAAGCAGGCTATGTCTGCTGACTGCTGGTTGACTGCCATTTGGCAGTTCGAATCTCATCAGGCTCAAGGTTGACTCAGCCTTCCATCCTTCTGAGGTGGGTAAAATGAGGACCCGGACTGCTGGGGGCAATATTATGCTGATTCTGTAAACTGCTGAGAGAGGGCTGTGAAGCACTGTGAAGCGGTATATAAGTCTAAGTGCTATTGCTATTGGGAAGAGTGGAAAGGAAGCTTGTGGTAAGGCTCAGTGAGGGTTCCCAAAGGAAGGAAATGAGGCTCAGGGAAGATGCACAAGGATAAGAGGGAAGCACTCCAAGGGGGCATGGATATGATTTTTTTATTCTAAGTTCAGAAACTGGAAAAAAAAGGAGTAGGGAAATTGAAACATAAAACATGTAGGTGATGCATGGCCTACCTGGCCAAAGCAGGGTATCTTCAGCCAAGTCAGCTGCTATGTCTAAGGAAGCCAGCATTGTTTCTGGTGTGCCTTCAAAGATCCGACCTAGAGAGTACAAGGAACAAATTCATTTGATGAGGGACACTTCACATGCCTACATTTCAGTATAATGGTTGGTTTCCTCTTCACATACTGTAGCTACTGATGCCTTTCCTTCCCTTAAATTTGTTCCTGCTTTCAAACAAATCCACTGCATAATTTCAGATAGCAGATGTTTCCATGTTTTACCTCAAAGGTCTTCAAACTTGACAGCTTTAAGACTTGTGGAATAGCTCCCAGATTTCCTCCTCCAGTCATGTTAGCTCAGGAAGTCTGGGAGTTGAAGTCCACAAGTCTTAAACTTGCCAAGTTTGAAGGCCATTGTTTTATCCACTGAGAGGCCTTTCCAGATGCTTGCAGAGGTGTCTGCTGCCCTCCGATGGCTAACAGATGCAAATTCATATTAATTTCCAAGGTGGAAGGAAATAATCCATGAGGTTGAGCCTGCAATACGAGGAAGCCAAATTGGTTTCCTCCTTCAACTGGAAACTTACCACAGCCAGAGAGGAAGAGGAGGTCTCCCGAGAAAAGAGAGCTCGGACCTTCAAACGGTTTCCCATCCAAGACATAGACCATGTGCCCTAGAGTGTGACCTGGAGTAAAGAGGGCCTTGAAGTTCAAGCGCCCAATCACTACTGACTCCTTGTCTGTGAGGGGACTGAAAAAGAACAGCATGTTTATGGTCACAAGCTGAAAGGGACATCAGAGAGCCAATGCTGAGTCATCTTATTATATTTAGATGAACACAAAACAATAAGTTGAGTTGTCTTATAATATTTAGATAACTAGGAGACAGAGGGCCATCGTTCTCCATCACTCTCGAGACCATACTACTAACTTTCTCATGCAATCTCCAAAAAATATCCAGTTGAGAAGGGGATTTATCTTCACACTGTAAGCCCAGCATGTTTTGTGCTCACCTTCACCAAAGAGGACCAGAAATCAAAGATCACTTACTCTGTCAGTTCGGGAATGTCATCAAAGCTGCTTCCGTAGACTCTGCAGGAGCCATACCATCGCCGCAGGGCTGTGTTGCCTCCACTGTGATCCCTGTCAGAGAAGACACATTTAACTATGAAAGCATGGAATGTCCATCTTAATTCACTGATTGCCATGCCACGTCTACAGGCATGTTCTCCAATAAAACCTACTAGAGCAGGGGTGTCAAGCTCGATTTCATAGAGGGCCGCATCAGGGTTGTGTTTGACCTCAGGGGGCCAAGGTGGGTGTGGCCAGCTTGACGTCACTTGTGTCGGGGGCGCCTGTGGTGGCCCAAACGCTCTGCCAGTGAAAACGGGCCCCTGATCTTCATTTTCAGCTGGGACAGCCTCCTGCAAGCCTCTGCCAGTGAAAACGGAGCTCGGGAGGGCCATACCTGGCTTTCCCAAACTCTGTTTTCGCTGGCAGAGGCACCACAAGCCTGTCTTTCACTGTATCCAGAGTAGCCCCGCAGGCCAGATCTAAGCACTCCGTCAGCCAGATCCAGCCCATGGGCCTTGAGTTTGATACCCCTCTGCGAGATTAATTTTTTCCAAGGAGTCCTAATCACACTTAACTGATAGCAACAACACTTTTCTGCTAAGATTTTACTTGGTACACACATTTCAGTTTCCCGACATTCCCCCTTGTCTGCCACCCATCAAGAAAAGGAGAAGAAAAAAATCCCTTACCAGTGTTTGTGAGTACACAGAATAGCTTCCAGTGTCACTTTCTCTTCCTGAATCACTCTCTGTGTGGCAAAAAAAAGAAAAAGAAAGGAATTCAAACACTGCTCTATGATTACACTATATACATACCTTTCCTTCTCCCCTACTTGAATGTGGAGTCAGGTAAGGCATCTAACTAAGCAGGTGCATGATGGAAGTTTGTTCCAAGAGGACTCTCACCACTTCATCATCTTTTGAAGAAGATGAAGGGAAAAAAAAGGATGACGGATGTACGCATGTATTATTTTGCAGATGTAATAGCCTATCTTATGGTGCTTGGGGCCCCACAGTTTCCTTTTATGGAAGTGGGCTATTGAGGGTGAGAGATATGCTTACTGGAAGGGGCCTTGGCAGACACGGTAGGATTTTTCAGTGTTAAAAGGATTTTCTTCATTATAGAAAGATATATTTATATAATTGTAAAATTATAGGGTTCCAGCTAGTTTCACAACATTGCCCATAATTCTTTTTTAGAAGGTCACCATAATGAACAGAGGTTGGAGGGGGTCTCTGGTGCCCTCCCAGATTTATTGTTCTCCTGCTGATGATTCATTGCCCTGTACTGATGTTACCTTGCATGGATAATGAAATGTCCAGAAGGAAACACCCAAGCACCAAGGACTCCTCATTGACTATCACTAAGTGTTGTATCTTATGATTCTTGATGAATGTATTTTACTTTTTCTTATGTACACTGAGAGCTTTTGCACCAAAGACAAATTCCTTGTGTGTCTAATCACACTTGGCCAATAAATAATTATTCTATTCTATTCTATTCTTCTATTCTGTTCTATTCCAATTTTGAGCTACAAATATGTTCCTCAATCAGAATAGAGGTATATCTCTTACCACACTGCAGGAGAGAATCAGGGCAAATGAGCAAGCTAAATCACAAGGGATCCAGGGTTTCAGTCTCTCTCTCTCTCCCTCCCGCTTCTGTAAAAACCAGAGTCATGGAACCAAAAAGGGGGTTGGTGATGCCAGAGTGGTTTTATATCGGAATTGCAGTTCCACAGCTATTTTCAGATCTGTATCTTTCCTCTGACAGCTGATAAAGCAATTTGAGAGGGGGAGAGGAGAAGAGGAAGATGTGGTTTCGATGAGAAAGCAGCCAAGAGGAAAAGGTCAAAGCAGCCTTAGGCCCAGTGCTTTGTGAGAAAGGTCCATGTATGCACACACAGCCTATAAAGACACGCAACCATATGAGATTTCCCAGATTCTGCTACTTTGTGTAAAAAAGCCCTGGGGCGGAGGAGGAAGAAGAAAAAAAAAGGCAAGAATCTTTTGGACAGAAGACAGGGACACTAAGTTCATATAAACTCGATTGCTCCACCGGTACAAGACCACACTTGACTGCTGTTTAAGTATCACTGTCAAGTATTACCAGTTGTTGAAGTTTCTGATTTAGCAGGGTAATTTCCTTCCCCACTGCTGTGTCTAGGAAGATACCAAATCTTTGCCATTATTCCATCAAAAATCCAAAAGTGCCTGCTCCATCTAGTGTTCAAACTGTCATTAACTTGGGGAATTTTTATCTGGCTGTGCTGGGCTCTATTTATTATACCTTTAACTATCTCATAAGTTGCATTCCTGATTTACAAACCTTTACAAAAATGCCCTGCTAAGATGATCTTCTGGTTTGATTTAATGGTGTTCATTTTTTTAACAGATAGATTAATTAACTGCCTTTATGACACTAGGTAGTTACTTCATCTTCATATCTGAAAACCATTCATTTTACTTGGATGTCACCTTTCCTCTTAAAAAGAACCAGAGCAGTGTACCAAGCATTGCATCACAATATAGCAATTAAACTTTCCAATAAAAAAACAGAAGATACCAATTAACAATAACACAACCAGCATGAAGTTGTTTCAACTGTTGCACTTTCTCATAAATATCTGAATGAGCAGATATGCTTTTCACCGTTATCTACATGAGAACAACCAGCATTTTAGTGGGAAGGGATTGCATATCATGCCCTGCTGCTGAGAACACCCTATCACAAATCTACAGATACTGCACCAATCCAATTATGCTAATATTATCCTGACTTCAAAAAGCTATGTTCTTTTAGTTTAGATAAGATGGGCTCAAGCTAAAACCTTGGCACGATGGGTACCATTACAAATAGGTTAGAATTAGGAACAGCACCGAATAACGGAAGCTCTTGTGAAAAAGGGCGTTGATACTTACCTGATACGCCCGTTCTCTTTGAACTGTGAAGAGCATCCAGTAGTGGGAGGTGCTCCGCATTCACAGGCTGAGCTTGATTTGTGGAACGCTCCTCCTCCACCACGCGACTCCTCAGCGTTCCCCAGTTTTGGTGAAGACAAGAGAAAAAAGTGCTCTCATCCTCACATACAAAAAAGTTCACTGGCCGAAACAGGACCCCACCAGATGGAAAAAAAGGATGGGGCTGGATGCTCTTCACAGCTCAAAGAGAACGGGCGTATCAGGAAAGTACCAACGCACTTTCTCCTATGAGCTGTTCAGAGCATCCAGTAGTGGGACATACCAAAGCTTGGCCTGTCCTATGGGAGGGACTCTGTCTGGTCTGGAATCTCCTCCTGGTCTCTGTGGACCCTTTGCAGAACTCTTTTGCCGAAGGAAGCCTCAGCAGAAGCAAACACATCAATTTTGTAATGTCTAATGAAGGACGATGGGGAAGCCCAAGCCGCGGCCTGACAGATTAGTTATTGATGCTTGTGTGACCCATGCTGCCGAAGTTGCTGCACTCCTTGTTGAATGAGCTGTTATGCCCTTAGCCACCTGCAGAGATTGGGTCTGTTTTTGCTATTGCAGCCCTTATCCAACGGCCTATCATAGATGGCGAGACCTATGCAACCTTGAGTATTGGGCTGAAAGAACACACACAAAGCCTCCAATTTCCTAAAAACCGCTGTACGCTTGATATAGATTCGCAGTGCACGCCTCACATCAAACTTATGCCATTGTCTTTCCATCCCCTGTGATGGACTGGGGCAAAAATTTGGAAGAATAAGCTCTTGTGCTCTATGAAAGGCCGAATTGACCTTGGGCATAAATGTGAGATTGGGGCGAAGAACCACTCGATCAGCATGAAAATGCAGAGATCTTGTCTGATGGACAAGGCTGCAATTTCCGAAACATGACGAGCAAAAGTGATCACTACAAGGGAAACTACTTTGTACGTCAGAAGTGGAGACTTGACGTTTTCAAAGGTTCAAAAGGTCCCTTAGTCAGAGCCTTGATAAGGTCCCAGATGGGATAACGGTGCACTGCTAGAGGGCGTAAAATTGGAGGCTCCTCGAGGGAAAACCTTATGTATGGATGATATGAAAGAGAACTGAGGCCCTTGCAAGTGAGAACTGATGCCAAGGCCGCCACCTGCTTTGAGTGACAACCCCTTATCAAGTCCCTCCTGTAAAAACTCTAGAGTCTGAGCGACAGAGGATCAATTTGAAACTTACTACACCCTTTTGCAGAAGGTGGACCATGTGGCATTGTAAATGCGAATTATTGAGGGGCGTCTGGCAGCTAGGATAGTGTCAATAACCCTATTGGAGAGCTTTCCGCCCTTCAAACCACTCCGCTCAACCTCCAGACAGTCAATTGTAACCATTGAGAGTCCGGATGTTGAAGGCAGCCCTGAGTTAATGAGATTCTGACTGAATTCTCCAGGGGGGAGCTACCAAGAGACTGCGGAGGTCTGCGAACCATGGCCATCTGGCCAGTAAGTTGCTACTAGAAGTAATTCCGCTCTCTTGTCTAGTAACTTCTGGATGACCTTGGGAACCAGCAGAAGTGGAGGGAATACATCCAGGAGACCCGGGGCCAACTACAGCGGAGCGAGTTGAAATTCTCCACCCCTTGGGATGGGTACCTGGAAAAAATCTCGGGAGCTGAGTGTTGAGACGGGAAGCAAATAGGTCCACCACCGGCTGACCAAATGTCCGTGCCGCTTCTTCAAACAGAGATGGGTGGAAGCACCACTCCAATTGATCTATGGTGGCCCTGCTTAGCCAATCTGCCTGTGCATTTGACAGACCCTAAATGTGTTCTGCCTTGATGAAAAGTATGTTGTTCTCTGCCCAGCGACACAGGTGCTCCGCTTCCCACATTAGCTGCTTCAATTGTGTGCTCCTCTGCTTGTTTATGTGAGCTTTGACTGTTACATTGTCTATCAGTATGTGCTGATTGCGTTACCTGGGGGAAGTTGTTGTGAAGGACCAGGTGTATTGTGCGAAATTCCAGCCAGTTTATGCTGCACGACTGTACTGTGTCAGACCATCTGCCTTGGGTTGAAAATGACTGAATGTGAGCTCCCCATCCAAACAGATCGGCATCTGTGGTGATGGTGAGCCTTTGTGGCTCCTTGAAGAGACAGCCTCTGTTGATAATCGGTTTGGACCACCAGAGGAGAAATATGAGAACCTTGGGTGGAACCCTGACTTTGTGTTTGGAGTGGCTTTGGCCGGATCACTGGTACGGTGGCAGGAACCACTGGAGGGATCTAGTGTGAAGGCAGCCCCAAGGAAAACAGAAATACATGAGGATCATTTTGCCCAATAATTTTGATAGGTCCATTAAGGACACCTTCTTAAGCAACCTGATCTCCTTAACCAATTTTTGAATGCTATTTAGTCTATCTGGTGACAGATAAACCTTGCCTTTCACGATGATCGCCCCTAAATGGATTATCCGAGTCGATGGAGTTAATTGACTCTTCTTCCAATTTATTAAGAAGCCATGCTCTAGTAGGGATAGTAATGTGTTCTGAGTGTCTATGACTGCCTGATGAGCGGAAGGAGATAAAATCAAAATATCGTCAAGATAATGCTGGAGGCGTACTGGGATGTTCCTGAGGTGGGCCACTATCACCGCGAGGACCTTGGTGAAGGTCCTGGGGGAGGAGGCTTATTCAAATGGAAGGGCCACAAATTCAAAATGGTGGTTATTGTAGCAGAATCTCAGAAATTTATAATGGAAGGGCCAAATATCAATGTGCAAGTACGCCTCCGTCAATTTATGGGTGTGAGCACATCCCCTTTCCTGATACCCAGTAATATTAATTAGAGGATATGCATTTTAAATTTGTGATATACTAAGAAAAAGTGGAGATGTTTCAAATCTAATATCGCTCTCCACCGCCCCCCCCGAATTTTTTTTTTTTTTTCACAACGAAAAGATGTGAATAAAAACTTTATCCTCGTTGATTGGTCGCTACTGGTTGGATGGCTCGTATATCCAGTATATGTTGGATAGCAGAATCCATGAGATTACACTTGACCAGGTCTCTGCAAGGAGGGTACGACATGAAGGGATCTGGAGAATTGGATCTAACCTCCAGCACAAGGCCAAATCTAAACTGTATCCCTGACCCAGGTGTCAGAGGTAGAGGAGTCCCATTGGTCAGCGAATAACTTAAGGCGTCCGCCAATGGGAATTGGGTCCTGGGAGTTATCTTGGTCGCTGGAAGGGCCTGCTCTCTGCTCCCCGATAGGATCTTTTGGATTGACCATCCCTTCTACCTCTGTCCACTGAGACAGACCTATCTGGTTGTTGTCCTGGTCTAACTGCTGGGGGTCTCTGGTATCTGGAAGAGAAGGATCCCGGATAGAAAGATCGAAAAAGATTCCCTCTGAAAGAACTGGGGGCTTCTAGAATCTGACTTCCGAAAAAAGGGAAGGGAGAATTTTCTTCTTGTTGCATGTTTCAATTAGTAGCGGATCCAGGGAAGGGCCAAGCAATCTATCTACCGCAATGAGGGATGATGCCAGTTTGGATTTGTGTTTGAAGTCGGCTTGCCAGTGTCTTAACCATAGCAAGCGACATGCTGCTACATGCGAGGTAATGGCCCTTGCTGAAAACTTGACTGTGTGATAGGTAGCATTGGCAGAGAATTCAGCAGCTGCCATAAGTTTGGCAATGTCTTGGTGCGCCCTGATGTTAGAAGAAGGAACATGTTGTTTCAAAAGACGAAGCTATCTAAAAGATGACCGCATGAAGGAGGAGGTGGATCTGATAGCCCACACATCAGACTGATGAGCTGTGTAGGGCGAGCTCAACCCGTTTTTCCTCCAGCTTTAAGGCCTCCAGTGCCTCACTGGGAATAGAGGGGGACACTAAATCCACTATAGGCTCGTCTACCTCGGAAGTCCCCAGAAACTTTGCAAATTCAGGGTCCAAGTTGAAGTATTTCCTATCCTTTCCAGTTGGGGAGGTATATACCATTGCAGAAGCCCACTGCTTCTGCACCAGGTCCGAAATATGGATGGGACTGGAATTATCTCTGCTTCAACTACCGGTTGGTTGAAGGTCATGTCCTCTGGTCCTTCCCCTGAAGGGTCAGGTGTGTCAGAAGGTTTTGGCTTGTTTAGGCCTGCAATATTCTTTGCCTTAAACAAGAGAGATTTGAAAAGCTGAAATAAGCCTGTAAAAGCAGGCTGGTCAGGAATAAGACCTTCATCCTCAGACATTTCCCCTTCTAAGGGTCTGCCTCTGACAGGGGCTTGCTATCGTGAATTGATCCCACTTCAGACTCGGCCATTTGAAAGATTTGACCTACTTCCTCCTCCTCCTCCTCCGGCCCTTGGAGAGGGGTCTCCCCCTGTAAATGTACCTGGGACTGGTGTTGTTCCGACCTGGTCAGTGACCTCAGAGGTTGAGGCTCTTTGTCAGTATCTATAGGGTAAGGTCTGGACATTACTGCATGTTTAAACTCTGCTGCAATCCCTTGGCTAATAGCCATCTCCATCTAGGCTTTCATCCTTTCTGGAACCTCCTCATGAAACTGTCATCCTGGCGAAGACCAGCGGCTGTCGGAGTGAATGTGGCTTCAGGGGCTTGGTGTTCCAGACACATGAGCCTGTTGTCCTTGTGGAGTTAAGCTGCACCTGGATGAAAGGGAGAGATCTAGAGGAGGAGGAGGGTGTGAAAAAACTGACAGACTGGAAGAGGGGGCACCCTGAGATACAGTGTGGACCTCTCGAGAATGCCTGTCTATTTGCTTTTGTAAGGCCTCATGGCACCTTAAGGCGTCCCTTTCTGAGACTTTAGAATTTCCACTGTGCTTTGATTTGGCTTTTATCTTCAAGCAAGGTGCCTGAGAGGTGCTACCACCTGCCATTTTGATTAAAATTAGAATAACAGTAACTGAATATAATCTGTGCACAAGGCGGTTGGCATGCCCAGGGTCTGATATGAGTCAAAAACGGTTGCCCTGATAAAGTACTTATTGCCCCCTTTTACTTTATTTATTCTTTTTATTTTACTGGTGTCTATATATAATATATATATGTCGTAGCTCAGTAATAATATTTTATTGAAAATTAAAATATTATACTGTTAAGTAGTTTGTTACCATGAGTGATTATTATAATTGAAATTATTATTATATTATTGCTATAATTACTTTGTAATTGCTCCTATGAGTAGTGATATATGTATATTCCAATATTAATAATAAAACAACCAATATTAATGAGTAATCCAATTAGCCAAATAGCGAACGCCTAAGGCCCGGATTGATGATTATAAGGGCCTTTAGCAGCTTCCCTGCACAGGCGGACACTGGCCTAGGTGCTTGCTGCTGTGCCACTGAGAATAAGGCTGTGAGGGTTAAGGCAACAATTTTAAAAGCGAATTAATTATCCTCGAGTGCAGGTAGCCAAAACGAGGGTAAAACAACTCTCAGAATCCTGAAGGGTTTCTGTTGCTTCGAGCAGAAAATACCTCATACAGCTCAGGGAAGACAGACAAGGCGCGCAGCCACGAGGTGGCACTCAAGATGGCCTCCAGCAGTTAAAGTCTTTTCGCGCACTTCTCAGCAGCAGCTTCCCGCCTTGCAAACTAAGCCAGAGCTCAAACAAAGTCTGAACTCTCAAACAACAGAACGGCGGAGAAGAAAGGGGAATTAATCCTAATTAATTTCCCCACTGAAGAAAACGGCGTTCAGAGGGGGGGGGGGGTAAGGGTGATACGACTTTTAAAATGAAATATCAAGCAGCTAGCAAGCAAACGGAATAAAGACACAGCGGCAATCAAAACTGGCAGAGGTAAGAAAATTTTATCTGTGGGGAGGTGGAGCAGAACAGCTCAAAAAGCCTCTCACCACATTTTTTTTTTTGGGGGGGGCGCGAACAGCGCTTCTCTTAAACCGAACTCTCAGACTGATAAGGATTGAAGGCTAAAGACAAAGGAAAAAACCAAAGGAAACCCAAATTGCAATCAAACCTGCTAATATTCCTGTTTCAGTCAAGGAAGTATCCAAAGCACTGCCTGTCTCGCACGAGGCTGAGCAAAAAACTGGGGAACGCTGAGGAAGAGTCACGTGGTGGAGGAGGAGCGTTTCACAAATCAAGCTCAACCTGTGAATGCGGAGACTAAGCACCTCCCACTACTACTGGATGCTCTGAACAGCTCATAGGAAAAATGAACCCACTCCTTCAAAAGGAAGGAATTTCAATTTTCTGGTTCTCACGCAGCAATCAATACTTCCAGTTAGCTGCTCAGTACCTGCTCACTAACCAAAATCACAACAGCTCTGTCCCCAGCGGACTATCTCTAAATATACAACCTGGGTAACTCCTAGCCAGCTGGAACTGCGTTTGATAAAGCCGGGGGGGGGGGATTCCAAGGGGATGGGATGCAAAAATCATTTATAGGATCCTCTTCCAGACCCATTCTGACTCTGGATACTTGACCTTTCTCTTTTAAGCTCTGGCCTCTCATTCAGCTACACTTGACATTTTATTCCAACCACATCTGAACAAAAGCAAAGAGCTGGTCCTTGAGAATAACAAGAAGAGCCAGTATGACAGGTGTTTCTGAAGAAGAGAAACCCCAAGCAGGAAGGAAAGGATTTTGATCAGGTCACCTTGCTGCTGCTCTTGCTGCTCTAACTTTGGAATACTCTTGGAAAGACCCAGCAATCACTTCATCAACTACTTTTTTTTTTTTTCAGAGGGGAGGGAGGCAGCAAGAAGCAGATTTGAAGAGCCGTGAGTCCTTTCCTTAATAGGAGAGTATGGCCCATACTAAACAATGGAGAAGAGGAAGGCAGAAGCCAATAAACTTATGTTCCCTTAAAGTTCTTTGCAGATTGCAAATCACAAGTTAAAGGGAAATCCAGCAAATGTGTCCTTGGATGGGATAATAGGAGGTCAAAGGGCATACCACTTATCAAACCAAGCATGAATCTACACACTACTGTAAAAAATAAAAAATAACTTCATAAGAGCGTTAACAGGATTTCCAGGCAAGAATCATGAACAGTCAAACCTGATGCAGCAGAAGAGGTATCACAAACCAGACCTGAGTACCCTTCTAAAGTTTTTTTTTAAAGAGGGGGCGGAGAGATCAAGAAAACTATAGGGATTACTTTTAGAAAAATAAAGTAGAAGTACCATGACTGTTAGCACTTGACAGTTTGCATTGCCTTCAACTTACTTTATGTTCTAGTTGTTTTCATCTGGGCTATGGAGCTGAGGCTCCTTTGGTCATTTTACCAGATAACCTACATCAAAAACGAGATGAATGAGGTATGATCTGTTTATTTCCTCTCAGTGCTTTGGATTATCACCGATTATGGAAAATTTATAGGAAGTCTTGGGCACACTATTCTAAGAGATTGTCATTTTTGTTTGGCCTTGCCCAGAAACTGCAATTTTATACTTTGGCACACAGTTATTCTGTCCTCCAAGATTTTCCTCTTGTTCGCTGAATACAGTTGGCATTGAAACTATTGGAGGAGGTCATGCAGAACTTTAAAAGAAGGTATCATCAGCAGGCTCTACTATTTCCTATCTTCTAATTCCAAGGAAACAATCAGTCTGAATTGTTGCCTAATCTCAATAATAATTGGATGAGGCACAACAAACAAATGGTGGGACCACTGCCCCCTCCCCCAATTAGCAGGTGGCAGCTCTGATGAAAAATGTGCTTGGAAAAGAAGTCATAGTGTTCCAACTATGACCGTTTCCTGAGCCAGTCAAGTGAGGGTGATTCTTGACTTGTTTACAATCCTTGTACTTAAATGGGGAAAATGGCCAGAAATTATAACCGATGTTGAATGTAGTATCAAGACTGTTGACAAACACTTGCACTAATTATCAAGTACTTACTAGGCACAACTTAAGATGCAGACATTGAACTGAAACTTAAGGCATGATTATTTGCAAAACTGCCTAACTCAATATGGATCTGCCCAAGTCCTCTGATCAGGAAGCCACGCATTACTGAAATGCTCCTTCTGCCAGAAGCTTGATCACCAGGGACCATCTCCTTTTTTATACTGTTTCTGCCCATTCCTCCAGATCTAGTGGAAAAGTCATAAATCATGCTTTCTCAATGACCTGCCCGGTGGAAAAGAACCCCCTCACCCAAGAATTGGACAGCTGCATCTATATTAGTAGCTTGAAAGGCACTGAAGACCTGGCTGTATCCCAGGCATTTAAGTCAGGTGAATAGATGAGTTCTATTAATGTTAATGGCGAGTAAAATTGACTGTTTATCCTTGAGCATGGGCAGTTATGTTTCATGCATTTGTCTGTTTAATCCTAGGGTTAGAGTTCTGTTAAGAAAGCCAATTTCAGATGCATGAGTTGGGCAACTACTGTACTTAATTAGAAAAGGCCTTCTCTTATCTAGCTTCCAGGCTATGGATACACTATGTAGCATTTGATTCCTGCTCTCTCTCTATTTAAAGAGATGGTAAAACACATTTCATTTACCAAACATTTCCTGTAAATTCTTTTAATGGCTACATTTAATTTTGGCTTCGGTTTTAGCTGGATTTTAAAAAATGCTTGATACTCTGTATATTTTAATTGTTGTAAACTGTCTTGGAGTAAATAGAAACCTGGGGTATAAAGACAGTAAGAATAGATACATTATCTTCTTTTTGATCTCTACAATGATTTGTAAGTGTAGTGAACTTAGATAAGGTACTTTCAGCACATTGTGAATTATGGCTAAGAGGCTTGTTTGAGATTGCTTCATGAGACAAAGTTGAATCCAGGAACTTCCTGATGTGTAATTCAATAGTGTGAAAAATAAATTGCACCAGGTCTCAGTTTAATGCCAGTCTGGCATCTCAGTGTTTTGTGACTGCCAATTCCCAGAATTTCCATACTGGCTAAGAATTCCAATCCAAATAAATCCAGGAGAGTCCCAGGTTTGGAAAGGTTGGAAATATTTTGAAGAATTGCAGTTTGGTGAAGTTTCTGATAGTGTAGTTTCTTATATACCCGTATCCTTCTATGACCATGGCTGTAGTATCCCAGGTTCTACATAGATACCATAGACCTTGTTTGCTAATTGCCTCATTCAGTGTCCACTTGACATTAATGGTGCTGAAAAAAATAACTTATCCCTCCCCCCTTGCTCTCAGGAATACAGTGGGCTGTTGCATAGCACACTTGAGGTCCCACCTCATTCTTTTATATGTGTGTTCTCCACTGTGTGTGCCTGCTTATTTTCTTATAATCCCTTCTTCTTCAGTTAATGTAATTACAAACATTAATTTGCTTTTTGTTAGTTACCCTGGCACCAGGATGAACGTATCAAAGGGCAGGGGAATGGGAAAAAAGAATGCAGTTGTGGTCATGTGATTTTCCAATTAGCAACCACTTGACAACAGAGCTGCTAGTCCAAATTGTGGTCACTAAACAAGGACTACTTATGTTAAATCAGCACTTATGTGTGGAAAGAGGTCCTTTACAAATGTTCCCTCCTAGAAGCACTGAGATTTATGGGGGTAGAAGACAGCTGGCCTACCAAAGATTTTGCCAGAGGAAGGATTTAAATACTGACCATTTGGAATTAGGGAGGGTCGAAGAAGAATCCACTTTTTTTCTTTTCCTAGCAATCAAACTTGGGATCAATTATTGAGAAATGCTAGTTCTTTTCAAAAATATGACAAGACACTATTTTCCTTTTGGCCACTTGCCTCGTATAAAACATAGCCTAATTCATCAATGGGACTTTTTCACACTTCCTTTCTACGATTCATGCTTAACATCTCTATGGACTTATAGCAGGTCATGGCAACCAGTCATTCTCCAACTGGCTTTGATAAAAAAAAAACTCCAGAAGCCACAGCCAAGGCAGACAATTCCTCAATTGCATGGGTCACTGCTTGGATAATTAAATATGCTTGTATCAATGCAAGAGATCAGATGAACTGATTACTAAATCCTTCTTAACAGGACAGCTTGAGTCTATTTAAAAACATTGGTAAGAATGGCAATCTCCTTTTCTGGATTTCAAACATCCATATTTGAGCCACTTTATATAGCCACATTTGCAGAAGAGGCAAAAACAAAACAGGACATATTACTAGATTCCTGGGTGTGATTTGCAATAGATCTGGAAAGATCTGATTGCTAATTGCTAAACAGCAATATAACAAAAATAATGTATGCTCCCACCATGAGTGACTTAAGCAACTGAGATTTTAAAAAATGAAGAATAGCTATGGATATTTATATAATCAGACTTCAAAGTCAGTTCTAGCACCAAATCTATTACTTCATCTCAGCCACGTGCAAAGAAACATCCTATTCCTTAATTCTGCTAGGAGTACTGATGCGCTTTAAAATGAGATTTTATACTCAACAGCATTTGATTGCTGCTACAAATCACAACAGGAGTAGGGAACCGAAAGAACTTGGTTATTGCTGAAAATCAATGTTCTATAATCCTGAACAACAATTTTGAGGAAAGTAATAGAAGAGAATTTAGCAACTTCTAGAGAGCTCATGGGTTCCATATCCCTGGTTAAAGGAGGAAAAAGTAGACCCACAGTCCTGAAATCTTCCTATCTTCACCTCTGGAAGGGAGGTATCACATCTGGTTTCTTACCTGTACAGCCAAAGGATCAGAAGGATCCACAACCACCGCACTTTTGGAGCCAGTGTCAACCACAAGATAGCTGTAATTATCAGACAGGACAGGGATGGGAAGGATCTTCAAACCTGGGAAAACAGGCAAGAAAGCAAAGAAGGAAGCAAAGGAGGAAAATGAGCCCAGAAAACCATCCACTAAACCTGCAATATCTATATTGCTATTTGGAACTATATTTTGTTGGCCACCTTGAATAATTGTTTAAAAGAGAATTATTTTAAAAGAGAATTATTTTAAAAGGTAATGAGACATTACAATCAGAGGAAACAAAAATAATTTTAAAAGATAGGCCTTTGCAGCCCAGCAGCTTTCTGGGTCTTAGGAGAAAAATGAGTTCCTTGATTATTCTTGTCTAATGAGCAATGGAGAGAAATGCTCAGTAATTTCAACCAGGGTGCTGGGGGCATAGAAGTTCAAGTACAGTGATCTTGCTGTATCCTCCATCAAGCGTGCTGCAATCTCAGCTGATCTCAAAGATTAAACTACGAAACTGTCTGGTGTCCTTCTCAAGGTTTCTGACAAAGTCAAATTTGTAGGATTTTGCACTTGTATAAAACATTTTTCTGTACAAACTGCCCAATTCAGGAGCATTAATATGAGTATGATTGAATCCCAAACATATAGACCTAATTTGACTCATTCATTCATTCTGGGCCATCTCAAGAAGTTCATTTCCATGATGGGATTTCTTCATTATCCAGAATCCAGTTACTACTATTCTTTCTCAAAATTCACTGCCCAGAATTTAAATCAAACAATTTGCCTCAAAACAATGCGGTGGGTACATCTATCCAAAATACAATGGAAAAAGCCAAGTTCTCACCATTGAACTCTACAGTCTGAGGAACAGAGTGTCCTTGGGGATAACGCTGGCGTGCCTTCTTCACCTGCCGCTTGTATAACAGATAGCCCAGCCGGGTGTGGGCATAGAGATTATAGCTGAGGAACCAGAGAGGCAAACAGAGAGGCAAGTCAGAACAAGTTCATAAACAAAGACTTTGCTACAGTACACTCCTACGGATAATACTTAACAAAGCAGACAGAGAGGAACAGCCACCACTAGAGTTGCTGAACCATCCAAAGCAGACAACGGAAAGCAGAGGTACAGGTAATTAAAAGAGACCTACACTATCATCTAGATGCCAGTATTCTAGGAATAAACAGGTATGCACCCTCAAGCTGTTAAAACTACAAAGATGCCAGAAAACTCAAATTATACAAGTGTATACCCAAATTTTTCTTTCTTTGACTGATGTTTATTTTGTCTTGTCCGCAGGTTTCTGAGGATATTAATTAAAAAAGACTGAGAGTTGCAGTAAGTCTTGGACGTTGCTCTCGTAAAAATACATTTGCAAAGTGTTAACATAGCTAGTTTAAAAGCTGGTTTAAAAGACAGCCTACTGAACACATGCTTTTCTGATTTAAAAAGAAAAGAAAAGAAAGCAGAATTGGGAAAAATGTTGGGTTTTGACCCTTAGACAAAAAATACTGGAAAAAACATGTGCAGCAACTAAACTCAGAATAAATCACAGCAGTCTAGAGAAAATAGTTTTTCAGGCCAACTGCAGCCAAGACATTCCCCCAATTCAGTGTTCCCCTCTGGAGAATTCTTGATGGAGAGATGAATCCTTAATTGCCCCTCACACATTACTGTATCGTCCTGAAATCTCAAACTCTTGGCAATTGATTCACATTCTCGTTTAATGGCAACTTATTGAGTGACCGTTCAAACTTATGACGGCACTGACAAGTGTATTTAGGACCAGTTCTAATTGTGGCCATTGCAGTGTCTCCTTGTGGTCACGGGATGATAAACCTGGCACTCAATGACTAGCTCACAATTATGAAGTTGCAGTGTGCTGTGGTCACAACATCACCATCTGTGACTTTCACTGCTGCTTTCTGATAAGTCAGGTCACAAGAGGCAAAGACATAATATTTCACTTAATGATGGTGTGGGATCCACTTAACAACAGCAACTAGAAATACCAGAACTTCTGACACTAAGCAGTGTAGTCATGTGCTAACACATTTTCTAACTGCATCCCTTAGCCAACAGAAATTATAGTACTAATGGTTAACCGACTAACTACATGTACCTCTCATTCCTAAAGGCTCCTCATCAATCCACAAACTTCTGGAGAAAAATATGGAATCAGCATCAAGCCAAGGTTTTCTGTAGCAATTTGTGGTGGGTGCTACCAGAGATGGGGATTCCAGTGAGAATTGGGGGTGGGGAGGAAATGAGCTCAGAGAACCTATGTGAGAGAAGACTGGAAACACATAGGAAACATGAAAACTGATTGTGAACTCCAGCTTGTTGACATAAAGGTAGATCTTGTTTAGAATAAAATTCCACATTTCGCTCAAAGCAGCTGTACCATGCCAATAAAAACTGATCCCACAAGCTGCATGTCAAAGCTACATGCATCATACAGCACAGTACACCAGCCTTAAGATGCACTGGACTACAAACTAGCCCAAGCTCAGTGTGGATGATGGCTTTTAATCCAATACTTCTGTGGGAAGTTAGCACCCACCCCTCTCCTAGAAAAATGAAATATTCTAGGAAATATTAAAAAGGCAAAATATTTCCCCTAAAAGAGAAGAAGAAACTCAGAGAGGCAGAAACTAACCCCCCCCCCTTTTGTTAATGGGTCATTAAGGCCTGGGCCATTCTACATAACAAAGATCTACCTCCTTCCAGCAGAGCCATTTAATTGCCTTTCCTTGCACCACTCATCAAGTTTCAAACTTAGCACAGAGACAACCTACAAAGTGAGCTATGACCTCTGACAGCAACCAATCAGGAAGCTCTTCCCTTGCCCCAGGGAGTTCAAAGCCCAGAGGGGGCATAAAACTCAGGTGCTCTCAGCATCTCTTCCCTTTTCTTTGCCCAAGAGCTCCAAGGCATGTGATCCTGTTCATCAATAAACCTTCTTTCCAAGCAACTTCCATGATTCCAGTGTCTTTTTCCTCACTTGGAAATGAACCCAGAAGGATATTTCGTCCAACACTTCTACGAGTCTTGCAACACAAGCACAGGGCTACTTATATTAAAAGTGGCTGAGGAGGTTTCAAAAACGTTAGATTCATAAAAGTTTGAAAGTGAGGCAACTTTTCTCCGAAAAGTTGAGAATCCAGTTTTCCTGTGTTATCAGCTGCAGCATATGCATGGTTGAGCCTTCAGATTAAACTTGCAATCAAACAGTATACAGAGGTTTGTTTAAAAAAAGTTTTTTTTCTGTGACAGCAGTCCCACACAAACTCAAGATGGGACAGTGAAGCCACACATACAAGAGACCTTCTTTCCCTGCAGAAGTGAAATCATTTTATCCAAAAATGTCTGCAGATGGGCTCAAATCAAGAGTCTCCGAAGGAAAAGATCTAAAATCTTGCAGTTAGTCAGCAGTGCCTGTTCTATCAGGGACTGCTTAACTAGGATCCTCAAGAATAGGGAGCCAAGGTATCACTGTGAAGCCCCCAAAAGACACAACTGTAGCAATAAGCATCCCAATCTGGTCCCTTGGCATCACAGTCAAAAGTATTTCAGAGACCCGTTTTCCATACATTTCTTTTTTCTGCGCTTGCAGGCTAATCATTCCACAAAGTTTTCATCATTTTCAAATCTAACTGTATAAATTTTCTCAATAACGCATAACAATTCTGTATCTGATCCCCATATTGTGCATACAGGCAAGACTGAGGCGAGGCAATGTGCCCAGGCCATGTCGTAAATGTATGGCCAAGGTTTCCCAATTTAGCCTTGGGGTTATAATACGCTTGCTTCAGAGATAAGCACACAATTCAATCTTCTCACCATGCAGACAAGTTAGTCTAATTTGTAGGTCAATCAGGTTATCACAGTATAAGCTTCCTAAAGCAAGTAGTAATACTTTCCAAAGCAAATAAATACAAACACACCCTTTGTTTCTGAGAGTTCTGTAGCCAGGAAGAAGTTTTTAAAAAAACACTTTGCACTCCCCCCCCCCCTTCAAAAGCTTATTAATTTCTTGGAGTTTCCTCATCTCTGGGGATTTCTCTTCATTTGCTAAAAAGCCCAGATGGCTGATTTACGGGAAGGATGTGATAGAAGAAAAAGGAGGAAGAAACCAAATGCACCCAGGGGATACACAAGCAACAGAAGGAACCAAGTGAAGGAGATAGGCAGTGGTATGATAGAGGCCACATGTAGGAATGGTGAAGAATAAAACAGTGGATAAGGAGCCCAGACAACAGATAAGGAAAAGATCACATGCATTCAATGGGAAAAACAGGGGAAAAACAACTACGATGGGATATCTTGCTCATTCTTGCAATAGTTCGAAATGGTATAATCTGTTGTTACTTTTTAAACAAAAAGAGCTTATACAGGTAGTTCTCGACTTACAACAGGTTGTTTAGTGACTGTTACAATGTGTTCTGACCCAAGCCTTGTTCAAATTAAACAAACTGTGTAAAAAAAGCACACCTTTTTAAATGCGGCGCTGGGAATTCAATGCATTCCCAGCCAAGAGACATTTAAACCTAATTGTCCGATATCAAAAGCAAGCCCTTTCAAGGTTGCAAAAGGCTGCCAAGAACAGAAGAGTACTGATTAAATATACAGAAGTTTCAAAAACAAACCAGAGTAAGCAGGGCTTCAATGAGGACTCTAGAGTCTGAAGAACTTCTGTTTCTTGCAAAGAGCACCTCCCCGAGGGCTGGTTTTGATCCCTTATGGGAGGGGCCATCACCTTCCAGCCTTACTCCCGAGTCACCCTTGCTGCTTCAGCTGCTCCTTCTTTTGAGCAGCCCTGCGCACACGCTCACCGGGCACAGGCTCCCCAGGGTCTTCTGCATCACTGCTGCCAGACTCCACAAGCTCCTAAGGCAGCACCCCACTCTCCGATGGTGTTAGTCCTATCCCTGCATCACACGCAGGCCACTCATCCAAGTCCTTGCTATCAGAGACCTCTGCCGTCCGCACCTGCTGCCGGAAAACCACAACACAATGGCACTGAAAAAAGTGGCTTATGACCATTTTTTCACACCAACAACCATTGCAGCATCCCCATGGTCACATGATTTGCATTCAGATGCTTAGCCACTGGTTCATATTTACGGCCATTGCAATGCCCTGGGGTCATGTGATCAGCTTTTGTGACCTTGTTACTTGACCACCGTATTACTAACTTAACAACTACAGTGATTCTTTTGACAAATGTGGCAAGAAAAGTCATAAAATGGGGCAAAACTGACTTAACAAATTTCTCACTTAGCAACAAAAAATTTGGGCTCAATTGTGTAAGTCAAAGACAGTCCCCATTTCTCATGCATTTTTCAAAGGAGGAAAAAACAAACGCAGATTTCATTCCGTACTACATCCAGTCAATCGTGCAAATCTTATCCCATGAAAACATGCAGCACATTCTTTAGTTTTTATTACTAGACTCTTCTATAGCTGTTTAGGAAAGCTAAGTACTTCCAAGTGATGTTAAATGGACACATGCTCTGAATATTCTGCTCAAAATGAATATCATCTTTTCTTTGAATGGACAGGAACTTTTAATTTGGTGGAAAGCAAGGCTGAACTTTTTAATATTATGTTGATAAAAGTATTACGGGGGTTCACAATGATGTTAAGAAAAGGGATTTAAGGCCCGGTCCCACTGCACTTACGGATACAAAGAGGACGTAAAACGTTAAAAAGCTTGCCATCTGCTGGAAAACGCTATGCATCCGTTGTGTACACACTGCATGTGTTTCATATGCTCTATCCGTTGAGCATCTGTCCACTGCGATTTCATCCACGCAAAAAGTTTTGAGCTGCACAAAACTTTGTGAACGGATGAACTTTCCACCACATACAATGTACATCTGCGATATATACGGGCAACAAACGTTCTATGTCCGTTATCATCCGTTAAACGTCCGCTGTTTCCTCTCTGCATCCTCTGGCCATCCCCTCAACTCACATCCGCTGCAGCTGAAAACGGAAAGGAGGAAACAAAAGGTACACGGAACGTCTACACAGTGTTAGTAGCACGGAAATAGAAAGGATGTAAGTCATCTCATATATAAAGTATTAAAAACGGACAAAACGTTTGTATCTGGGATGTATCTCGTATATTTAGGATGTCTGCAGTATGTCTAGAGTATGTAGAAGGACACCTAGCAGACAACCGATATTTTCTATAAAAAGGGGGAGAAAATCATCTGGATCGCTGGGATGGTGAACCATACAGTCTCACTATGGTTGCACTGGAGGTTTATCTATCCCACAACTATCATTATCTATCCCACAAGCGTGCAAAGGCTTAACCATTTTTTCAAAGTTTTCACCAACACTTTAAGTAAACAAAATGAACCAAGTAAATTAAGTGTCTTAAGCAAAGATAAACTTTATTAACTTTCTTAGGTAAACTTTATGACTTTATTAAATAAACAAAATGAACCAAGTAAACTGTATTAAGTGTCTTAAGCAAAGATAAACTTTATTAAACAAGTAAACAACTCAGTCTCTGAGACTATTCTGAGTCAGAATAGACTATTCTGCGTGCGTGCTGCATCCTTTTATATCTGCGGAGCGGACACAATTCATACCCCCCGCATGCGCAGTGAACGCTTTGCATCAGATATACATCCGTGCAGCATCCCCTTTGTTTCCTATGGGCGTACGAGAGGCATCCACTTCATCAGCTATGCATCCGCCCCTTCCGCTATGTGTCCGCTTCGAAATTCTTCCCTGAACCCCTTCAGAGGTGTCATCCACTTCCATCCGCTTTCATCCGCTAGGCTTCCGATGAACATTCGTTTAATATCCCCGCTACAAACTACCCATGTCCATTCTTTTCTGTTCTATTTATGCAAATTTTCACTTTTTGGAGCGGATGAAAACCAATGGAGCCACCCCCGAAATTTTGCTCGTCCGCTGTGTCCTTTCTGCATACGTTTTACATCCATCGGCCAGTGGGACCTAGCCTTAAAATATAACATTCAAAAGATTTCAGAAACACTGTTTCAGATTACTTATTTTTAACATGAAGGCTCCTGTTTGTACTATGAAGGGCCTATGAGGGCTGAGCAGCTGATAGAAAATATGTCAGGCCACCAGAGCAGAGGAAAATAAACACAAAATCATTAAGATTTAAGTAGGGATAGTTGTTCCGACAGTATTACATTTCTTGACTAATAACACATCTTAAGTTGGTTTTCCTCAACCAGATGAACTTGAGAAGTGCTAAATTGTTATTCTAAACATTCCCAGGGAGAATAGCCAGCATGTGGGAAGATGGGTGTCACAATACATTACTGGAGAGAATACTGGATAGGACTAGCCCTAAAATACCCTTCATGACAGCAATATGCTACAATGCAATCAAATGGATATACAATCAGATTCCATGCACTCTGCAAACAGCCAATATCAAGAGGATATTAACAAAAAAACCAAACCTGTTATTCTAACTAAAAGGAACAATTGTTCAAATGCACTCGATGAACCAGAAAAGAAATCTGTTCTTTGGAGGAACAGAGGAGGGAGTGACTGGCAAGCTACTTAGTAAACCAACACTTTATATAAAGAAAAAGCAGCTGGTTTACAATATCATGTGTGGCTGCTGCTTTTAAGCGGTGTTTTTTATGCCGGCTTATAGAAACAACTCTGCATCCAAAGTAATGGTCAGATAAGCAGGCACCAGACTGACCTGTCAATAGACAAAGTCCAAAGTACAGATGACCGCTCCTAGGAAGAACACACCCATTGCAGGAATTTTTATGCACATAGAAGACAGCTCCCCAAATTAGCATAGAACTGAAATACAGGTAGTCCTCAATTTACAACAGTTCATTCAGTGATCATTCAAAGTTACAACAGCAGGGGGAAAAGTGACATATGATCACTTTTCACACTTATGACTGTTGCATGGTCAAGTGATCAAAATTCAGATGCTTGTGTTGTGGTTCGCCACAGCTGGTTGAGGTCTCGGAGAGCGAGGACTCAGATGAGGGGCCTGCATGTGATGCAAGGATGGGGCCAGGAACATCAGAGAGTGGAATGCTGCCTTTGGAGATTGTAGAGGCTGGCAGCAGTGATAAAGAGACCCCCGAGGAGCCCGTGCCCAGTATGCATGCTTGCAGGGGTGCTCAAAGGAAAGAGCAGCTGCAGCAGCACGGGTGACTCGGGAGTAAGGCTGCAAGGTAAGGGCCCCTCCCTTAAAGAGATAAAAGCCAGCTGAGAAACCGGAGTTCTTTGCAGGAAGCAAATAAGTTTTTGCACTCAAGCCTTGTGGATGTTCCGAACATCTTGGTTGGTGTTAGGAGACTCTGTGTTTGAAATATTTCTTAGTAATTTTATCTAGTGTTCTTGGCAAACTTGCACAACCTTGGCAAGGCTCATTCTTATCAAAGACAATTAGTTTGAGAAAGAGCCTTTTATCCGTGAAGGAACAAAATTCGTAAAGAATCATTAAAATCATTTGCTGTTACCTCTGTTTTGTGTTTGTTTCCTTGGGACAAGGTTTGGATCAGAACAGCTTGGCAACTGACTCATATTTATGACCATTACAGTGTTCCAGTGTCATGAGATCATATTTTGAGACCTTCTGACAAGCAAAGTCAAAGGAGAAGTCCAATTCACTTAACAACTGTGTTATTAACTTAACTGCAGTGATTCATTTAACAACTGTGGTTAAATTCACTTAACAAGTGTCTCACTTAGCAACATAAATTTTGGGCTCAATTGTAATTGTAAGTCGAGGATTACCTGTACATATAATTTTGCTTGAATAGCTAAACCCATCTCCATTTGGTTATCTATAAAGCAAGCAGACAGGAATCTAATGCAGAGGTGACAGCTTCTTAAACTGCATGTAGAGCATGGAAGCACAGTGTTTAAAATACAGTGCTGCAGGCTAATTCAGCTCACTGTCAGCAGTTTGATCCACACCGGCTCAAAGTTGACTCAGCCTTCCATCCTTCCAAGGTGGTAAAATGAGGAGTCAGATTGTTGGGGGCAACATGCTGACTATGTAAACCACTTAGAAAGGGCTGCAAAGCACTGTGAAGCAGTATAAAAGTCTAAGTGCGATTGCTGTTATTGCTAGTTTAATTTATTGGCTTCTTTTTTTTTTCCCCTTCTCACTTTATACATATTAAAAAAGAAATCTCACTCTGCATGAAAAAAACAACCATGACTCAACAATATATCTGACATCTCCCTTTTCATTAAACCAGAGGATTAAGGATGGAGATTTGACTAAGATTATGCCTTAAATCAAAGCCAGATTCCTAATCTTCTGAAAATTATCCTCAGAATCGTAACATGGTGGCAGCCTTTGCTCACTTAGACTGATCTTGGAAAAGCTAAGCAAATAGATACTTGGATAGGAGACCTGTAAGAGCTCCTAGGGCCATAGGAAGTCAAGGAATACTGAAAGCAGTGTGGCAAATCATTCCCATCTTATTGCCAAAATCACTAGGAGTCAAGATCAATTCAAGGATAACTTGACTATAGTATGGATAAAATGCTACCTGAAAACTTCATACATACTACTCATATTTCAGGAATGTCTACAAAGATGATCAATCACCCAGGCCTTGGTTGTCCCGAAGGTACTTTTCCCAAAAGGCAACTGGACTTTCTTGGTTTTTTCCTTTGAAAACGTTTCATTATGGGAATATGAAAAAGTTCACATTCTGGACAAAGAGGGCCGCTAGCTTGAAAGAGGGGTCAAAGAGGCCATCTGTGTTAAAACTGAACAGCCCTCCCTCAACAGAGGGGAGGGATATGACACCACCTATCTCCTGTCTACAAACATGTCCTTTCAGCAGTTCCAATAAGATTCCACAAGTTTACACTCTGATTTGGGTGATTTTGAGGACACAGATAAACCACCAAGTGGCCTCAACTATTCAGAGAGCTAACTACCCATCCTCAAGAGTGCTAAGGACCAGATGACTGCAAAGGATATAAACATTATCATTCCCCTCCAGTCAGGTAGAACTGAGGAAGCTTCTTGGACAAGAAGCGAAACTTTTGTCTGTTGACAAAAGCACCTTTAGGACATATTGAAGGGAAGGAGGAAGACAGACAGAATGCAAACATATAAGCGAACTACCCATACAATAACACAAATTTCAACCGAATTAGAATACAAGAAATTTCTTCTTCGCAAATTTGCTTCTGTAAGATCTGGAGCCAATCTCAGAGTGGGGACTTTTGAAAGAAGAGGAAAAATGGCTGGAAAAGGTTTGGGAGATTTTTCTCTCACCAATTCTCAAAAAGACATTGTAGATGCACTTGCTTGTGTTGGAAGAGCCAGGGACAAAAGAGAATTCTGTGTTAGGAATTTAAGCGTCTTTCCAAAAATAATTTCTGACTTCCTCCTCTTTGTTCCCAGCAGGATCTGGCACTCTCCCTTAAAAACTAAAAGCTCTGTTCTTTCGTGAGGTCTTTAGTGAGTTATGTATTTCCAACCATCTCCATTCTCAAATGTCTTGTCTTTAGTAATGGATGGGCGAGGACAAGCACTTCGGGATTAGGGGATTTTGGGGCAGTATTCCAGATTCCTGATGGCTCAATGCATCTATTATTTCACCTATTGGAAACCGGTTATGGTTCTAAGGCCTAATCTGTAACCATCTAACTCAAGGCAATAACCTTTTTTATCTCAAAAGATGGGGGAGAGGATTTTGAAGAACTATTATTAGAAAACATATGTGCCCCTTTTCTCTATATCACACGCACAATACATCACATGCAGCGCCGTTTGCAAGGCTTTTTCTTCCGCAGAGGCCGTGCCCTTTTGTTTTATGTAAGCAAACATTCTGCTCACTTGATATTCCTTGGAATATCAGTCTTATCTTGACAAGTTTGTGTTTCCTCACCATCTCTTTTCCCTCCTTCAAACCGTGACTCAAATGCATTACACATGGCTCTAAATTCAGCATTAAACCTGGTTCCCCATTTATGTATGCTTAGAATGAATACATGGATCAGAATTAGGAGCTAAATGATGAAGTCATGAATGATTCAAGTCACTGACCAACCATTTACTATCTGTATGATTAACACAATGGTTTTCTGGGATTTTTTAAAGCAGGTTTCTCCAGCTCCACATGGAAGTATTAAGGGGTCGGCCCAGTCCTTTTATATATATATATATGTTTTTTTTAGGCTTTCGCGGGTACTTACATGTGTGCTGTTTAGCTTCCTTCGGTATTATCCCACGTCATTGTAGTTCTGTTCAAGTTGTAGCAACGTTTCAGCAGAATCTCATCTGCCATCCTCAGGCTTCTGTA
>BLBF01000032.1:26445298-26465897 GCA_015471245.1 Laticauda colubrina
GGCGTTCCGTTACTAACTGTTAATAATAAAAGTATTTGTTGTTGGAAACCGGTCTACCTCGTGTGTTTTCCGAACAAAACACCATATAATACAAATAAAAACTAAGTAAATATCTGTACAATAGATACTAGAAGCTGCTAGCACTAATTTTCATGGGACTAATGTATGTAATAAAAAAAAAAGTTTAATTTAGAATTGCATTCATTAGTGGTCTACACATTTTGTGTGACTCCTTGTAGCTATCATCTCTTTAATTATTTCCAATTCCTTTCTGATTAGCAGAATGTGGTTAAAATATTTTTATTATTGCAGGGACATTTTCTAAATAAATAAAAAAACCCAAAATATTTTTTGAACTATCGCAAATGGATCTGTATCTGAAAAGACTTCATCAGCCATTCTTTGCTGATGTCACACCTTGCCTTTAGCCAGGGGTGTCAAACTTGATTTCATTGAGGGCCATATCAGGATTGTGTTTGACCTTGGGGGGGGGGGGCATGGCCAGCATGATGTCACTTGTGTTGGGGGTTGCCTATGCTGGCCTGAGCACTCTGCCAACGAAAATAGGCTCCCAAGCTCTGTTTTTGGCTGTGAGTGCCTCCTGCAACCATCTGCCAGTGAAAATGGAGCTTGGGGCAGTCACTTCTGGCCCTTAGCTCCATTTTCACTGGCAGAGACCATGGGCCAGTCCTTCACTATTCCCAAGGCAGCTCTGCAGGCCAGATATAAGCACCCCATGGGCTAGATCTTCCCCTCGCGCCTTGAGTTTGACACCCCTGCTTTAGGCAATCATAGAAACAATACTTTTACCAGTGTTGATAAAAGCAAGAGTGCAAAGCTAGCATTTTGAAACTCCTTTTCTCCCCAAGTACCTCAATTTAGCTGCTTTTCTTTTTGGAAAGTCAAAGGGGAAGAACAAGGAATGCGGAAAACTAAGTTTCATTCCTGCCCAAATGCACAAATAAGACTTTGTTGGGCAGGGTTGGTTAAGCTGTTATTACAGGCAGTTCACACAAGAACAGATTATAGACAGATTCATAACCCGCTGGTGAAAGATGAAACATTTCTAAAAATCATATGAAATTTCCATGTAGCACCAACATGCTAAGATATCCCAGAACAGTTTTCTCCAACCTGATATTCTCCAGACTAAAAGTCCCACTATCTGGACCAATGTGGCCATTCTGAGTCATAATTGAACACATCAGAGAAGTATTAAATTGGGGGAAGCTGCCAGAAAGGAAAGAAAACAGCTGTGCCATTGCCTTGATTTCCTACAAATGCCCTTTTTTTCCTATCAGGATACGTATCAAAGAAACTGGAGATTTTGGAGCAGCATATTCAGGAAAGTATGAGGGTGAGTATCTTATGTATATTGCTTTCCCCTCACTGCTGGCTTCGTTATCCAGCAGGGGTCTGGCAGTGGTGGAACATCTGCAGCCTCCTCCAGATTCTACTCTCCTCCCCAAAGTGCTAAAATGTGGGAAAAAAAAAAAACCTTTAAAAGCTCAGAAACAAGTTAGCAGGTAGGAGGAGTAGCAAAGTGAAATGGGAAGGATCATTGGGTGGAGTAGGAGAAGAGCTACCTAGTAAATTTCAGTAGCAAAAAATGTTGGTTGCTTTTCAGAAACAGGATGGGAGGATGGGTCCAGATCCCTTCAATCTCTATCTTGTATTAAAGAGGCACTGTGGTTTAGTGACTTAAAATATGTTGGAGAAGGTCTGTGCGCCTGCAGTTTGGGTCCTAAGATGTTCCCATCACTTGCCTCAGCTCCTGCCAATCTAGCAGTTCGAAAGCATGTAAATGCAAGTAGATAAATAGATACCATTTTGGTGGAAAAATAACAACATTCCTTGTTTCGCCACACGCTCTGTGCTGTGGCATGATGTCATGCTCGCCTCATGACCACAGAAATATCTTTGGCCTGTTGCTGGCTCAATAGTTAAGAAACAGAGATGAGGCCCACCCTCTAAAGTCAGCTGCAACTGGCAGAGTAAAACACTGCAGGGATATCTTTACCATACTGTAAACCTGTCTTGTACTGTATTGAAAGTACAAGGCACAAGAAGAGGGTCACTAGATCTGGATTGCAAAACTCTGAATAATCATTAGATGGCAGGAAAAAAAAATTAGGAGTTTTGCAGAGGCAATTCTCTTAGAGTGTCAACAAGCACGTTCCTCATCATACTTTCATAAATAAACAGGAAAATCACTGAAAAAGTTGACTTGTCCTGTATGGTTTGCTAGTTAGTTAAAACAATTATGAGTAATAATAAAAGAGCAGTTTACTAACAGCTTTTTAATTTGAATTTTGAAGAATAGCAGAGCTGGAAGGTACCTTGGAGGTTTTCTAGTCCAGCCCCTTGCTCAAGCAGGAAAACCTATATTATTTCAGATAAGTGACTGTCTAGTCTCTTATTAAAAACCTCCAGTGATGGAGCGCCCACAATTTCTGAAGGCAAGCTGTTCCACTGGTTAATTGTCCTCACTGTTAAGAAGTTTCTCCTCAATTTCAGGTTGCTTCTGTCTTTGATTAGTTTCCAACCATTGTTTTTTGTCTTGCCCTCTGGTGCTATGTAGAATAATTTGACCCGCTCTTCTTTCTGGCAGCCTCTTCAAATACTGCTGTCATGTCACCTCTAATTCTTCTTTTCTTTAAACTGGCCAAACCCAAATCCTGCCTAAGGATTACTCCTAGTTGCTCTTCTCTGAACTTTTTCCAAAGTCTCAACATCTTTTTTTGTAGTATGGTGACCAAAATTGGTTGCAGTATTCCAGATGTGGTCTTACTTGGTGGGTTTTATAAAGTTATAAATTTGCTCATAAATTATTTTGATTCAAGAGTAAACAATGAGATGGCTAAGTCTGTGGAGGTTTTACTAAACTACTAGAGTGGGAAAATCAAAAAGCGATCCTGAAAAGTTCAAGAGAGATCTATTTAAACTTAGAGACTGGACAACCAAACTGTAAATGCAATTCAATTCAATATAATTTAATCATAAATATATATCTATACATTGGCACGCACTTCACATATACACTAATGAAGTTTGAAGTATCTGCAGCTAATCAGGAAAACAAGTTTGAAGTTGGAGTAGATTGCTGAGTGACGACATCAGCTTGGAAAAAGACCAACGTCACAATAGAGATCATTAAATTTGTGCTACATCTACAACTGAAATATCATGTACTGTTCTAGTTGCCATAATTGGGCAAGAAAAATGTTTAAAAGTGGGCATTGAAATGATTGGGGCCATAAGTATTTTCCACACAATGAAAAAGTTACTGTAAATGTTCGGGATTATTTCGTTTGAAGGAAAGGCACCTTGAGGGAAGGACCTGATCAAAAGATATAAAATCATGCATGGCATGGAAAGAGAGTACCAGGAGAAGCTTCTGTTACAACAATAAAATTAGAGATATCTAATGAAGAAAAATTATAGATATTAAAATAGAGAAGAATCACCTTTCCTTCCAAATAATGAAGTCATTATCAAAAGACATAATAGTGACCACTGATTCAAATGGCTTTAAGGATGGATTTAATACATGTTCATGGACAACTGGCCTGTCACAGGCTTTTTCTCACAGTCAGGGAGAAAATAGGAGGAGGGAGTGCTCTGCTGTGTACCTTTGGCTCCCGGAGGAAAGGCAGGATATAACAAGTGAGTAAGAAAGGCTTAGGGAAACTCATACGGGAAAGTTAACTCAAGCCTCAACTAGTTGTGAAGCTTCCACCTTTTCAGGAAGGAAAATGCCTCCGTAGTTGAGGCCAGTCCTGGCATAGCTGTGCCACTTTTTCCTGCTCCTTTTTGCTTTTCTTGCAGTTCAGAGATCATCCAGTGGAAACCAAGACCCACGTGGTAAAGAGGCATGGGCAGCTTTATGTGACCAAAACTACAATAGAAAAAGATGTGAGTAAAATGAGATGTGCTTAAAGAACCTGGAATATTAGTCCAGTTTCTTCTTCCTCATGGTTCATATGAGTTAATTCAGGGGTCTCCAAGCTTGGCAACTTTAAGACTTGTGGACTTCAACTCCTAGAATTCCTCAGTCAGCTGGCTGAGGAATTCTGGGAGTTGAAGTCCACAAGTCTTAAAGTTGCCAAGCTTGGAGACCCCTGAGTTAGTTGATTATAATATCTATAGCTTTACCGAGACCTCAAGACAGTTTCCTTCAGCCTAGCACCCTTCAGTTACATTAAGATCCCCACACCCATCCAGCCAGGCTGAAAACTCCAAACACCTCTGAGAGTTTTGCCAGCTTATAAAACCTGCCTAACTTGTTGCTATGAATCCTGTTAAATCAAAACAAATTAACCACAATAAGATAGATTAAGAAAGGCTGCTCCAATTGATCTTGTGGTTTAACTGCCTTATGGGAGCTAATGTGGTGGCACAGGTGGAGCAACCTTGGTGTTATGGAATACAAAAGCACTTTGAATCCTGGACACAAAGACAAATAGTATTATTGCATTTTCTCAGGGGTGGGATCCAACAGGGTTAACTACCAGTTTGATCATTTATGAGGTTCAGTGATTTACGATGTGCTTCCCTGTACTCCAGCATGCGCCTATAAATCGTCATCAGCATGCTGTGTGCAGAGAAGCAGCCTTTCAAAAAGCCCCTTTTTCCTGCTTTTTTAGCTGCAGCTGAAGTTGAAAAAAAATCAGGAAATAAAGGTCAGGTAAGAGCCTGGGTGGGCGGGTGGGCAAAAACATCAGCAAACATAGAACCGGTTCTATGTCTGCTGCTCTTCAGAGCTACTGGTTCTACAGAAGTGGACAGAACCGGTAGAAATCCACCCCTTCCTTTTCTGTATCTATGCTTCACCTTGCTTCAATGCTGTTGCACTAGTGAACTCCTGAACTGTTGGATTACATAATCTCCCTTCCAATTCTTGATGGTTCTCAACACAACATAACTGGTATTCCCAGCCAGACTATTTTCACCCAGGCGTAGGAAATGACCAGCCTGAGGGAGGGATCAAATGTGTCATCAGTCATGACTCCCTGTGCGCCAACAAGAGATCTAAGTCCAACCCACCTTGAATTCCTTTCTGTTCTTATCCCCGCTAATTTGCCTTGACTGTTAGTAGTTCAGATTCTTGTAGAGATATTAAGCTTGTTATAAATCTTTATACTCCTTTGAACTGTCTAATTTTCCCAGCGCTTGATATCAGGTGACTATCCCTATAACTGTCAAATTTGCTGAAGGGTCTTCAGAGCACATCCTCATTCAGCATCTTTCTAGCACTTATTCTTGGAGGGACCTTAAGCAAATATGTGCCTATTCACACCTTTCTTGGTGCTTGCAAGCTTGCTGATCTATCCCATTCCCTTTTTAAAAGTTCCTTTTCATTAAAAAGAAATGCATGGAAAGTCCATATGGCACAAATAAAATACTGATGGTCAGGCTGTTCTTGGTTCTTTCTTGGCCTTCTGAAATAAACATCTAGGGTGAAAAAAATGGCATGTGGGTGGGAAGTCCTGCTTGGACATAATCCCTTCCACTGTCCTCTTGGCCAGCTGAAGGAAATATTGTCTTATATGGCATTTCTTATTTTCTGAGGCGTGGGGGAGAATGGCTACAAGCCAACTTGAAACTAATTCCGAAGGTTTGGGGGACGTATTTGGAAGACAGCATGTAAATTTAATGTCAGATCATAAACAGATTGCTTTTATTGGAACTGTGAGCACTAAAACTCCTAGCATTAACTCCCAGTTTGTGTGAAAAGGGAAGGAGAATTATGACATCATATTCCTCTTCCTCTATCTAGCCCAAAAAGATAGCTTTGTCTCGGGTATGCCTTCTATAAACCCAATTTTCCTTCAAGACGGCCTGTTGTTTTGGTTGTTGACTGAGCTTTTGTGAAGAACATTTAGCCTTTTTTCTCTCCCTCAGGAAGAGATCAACGTCAGCACCTTCTCTTACAGATGTGCACAACTTGAGGGCCTCATCTCAGAATCTGCCAACTTCTTGGTGCTGCGGGTGATGGCCAGGAGGCAGTCCTTGCCACAAAATGCTATTTTCCTCTCCTTTGATTCTGACCAACACATCTGTACCTCTACCTATGTAAGTTCATAGGTAATTGTAAGTTCATAAGTAATTGTGACTTATCCAAAATATTGGAAATGTGGACAAAAAGATGGTACTTTTTACCACATGTGGTGGTTATGCCCCGAGACCAGGAAATATTAGGTCAAAATAAAAAACTGGCTGCAAGAGATTACCAAACACCAAATTGAACTCAAACCAGAATTCTTTTTGCTAGGAATAATTACAGGTCAATATACTTAACAGACTAATGGGTATCTAGAAATGTAGTGGGAATTCTATCTTGGAAAAGAACTATAAATGAGTAACAGAGCACATGTTTTGCCTACAAAAGATGCCAATGTTAGCTCTGGCATCTCTGGATAAAAACTTGGGAAATCTGCCTGAATCTTTATCAAAAGACCACCAACTAGCTTAAGACAGTAGAAAGTTAATGGACTTACAGTGTCCTCATTATAAAGCAGCTTCTTGTAGTTCTCTTGCTCTGCTTTGACTAATCCTTCCTATATATTTATCATTGGTATCAAAAAAAAGAACTACAGATAGTCCTTAACGACCACAATAGAGGCCAAAATTTATGTCACTAAGTGAGACATTTGTTAAGTGAGTTTTGCCCCATTTTATGACCTTTCTTGCCACAGTTGTTAAGTGTATCATTGCAACTATTAGGTTAGTAACATGGTGGTTAAATGAATCTGGATTCCCCATTGACTTTGTTTGTCAGAGGGTTGCAAAAGATGATCACATGATCCCAGGACACTACAACTGTCATAAATATGAGTCAGTGGCCAAGAATCTGTATTTTGATCAAGTGACCAAAGGGGATGCTGTAATGGTGGTAAGTGTGAAAAATGGTCATAAGTCACTTTTTTCAGTGATTTTATAATTTTGAATGGTCACTCAACAAACTGTTGTTAAGTCGAGGACTACCTGTATGTGCTGAGGCAGAGGAATAAAGATGTAGCCTGTGTTGATGTTGGTGGATAAAAATGAAGCTCAGGTACCTCCATCCAGACTTTCTGTTTACCTAAAATAAACCTTGAATGTCTAGAACAGTGGTTCCCAAAGTATGCGGTTTCGCCCCCTGGGGGGGATGCCTTAGGGGAATGCTAAAAGGCAGGGGGCACTAAGCAAGTGGGGGTGCTGGAGGTAGACGCCTCGCAGGGCGCAATTCAGGGGTGGGATTCTACCGGTTCATTACCGTTCCCAGTAGTTTGGAGAATTGGTAAAACAGGCCCCTGGTTGGCCTTGCTCCTCTCCACCTTCTCCTCTGTTCCCTGCCCAGCCACTCCTTATTGCGCATGTATGATATCGTTATGCATCTCTCTTTGCCATTTCTGCCAATTCCTTAATCTCTTTCTAGAAAAGTCTCGGCTTCCAGAAGCAGAAAGTGAAAAAAGAGGAAGTGGATGTGTTTGTGATTGAAAGGACTGTACACACCGTGGAAGCACCCCCGCTGAACTGGCAGTTCTACTTCCTACCAGATGGGTAAGAAAGCTCTGGTATACAGCTAGCCTCTGACTTACAAATATTCATTTCTAAATTACAACACCACTGGGGGAAAAAAGTGACTTATCCAAAATGTTGGAAATGTGGACAAAAAGATGGTACCTTTTACCACTTGTGGTGGTTATGCCCCAAGACCAGAAAATAGTGGGTCAAACGCCAAATTGAACTCAAATTGGAATTCTTTTTGCTAGGAATAATTACAAGCCAATATACTAAATATTATACTAAAGTATATTAAATTGCATATTTTGACAGCAGCCAGAATAGCTTTTGCACAATTTTGGAAAGGAGCTAATATCCCCTCAGGATTTAGTTATACACAAAATATTGCACCAAAATGGACAAGCTCACATTGGATATGAAAGACGAGGATTCCGAATATTATTTAATATGGGATAAATGGTATGACTGGTTAAAAAACATATGTAAAGATTAGGAAGAAGGATTATAATAAATAAAGGAAGAGACTTTAATAGAGTATTAATGTAGGTATGTACAGAATAATGTGTATAAGACATGTGTATTTGTTGATGCCAAAACATTGTTACAAATACAAGTGAGATTTGTATTTTTGAAACTGCAATAAAAACATTTTTTTAAAAAGTGACTTATGACCAGTTTTCACACATTACAGCATCCCCATGGTTATGTGATCAAGTTTGACAAAGGGCATATATTTCTGATTGTTGCAGGTTCCTGGGGTTCTAGAATTGTCATTAGGAAACTTCTGATGAGCAAAGTCAATGGGGTACGCCAGTGTTGCTTAACAACCACATGTTTCACTTTACAACTGTAGTGATTTGCTTAACAACCTGGCAAAAAATGATCATAATATGGGGCACAACTGACTTCCTTAGCAATGGGGAAATTTTTTTCTATTCACAGACTTTTCCTGCATTCAATGTGGTCATCAGTCTTTTCCTCCACATATTCAGTCTTTGCTATTGCTACTTAGTTGGTAAGACCTATGATGCCTCCTGCTGTTGAAGCTTGGTTTTCGTTGAAGCATTTACAATTTTTCAAGTACTACCAATTAACTCAAGCTACTTTTTCCAATACAACAGGTGTGAGTTAATGCATAGTAATCTTTTATTATATGTATATTTTATACTACATAGATCAAAATAACTCAAAGGAGTTGACAAAGTTTAAAAAAACCAGACCAATTGGGCTTCAACATTGGGCATGTAAACAGTCAATCAAATACTTGGCTGTTCAGCTGTGAAATAATTTTACAGTGTCAACCTCCAAATGTCTTTTCCAACACAATGCCCTTAACTCCATTACAGAATATCTTACAGATTGCTAATGGGTAGGATCACACTTTTACTTCCAAGGCAAAGTGTTCCAAAGCATTTGCTGACACCCACACTGATAGCTGTAATGAGTCTCTCCTTCTTTTCTTCCTTTTGCCGATCTTAAAAGTATTTAAATAATATTTCTGTAAATAGTCCAAGAATAATATATGGCTCCTCTAGATGCTTTCTACATTCAGTCACTCTCTGCTTACATAGCCAATGATTGGGGAGAATAGAATTATAATCTGGCAACACCCAGATAATTCACAGTTTATCTGCAGTACTTTTGCAGAGCTTTGGATGTTTTTCAATCCAAAGCTGATTTTTAAATGACATGTATCTACCCTAAATCTTCTATAATTCTTTGCTTGAGTAAGATAGGCTTGTGCTGACAGCTTTCAGCAGGCAGCACATATATCTTGATTCCTTTCAAGGCACTAAGTGAAAAGAACAAAGCTACATCTAGCCATTTTTCCTCTGGGCTTTTTGTTTTGTTGTTGACGGAGGAGGCATTCTGTCTGGGTATGAGAGAAAAACAACATTCCTGAAAGTGGGAATCTGCTATGAATAATGATTAGTTGAGAAGGTGTAATAACTATTGTATTATAGGAATAAGATTTATTTACCAGAAATATGTGATAGGAGTAGACAAAGTCTGGCACCCTGCATCCTACTGGAGGAGAGTCAAACACTATTTAAGGGCCTGATAAGAAAATGTAATGGAACAGAGCCTGGCAATTTGTTAGACAAAGATAACAGAGAGACATGACCCAGAGTAAATCCTTAAGACTCTATGCCCCACTGCCCTCTTGTGGTCAGTAAGTCACAAAGTGTTCATACTACCCACAAGGCATACATTGAGTTCATACTACCCACAAGGCATACACTGAGTTCATACTACCCACAAGGCAAACTATCCATTCCCATGTTTTAGGGACATTAAGCAATAATTTCAGTAAACTGAGAAAATATTTTTGAGGAATATAGCAAGAGACTCATTACCTACCTCTTTTCTTTCTTTTTTTAGAACATATGATGGGGACTGTTTTGTGGCACACCAATAGCCACATATAGCCAATAACCAGTAGCCAATATAATCTCCAAATGCTTGCTATAAATGACTCCAGTTATAACTGGAGTTATTTGTAGCAAGCATTTGGTGGTTATACATTCTGCTGTCATAAAGTGTCTGGGTTTGTCTTGTCATGTTTTTGTTATTGCTTCTGATGTTGATAATTGGGAACCATAAATTATTTTGATCTGCTGCAATTCAGTATATCATAATTTGGTTCTTAGCCCAGCTCTGCCATTGATTACTTCCTCTCTCTCGCAGTCTCACAACAAATGCAGAAAGACCCATTAATTTGCTCCCCTTCCTTCTTCCTCCATCCAGGCATTTATCTCGCCGTGTACAAGTTGGATCTCCGGCCACCATGGTGATCCTGCAGATGCCCATTTTGATTGACATAGGTAATATCTTCACAGGCATTGTCTCTTTGTTGCAAATAGGAATTGTTGCTGGCATTGAACTGGGATTGCTTGTGGGTGTTCTTTTTGTCTGAAATGGACAACTGTTGGAGTAGATTCCCAGTCTCAAGAAAACAACAGGAACACCTTCTCTTTAAAAACAAGAAAATTTTAAATTTCTACTACAATATGTTCTGCTGCATGCTATCTGTATATCTCACATTCCTATATAGCTTGAACCATTCTCATGCATTTTCCACTCTTTTTCTAGATGAACCAGACCCTCGTCCTGTCTTTGAAAAAGTCCTCTTAGACTGGGAAGAGGATGTTGAATTATATTCCAAGTTCTTAGACAGAAAGGTGAATTGTTTGGGGATTGAGGGCAGCGTGCTGTGTTTCCCCAAAAATAAGACCTAACTGGAAAATAAACCAAGCATGATTTTTCAGGGTGCTCAGAATATAAGCAAATTAAATAAACCCCAGTTAAATTTGTCAGCCTGATGGATGCATTAGTACCATATTTCCCTGAAAATAAAACCTAACCAGAAAATAAGCCCTAATGCATCTTTTGGACAAAAATTAATATAAGACCTGATCTTATTTTCGGGGAAATACGGTAACAACTGAAGTATGACTCATAAAATGGCAGACTTCTAAGTTCATGGGATAATTAACTCATTTTACTTCTGCATAATCCACTGGTAGCCCTCAACTTTATGATCACAATTATTGCTAAGCGAAACAGTTAAGTGAGTTTTGCCACAATTTTACAACCTTTCTTGCCACAGTTGTTAAGTGAATCACTGCAGATGTTGTTAGCAACCTGGTTGTTAAGTGAAACTGGCTTTCCCATTAACTTTGCTTGTCAGAAGGTCGCAGATGATCTCATGACCCCTCCAGGACACAGCAATGGTTTTAGACATGAAGCAGTTGCCAAGCATCTTAATTTTGATTATGTGACCATGAGGATGCTACAATAGTATGAAAATCAGTCATAAGTCACTTTTTTCAGTGTCGTCATAACTTCAAATGGTCACTAAGTGAACAGTGGTAAGTTGAGGAGTACCTGTAATGACGTAAAACCTCTGAGCATTGATTTCTTGGCGCCCTCAAAGCTTGTTTCACTTCCTGCAGACATTCCATTAGTATTACTATGTAAGTTGGCTTTGATCTGGTCATTCTCTCTTAGTCCAACTTATTCATGGAGTTGCTGCTTTGGGGAACATAAGAGGAGGAAAGAGTGTAGTGCATGTTTGTAGCCTGTAGTTACTTATAAAGTAATGAAGGCAGGATAAAAATCTGATTATTAAAGAAATGTCTGTTAATAGCTGACTTGCGAGACTTCTATGTCTCTTAAGAATTCTCTTCTGTTTTTACATCTGGCTTACATGTCCACAGTTCGCCAATTGAATTTGTGGTTGAACTTGTCATCATGTTGTGAAATTAAGGAGTTTTCTGTCTTCTGACTTCCAGATGATGTTTGTGGATGCATTCTTTTGATTTTCTTCCTCTTTGCCCCACATAATAATTTTCACAGATCTTGCATTATATGTGTAAATGACTCCAATTATGTGTTTGGCTATTGGTGTGCCATAAAACAACAGTCAAGTTCACTGAAATATAAATAAAATATAACAACCCAATGGCACAGAAAAGAAGTTACGTAAGAATTGCTAGAGGCATCATATATTGCAATAACCTAGAATTCCAAAAATTTGAAATAGACTATTTGTACATGTCTTTAGGCCAGACAAGGAATAATGGATGGAGACTGAACAAGGAGAGATTAAACCTAGAAATAAGGAGAAACTTTCTGACAGTGAGAACAATTGACCAATGGAACCCCTTGCCTTCGGAAGTTGTGGGAGCTTCATCACTGGAAGCTTTCAGGAAGAGACTGGACGGCCATCTGTCAGAAATGGTGTGGGGTCTCCTGCTTGAGCAGGGAGTTAGACTAGATGACCTACAAGATCCCTTCCAACTCTCTTATTCTATTCCATGTAACAATGCCTCAGTGGCGCAGTGGTTAGAGTGCTGTACTGCAGGCCACTTCTGCTGACAATCGGCTGCCTGCAGTTTGACAGTTCGAATTTCACCAGGCTCAAGGTTGATTCAGCCATCCATCCTTCTGAGGTGGGTAAAATGAGGACCCAGATGGTTGGGGGCAATATGCTGACTCTGTAAAATCGCTTAGAAAGGGCTGTAAAGCACTATAAAGCGGTATGTAAGTGTTATTGGTATTTGCAAATGCAATGGATATGTAAGCAACTTCAACAAAAAAATTAAGGGAAAGGAATTATAAATTAACAATGGTGATTTCTTAGAAAGAAAATCTGTATAAAATGTTTTATAGATGGCATCTATCACCTGCTAGATTAGCTACAATGTTTAAAAATATGTCTAGGAAATATAACCACACTTTATCATTTGTGGTGGACTTGTGTCATAGCAAAGATACACAGGTGGTTAGAAAAGATGATAGGAAAACATGTAGTTTTTAAACCTGAATTTTTATTAAGTATAATATCAGAAAAACTTGATAAGAAAAGTATGTATTTAATATTACATGTCTTAACAGCAGCGAGGATTGTTTTCATACAATATTGGAAAAATAAAGTTATACCACGAGAGGAAGAAATTGTGCAGAAATTGATAGATTGACATTGAAAATTAAACAGAAAGAGGATGTAGAATATTATCAAACATGGAATTTATTTAATCAATGGTTGGAAAAAAGGGGTGGGGATTAAGAACATAATTTGTATTGCTAAGCAAATTAAATACCCAAACAACATGATGTTTATTCATCACTAAGAAATGTATTTAATAGAAAATCAATAAAATAAAAATAATGTGTCTAACCGTACAACCAGCAATTACATAAAGCTGCATGACCTATTAATGGGATAGCTACTGTATGTCAAAACCTTAATGACACTCTTAACAAATTACTGCAACCTCTAGGCATCATAGTAGTCCATAAACCAATAAAATATGAGAAAAACCAACAGCCATTGAACACAAAGCAAGAGTCATTTACAACATACAGCAGAAAGACTGTGGAAACCACAATTGCAATTGTAAAATTGCAGACATGCTAAAACCAAACCAGTCCCCAAACCGCAAGAGTTCTAAAAATGCTAGCGCCATGGCTCTGATGAATCATTCATTAACAGACACACTGAGATAAGCGTTGTCTGCATATCATTCAAGAAAGAAAGCAACCAAAAAGTCAAAGAAAGACTCAGATAAACATCTTCCCATCACACACCTATTAATCAATACCCAGACAAGAAAGAACAATCAAGGAAGAAACAATGCCCCAAGATAGTTTATCATATAAACAACCAGTGAACTCTATTCCTGCATGAACTGATGATGTTTCTAGCCTGGTCATAAAAGTCTACAAGAACCAAAGTAAGTTCAGAAAATACCAAGAACCCACCCAACAATTCAAACCTAGAAGTACTTATATTCCCCACTATGGCAGGGTGCAATCACTTCTAAATTTTACATTTTTACTTAAAAACAAATGCTGTAGAGATAACAGAGAGTCTTTTCCCTATGATGCTTCTTGATTTTGCCCAGCATTGAAGGGATTGAGGCTTTTAGATAGCTTATTTCACAATTGGCTTATTTAATAAATGGAATTCTGACTTGTTTGGAACTTGTAGTGAATAAAAATGTCAAGATGTGCTGCCTTGATCTGGAGGCAATGCTAAAAAGCTACAGTAGTTGAATGTAGAATTAATTATACTTTATTCTCATGAAATCAGTGGGACTTTCATCACTAACAAATGCCATTGATTTCAAATGAATTTATTTTGCCACCCAATGTCACAAATTTCCAGTTAATATATAATCTAGCCCTGGAAGAAAGTCCTAGTGACCTTCACAGGGCTGACAGTGTGGTGTGGCTGTAGGACCAAAATGCCAATAGAATAGAAACACAAGAAATGGACAAGAGTGTCTGTGTTCATACCTATGTTGAAGATGATAACAGGCAACCTGAAATGCTTTTTCAAAAGGCAACTGGACTTTCTGGTTTTTCTTTGAAGATGTTTTACTTCTCATCCAAGAAGCTTCTTCAGTTCTGACTGGATGGTGGAGTATGGAAAGATTTATACTCCTTACAGACAGCTGATGATTTGCATTCTTTTAGCAAGTCATTAAGGCCACCTTGAGGTTTAACTGTGTCCTCAGGGTCACCTGATTGGTGTATATGGGTGTGGAGCCTTCTTGGAACTATTGAAAGTCTACAACAGTCTATTGAAAGAACTGTGTTGTAGACTGTTGTAGACTTTCAACACTTCCAAGAAGGCTCCACACCCATGTGCACCACTCAAGTGACCCTGATGACACACATAAACCTCCAGGTGACCTAACAATTCCCTAAAAAAACACAAATGACTAGCTGTCTGCAAGAAGTATAAATTCTTCCATTCCCCACCATCCAGCCAGAGCTGAAGAAGTTTCTTGGATGACAAGTGAAATGTCTTCAACGAAAAACCAGAAAGTCCAGTTGCCTCTTGAAAAAGCACCTTTGGGACAACCATGACCTGGATGATTGAGAATCTCCATAGACATTAAGCAACCTGAGATGTTTTGAATGCAGTTGCAACAGTAGTAGCACAGCCAACAATTGGGGATTAAGGCTCGTACAAAAAACATAGCTGATGCGGCCACATATTGCTTAGGGCAGGAGAGTTAAAAAATGGCATTGCAGGAGTTGGGGGCAATGAGCATCTTATTTTGATCCCCATTTACTGCCATTGAAGAGTTATAGCCCTAAAGAAAGAATGGGCTGTTTGCTTTCCACAGGAGGAGCTACAAGCAAGTCATGCTACCTATGTGCGTCGCCATCCAGAACTGAACACCTTGCTGGCAGATTTCTTGCAACTGCTTCTCCTTCACAAGCCTGATGATGTGGTCACCTTTGCCGCTGAATTCTTCGCTCCCTTTTCTGCCCAACAACCACCATGCAGATCATTTCGGTCGTCTGACAGGCCCAGCCCCTTTCGCAGTCATGTCTAAAATGATTGTGGTAAAAATAAAGATCCAGGGAATAACCTGGGAATCTGGCAGAGCTATTTCTTGAAGCTGTTGGAGTGCCTTGTCTACAAAGTTGTATGACTCCTCTTTTATTACAAATACTGGATACTCCATTTTGGTCATCCTCTTTCTGAAATTATGTTTGGAGTGTCTGCCACTAAAAACTGCAAAATTACAGAGAGTGCATATGGGGAGATTAAGATTATAGTATTGTACTGTATTTGTGTCGCAGTTTAATCAAAAATGATGGACAGCCAAAATCTATAAATAGCCTTTTTGTTGTTAAAGAAATGAACTATAAGTTCAATTGTAATGGTAAACCATAGTTAGACCTAGAGTTGTGATTTGTATAAACTGCTGTTCAAAATGTCTCTTATGAGACTTAAGTTCCCCATTCTGCATAGTGTTGGTTTTTTATAAAAAAAATACACTTCAACCCAAGATTTATTAAAAAGGGGAAAGTATTCTGAATTTCCCTTCCTTCAGTCAATATTTAAGGACATCTGGTGTATTATTTTGACTACTTAGAAGTAGTATAATATTTGGAAATAACACAGAAATAAGAACTAAAGCATTTTGTTCTTGATATAGGTTACATGTGCCTGTTACATGTACATGTACATATACATGTACAATTACAGGTGCCTGTTTCTTATTTATCCTCACGATAGTTGCAAGCCTATGAACATTTTATTTTGGAGAAAGTCTCATTGAACTAGTGGATCAGTCCTGTTAGATAAATCATAATTCAGAAATATACATGTTTCCCATACATGAAGATTGTATAGGAATGGGGGAAACTGGGATTGCCTTCAGACTAGAATTAAAGAATTAAGGTTGCCTGTGTACGATCATATGATTGTTGATGTATGTTTGTGTGAGCAAACTAATTCTGTATATTTGTAATAACTTGATATTTAGTAAATAAAATGTAATTGCTTTCATATGACATTTTTGAAGGGATATGTTTCCAACACAGCAGTACAAAGCTTTAGCAAAGAGTCTTGTATTGTGCAAGAGAATGGATGAAATCCCTCTCCTTGAATCAGTGAAGGAGCTGTGTCTTTTGAGAGGTTGCTTCAAAAACTGTTCCTGGCTGTCTCCATGTATGTATGTAATTAAGAAAGTGACACTCTTTCTTGAAAGCACCATATATATTTCTGTAGTTTGCCAAGTCTAAACTAATCTCTTTCTCCAGAGTTAATAAGTACAGGTGAAACTTAAAAAATTAGAATATCATTCAAAAGTTCATTTCCGTAATGCAACTTAAAAGGTGAAACTAATATATGAGATAGACTCATTACATGCAAAGCAAGATAGTTCAAGCCGTGATTTGTCATAATTGTGATGAAGATGAAAACCCCAAATCCACAATCTCAGAAAATTAGAATATTACATGCAATCAATAAAACAAGGATTGTACATGAACAATATTGGACCTCTGAAAAGTATAAGCAGGCATATGTACTCAGTACTTGGTTTGGGCCCCTTTTGCAGCAATTACTACCTCAATGCGGTGTGGCATGGAAGCGATCAGCCTGTGGCACTGCTGAGGTGTTATGGAAGACCAGGATGCTTCAACAGCGGCATTCAGCTCTTCTGCATTGTTTGGTCTCATGTCCCTCATCTTTCTCTTGGCAGTGCCCCATAGATTCTCTATGGGGTTCAGGTCAGGCGAGTTTGCTGGCCAATCAAGCACAGTAATCTCACGGTCATTGAATCAGGTTTTGATGCTTTTGGCAGTGGGCAGGTGCCAAGTCCTGCTGGAAAATGAAGTCAGCATCCCCATAAAGCTTGTCTATGGAAGGAAGCATGAAGTGCTCCAAAATCACCTGGTAGATGGCTGCGTTGACTTTGGACTTAATGAAGCACAGTGGACCAACACCAGCAGATGACATGGCTCCCCAAATCAACACAGACTGTGGAAACTTCACACTGGACTTCAAGCATCTTGCAGTGTGTGCCTCTCCATTCTTCCTCCAGACTCTGGGTCCTTCCTTTACAAATGAGATGCAAAAGTTGCTCTCATCAGAAAAGAGGACTTTGGACCACTGAGAAACAGACCAGGTCTGTTTTTCTTTAGCCCAGGTAAGACGCTTCTGGCGTTTGTTGTTCAGGAGCAGCTTGACAAGAGGATTACGACATTTGAAGCCCATGTCCAGGATCCGTCTCTGTGTGGTGGCTCTTGATGCACTGACTCCAGCCTCAGTCCACTCCTTGTGAAAGTCCCCAACATTTTTGAATGGCCTTTTTCTGACAATCCTCTCCAGACTGCGGTCATCCCTGCTGCTTGTGGACCATTTTCTTCCACACTTTTCCCTTCCACATAACTTTCTATTAATGTGCTTTGATACAGCACTTTGGGAACATCCAACTTCTTTTGCAATTACCTTTTAAGGCTTTCTGCACAACTGTCAGGTCAGCAGTCTTTCCCATGATTGTGATTCCTACTGAACCAGACTGAGAGACCATTTAAAGGCTCAGAAACCCTTTGCAGGTGTTAGGGCTTAAATTAGCTGATTAGAGTGGGACAGTTTGAGCCTAAAATATTGAACCTTTTCACAATATTCTAATTTTCTGAGATTGTGGGTTTGGGGTTTTCATGAGCTGAAGGCCATCATAATCATGGCAAATCATGGCTTGAACTATCTTGCTTTGCATGTAATGAGTCTATCTCATATATTTGTTTCACCTTTTAAGTTGCATTACTGAAATAAATGAACTTTTGCACAATATTCTAAATTTTCGAGTTTCACCTGTATGTGTTCCCATCAATTCTGGCTGAGAGTCCATCTTGAGTCACAACTCTGACTCAAGATGGACTCACACGAAGATGAAGGAGCATCTGCCAGGGAGAAAACTGCTTTTCATACATAATATTATTTTACCTCAAAAGTCTGTTTTCCCCCAGCTGCTTTTGTGGTGGGTCTTTCAGGCCAACTGCCTCTGCTAAAACCATGTTTTAAAAAGGTGAATTTGTTTGTTGAATATGGCTAACTGCTACATCGATGTGTAAGTAAAAGCATGTCAGGCTGCTTCCTTTAGATGTTGTGAAAGTGGCCATAAGAAATTATGATACTGAATTGTGGAACTGGTTTTGGGATTGGTAAACGGAAGGTGAGTGGGAATTTGTGGGCAGGAAAGGGTTGGTTCCAACCTCACAGAAAGTGACCCAGGTGGTATACAAGTATCCAATAAAGTTAATATAAAACAACCATTATCTAAAACCATTATATCATTATTAAAAGAGCATTAAGAATATAAAAGCAGACTGAAAACAGGAAAAGCGATGGAGGGATGTAATAATAATGGAGCTAGCTCAAGAGTTTACATGTCACCTGGGGTCCCCAATCTTGCTGAAATAATCAAGTCTTGAGGGACCTTTGTACATTCAGGACTGATAAGGCTGGACTTCTGGTTTGTTCCTCGTTGGTGTCAGTATGGAATCCGCGATTGTGCGCAGTTTTACCTGAGCTTTCTTGCTGGAGGGTCCCAATCTGGACAGAATCACCCTGATGGAGTGGTGAAGAAGGGGGAAATTGCCTGGAAGGTTGAGGGGAGCTGTAACTCCCCTCCCTGACTGGAAAATCCCTCCTGAAGTTAAGCGTGGTCTTAAAATGGACACCATGAAGAAGAAGAACATTCTGGGAAATTTAAGTTTTGTGCTGGAGAGAGAAGTAGCGGGCAGAGTGTGAACCAGGCAAAGGACATTGCTTTTGAGGTACCCCAGTATCAAAGGGCTATTTTGGAGGAAAGTGTGTGGAAGCGGCAACCAGAGAAAGTGAGAACGAAAATGGGTTTTAAAATTTGGATTTGATTATTTGATTATTCTACTGGACTAATCTGGAGGAGAAATTTAAAAGAAAATACATTAACACATTAAAGATTTAAAAAATTAAACTGGACAGATTGAATTGTGGGCACTTAGAGGACATAACTAAATGCTGGAATTGAGTGTGTTGAAAAGAATAGCTAATGATTGAAATTAGCAAACTTAATAAAAACTTCATATTCAACAAAGAAAGTTCAAAAGAAAAAGACTCGAGCACCACCTGATGGTACATTGGACTCTGGATTAAATATGTCTATCAAAGAAGAGGATTTCAACAATTAAGGAAGAGGAAAGAAAAAGAAAAAATATATATAATGGAGGAACTACTTGTTGATATAAAACTGGACTTACAAGACATGAGATTGGATATGCAAGATACAAGGGACATGATAAAAATTAAACTTGAAATGTGTAATTATGTATCACAGAAATTAGAAATGGTGACTCAGCAAACACAAGAACACAATAAACTAGTGTCATGCCTTATTGTTTCCTTTGAAAGAGATTTATCTTTGCTGGCATTCTTCCCATGGACTCCCCTCGGTTATTTTCCTGGAATGTATGATTAATTATCTTGGCTTGCTTCGGAACTCTCATCAATGTGGTTAGTTTTGGTTTTCTTTTTGCCTCATTATTTACTTTTGTCACTTTAAACTGTGCCTAATAAAACAGTGAAGGCATTACCAGACTTTAATGTATGTTTTGGGTTATTTTGAGAGGGGGAGGAGTTCTTTAAAGAAGAAGCCAATTTAGAAGAACAAAACAAAAAACAATTAGTCAAGTGGGGGGGAAAGGAATTAGAATTAGAAATTTGTGATCTGATAGGATGATAAAAGGGAGAATGGTTCGGAAAATGGTTAAAGAGAGAAGGAAAAAGTAGAAAAAGGAAATGCAGAGGAAAAATCAAAAGAGGAAGACAGAAAAGTTTAATAACTGGAATGTGAAAAGGAGGGGAATAAGAATGGGGGAAAAGGGAATTAAGAGAAAGAACCAGAAAATAAAGAGGAACAGGAAACAAACAAGGATGAAAAGAAAGTACATTGTTCAAAAAGTGAGAGATCATGGGTGAAAAAAAAAAAGGGATAAGGAAGGGGATTCCACAAGGTAATATGTTGGGATGTATAAAAATATGTTGAAAATAGTATTTTGTAATTTATAGATGATTCATAGAGAAAATATAATGCGGAATCTGAGAAAAATATATATTTGTGTTAGATGAGGAGATTGATATTAAGGAAGAATGAAGGTGGTTGGCTCAAATTAGTAATTAAAGGGGACAACTATATTTACAGATAAGGATTGATAAAATGACAAATGTAACAGGAAAATAATAATAATAATAATAATAATAATAATAATAATAATAATAATAATAATAATAATA
>BLBF01000032.1:26473838-26501663 GCA_015471245.1 Laticauda colubrina
ATGATGATGATGATGATGATGATGATGATGATGATGATGATGATGATGTAACTTGTAATGGGTTGTGAGAATAATCATGGGAGACAGAAATAAACCTATAGGCAATGGTCTGCTAAGAGAAATTTGTATCTGAAGCAGGAATGGGGTTGGTTGGAGACTCCATCTCAAACATGATTGAGTCTCTCTAGTTCTCTGGCATGTTAAAGCAGGGAGGTGGAAGCCATTTTAGATTTGTGGGATTTTGTTACTCTGACCTTACAATAAAGGTAGTAACAGTATTCTTGGCTTTGGTTTCCTAGTCTGGATTATGTTGAAAGGTTGACAACATTGCAAAGTCATTTTTATTTTTTCTGTTTAAAGGAATATATAGTTTGATACATGCACAAACTTACTGGAAAGACAAGGTTGTGATGGAAACTATGCATCTACATTTTCCCTGTATCTTTATTTAGCTCTCTGTGTATGGGCCTTATCAACAGTTTCGAAGTAATGGAACTTCCAGATTTGCTGGGACAATCAAATGTTGAGGCACAAGGGTCAAGGAACTTAATTTGCTGATTCATTACACATGCAACCAATTTGCTCATTTAAAGAGAAAGAGCATATAGATTCCAGCTCTGCGAATCCATAGATGTTATCCACGATACAGCACTTTGATAATTGTTAATGATTTATTTTCAAGAGCTGAGTTTGTATTTCAGCTGTATTTGAAACAATACAAATCAATAGTACTTTGCCTTTGGATTAGCATTAATAAGACATAATTCTGGATATTTTCATAGCTGAATCTTAGCAAGCCCACTTCTGTTTACCAAATGATCATTACAAAAATATTAAATGTTGGGATAACTTAATTCCTGTTCCTTGTCCATTCTAGATAGCTCAAATATCCTGTTGTAATCAATGAGGTATAAAATAGTGAAAGACACACATGACTATTGTTCTCTAAAGCAGAGGTTGCCAACCAGTGGTCTGTGGATCACTGGTGCCCATGAGAAAATTTTGGTGGTCTGTAATGCACTTCTTAAAGCAATTCAATAGAGCAAAAGATTAGGTAAATTAAGTTAAAACAGGAATGGGTCAGAGAAAGGCAATTCAGAAATCAGGGCCAGCTTCCACCAGTGATTTTCTAATGCTTCATCCAGGAGGCAATCTACTGTAGTTATTGTACAGTTATTAAAGTTCTGCAATTCCTGCCAGAATAAAGGTACTTATAGTTATATTATATGTGCCCATAAGGTCAGCGTGCACAGAATTATGATTATAATCAAGGACAATCAATGAAACATATTCAGGCTTTATGAATTATTGGGTTTCCCCCCCAGATGTGCTTTCCAAGCATTTCTTCTTCAGATGTTCCAAGATCAGAATATCATCATAGCAAAGGCTCTTTTTTTAAAATCCAGAATGAATTTATTCTATTTATGATACTCAATGCAGGTCTCCTCTGAAGATTTTCCTGAACAAATAGAATGATGCGCGTACAGAGGGTCCTTTTAGATATTTGGACCCCAAACTTAATGACAAAGCTTTATCTTGCCCTAAATGCTCAGCAGTTTGAGGCACATGTTGTTGCTGGTTGTGTTATTTTGGCACCTGACATAGAAAATCACAAAGGTATATCTTCAAATGCCAGAGACTAAAACTATCCCTAAAATAAAACAAAACAAGATAAATAGCAATTTGGCCATGATGCTCAAAGTGTTCTGCTGAGGCAATGCTTCTTAATGCCAAACACTGTAAGACAAAAATCACACTATTGCTTTCTTTTTGAACACACTTCTCCTTTTACATTATTGTGAAATCCAGGAGTAACCAAAATGAGTTAACTGTTAAACTCCCTCCTCACTACTGTTTTTCTCTGTTACTGAACTCTAGGGCATGTGGTGACTTCTCTTCAGCTTTTATCATTTGTGAAGATCTTGTTCTGCTTCTGATCTGAACATAACTTTTGACAGAACAAACTTTTAAATGGGATCCCAAGATGCAGGTAGATTTCACCAAATTTTTTCAGTGATAAAAATTACATCTTCTGTTCCTCTTGTATTTTATTTAATTGATATTCATTTTTTCCATAGACATGTATTTGATTTGTTTATTTATTCAGAAGAAATAAAATAGAAATGAGTACAGCATTAGAATGATTTATAGAAAACACTTTACATTTTCAATGCTTCAGCTATTATACTTTTCTGTTCTTTTGATTGATTGTTTTATACCAAATAACTTTACAGGTTGTAATCTTTATACAGTTACTATGAATAAGCCTTATTTAATTCAATGGAACTTAATTTTGGGTAGATATGCTGCATGTAGGGTTTATTTTATTGGGATCACTCAGCTTTGCAAAACCCATTTTTATGTAATTCTGTAGTTTTTAAACATCTGCCGATTACCCAGATGTTAAAATCAGCAAAGCATGCCAAGAAAATGAACAAACAAAAAAATGTAACAATAAGATTTTGAGACAATTTCTGTCTAACATATAACACAGATTTGTAAAGGTCCCATAACTTTGAACGATGCTATAATTAAGCATATTTTAATATGGTGACCACATGAGTTGCAGGAACAGAATTTAAGTTCTTAAGTTTCTTGGAAGTGATTAAATTCTGAATTCTGGAATCTTGAAGACATTCTATGTTTCTAATCAGCAGCTGTGTGTGCTGGCTAATACAGCTTGTTCTGGATAGCACCAATTTTGATTTTAAAAGGATACTTACAGAAGAGAAGAGGCAACCAGGATGTCTGAAAGCTGATTATTTTTGTCCTTTTCTTGGATTTGATACCAGTGTGTTTCCTTTGTTTCCTAATAGAAGAAAAGAGGACCATATACTCAAAATCCTTTGCTGAATTACAGGGTGGGAGAGATGGATCGTCCCCTTTTCTTTCTGTCAAAACATCATGCCTTTCATACAAGTCTAATGCTTCACCCTAGTGAGATGGGAAGTTGCACCACTTGAACTGTTGTTTTAAGGAATTACGGTTCAGTTAAACCAAGGCAGCACCTCCAAATATTGTGGCCAGCGACTAAGTTACCCATCTTTTTAAGTCATACCGGGGTTATTAACGTAATAGATTAACACGATGTATCTTTTCATGCTCAAACCAGCAGGTGGCAGTAAAAGGACTTCTCTTTTTAATCTCTGAAGTTCCAAGCCCAGAAACCAAATTGAAACCATTATTGTGTGGCTCAGAACTTCTCACCCGGACAGTGATTTCACACACACACACCCTCAAAAAAAAAAAATTATATCCAACAATTTCACTAAAAAACTTAGCAGATAAGTAGGAAGTTTGAAGATAAGTCCATGCTCCTAGATCTCACATCCACAAAATTGAGTTGCAGTCAACTAGCTCTCATCACTCCCTGAAAGGGAACCAAAGGCTCTGGTTCTAATTCATCAAAGAGAGGGAGGGTCTTTCCTCACTTAGCAGGCCTGAAGTCTTGTTAGAGCAATGTTAAGGCTATGTGGTGTAACACTGCCTTGCTCTAACCTTCTCCCATCTTCTCTGGTTTGTTTTATGGCACAGAAGCAAGAGTGGGATTCTACCAGTTCGGACCAGTTCTATAGAACTGGTTGTTATGATTCTGCCCAGTTTGGTGAACTGGCGAATCATGCCTATGGCGCATGCCCAATATCGCTGACTGCATTCTCCTCCACCCAGTCACTCCTTAAGATATTTCTTTTTCCCCCCTCCCAACAATCAGCTGTTCCAATGATCGGCTGAGCCAGGAACCCTCTTGCTGTCTTACTGCTTAACCCAGGAGGCAGAAGTGGTATCCAACAGGTTCTGACCAGTTCTGGAGAATCGGTGGTGGAAATTTTGAGTAGTTTGGAGAAGCGGCAAATACACCTCTGACTGGCCCCGCCCCCATCTATTCTCTGCCTCCCGGGTCCAGCTGATCAGCTGGGTCTTCTTTGGTTGCCCTGCACAGGAGAACGAAGCAGGAAAGCAGGTTAGTGGGGTGGGGAGGGAATGAGGTTTTACAGTATCCTTCCCCAGCCATGCCCACCAAGCCATGCCCACAGAACTAGTAGTAAAAATTTTTGAATCCCACCACTGCCAGGAGGGTTCCCTGAGGTCTATGAGGCCCAAAAAATGGAGTGCAGGGGGGAGCTGCACCTCACCTTGTGCTCTGTTTTTTGCCTTCCTGGGTCCCAGGAAAGCTTTCTGGGAGCAAAAATGCCCTCCCCCCAGAGGCTTCCCTGAGGCCTAGGAGGCAAAAAAAAAACCCCACAAACGGGATGTGTGTGTGTGTGTGCGCGCTGTAAAAAAATAAAAATGAAAAATAAAAATAAAAAAGCCACATCTACCCAGTCCCATGGCCACGCCCACCTAGCCATGCCCACAGAACCGGTTGTTAAAAAAATTTGAATCCCACCCCTAGACAGAAGGAAGTGATTCTGCAAACTGTAGTCTGAAGTCAAGATCAAGACCATTGACAAGGCTTGTGTTACCAAACCATTTCTGGCCTGCTGTAGACAAGGCTATCAAGAATGTCAACATGACTCTGTCAGTGATTAGCACTCTTGTCTATTATGCAACATCAGACAAGCATGGATATGTAAATACAACTCTCTAGAGCCTGGATGCCAACCTGGGCTGCATGGGGTGAAGAGGAATTGTCTTGGTCCACATACAAAATATATAGTATAGTTAATCACATGATAATGTTAAAAGTTTACGATCTTGTGGGGCCGCATTACCAGTTGTCCAGGGCCTCATGTGGCTCATGGGTGATGGGTTGGACATGCCTGCTCTAGAGCAATCTGAATGTAACTTGATTTTTATTTCCCATCAAGCAAATCTGCCTTCCTTCTCCCAGAAACAAGCCTGTTTAGGATAGTTCACTCCAGCACCCAGATGTATAATTCTGCCTGCTGATGTGACTAATAAGAAGCAGCCAAAGCATTCATATTCTAGATTGATATTCTGTTTTCCCTCAGGATTTTGAGGACATATATATTACAATCAGAGGTGGTATTTAGCAGGTTCTGACCAGTTCTGGAGAACTGGTAACGGAAATATTGAGTAGTTTGGAGAAGTAGCAAATACCCCCTCTGACTGGAGATTTTACAGTATCCTTCCCTTGCCACGCCCACTAAGCTACACCCACAGAACCAGTAGTAAAAAAGTTTGAATCCCACCACCAATTACAATCATTCCATCAATTTTCGCCATAGTAACATTGAATGGGAAATTGGGTTGACCAGGAAAAAATAACTCAGGGTCCCCCAATGAATTTCTGCAGCTAAGTTGGACTTGAACCCAGTCCTTCAACAGTAACTTAACCATTGCATCACAATGCCTCTGAACCATCTTCCAACAATTACAGATATTGAAGACCCACCAAATGTGAAACACAACAGATGGGCTTTTTAAAAAAATAAGGGAAGCAGACTGCTTTTTTAAAAAAAAAAAAAACTAGGAAAGCAGACTGCTTATATTTGGTAAGATGATGAATCTCACCAAAAAATGAAACCTTTCCAGCATAGATTTCAAGTGTAATGTGACAGTTTGTTTAGGATACAAAGAATACCAACCAATCGGTGCTCTTTCTTTCTGCTCCAAACCAATTAATCATTCAAGGTACTATGCACACAACTTCCAAACTTTGTGAATTAACCATGTCCTTCCCAAGAGAGAAGCAGTTAAGTCTTAATTGTTCCTACCCATCCACCTTTATCTGTGTGGGTTGGCAGTCAAGTTGTGAAATATTCCTCCCATTCATCCTGGATGTGTGTGTGTGCGCACACACGCGCATGTGCATGCACACAGAAAGAAAGCTTGGTCTTAAAAAACACTAGCCTTTGAAAGGAGAAGCCTGGAAAATAATCGCCACAGTATAGCAAATGTAGAACAGCAAATACCAGGAAGAACTTTATGCAGGGAGAGCATAAGGCGATATACTTGCCATGCTCCAACATGTAGGTGAGAGCTGGACACAAAATAATAGTCCTCATTTTGAAATTCTTTTATCTGCTATACTGTACCTATGTTTGTTTAATTATCCATTATATTGCTTAACAGTTCATGGGTAACAATCTTATTTTTAATTGAGTTCACATTGAGCTTTGTGCTGAGGTTGGAAGGTGTGCTATAAAACCTGTTTAGTCTAATGGTTCCTTAAAGAAGTTTGGCACAAGGAATATGCATACATGTATGTCTTGGTCATGCTCCCTAGCATTATTTTTATTTGGTGGACTATGCCAAGACAGCTTATATTAGACTAAGAATTCACACCTTGTGCTTCACAAGTAGAGTATGTAAGAGCTCACTGCTATTTATTTTTGGAATATATGGTTTTCTTTAGGTAAATGAAAATAAATATTGTGTTTTTACAATAGTGTTTTTAATCTCCAAAAGTTATGTAACAAAAGGAGTATCTTTAAATGTAAGTAAAAGTACAATGAACAGATAGGATGCTGGAAAATAGATTCTGTAATTTTTAGAGCTTGAAAAAAAATATGTTGCCCAAGTTTTCTTCAGAATGGTTTGCTTGCATCTACAAATAAATAAATAACATTTCTTTATCTGATTCATTTGCCCATACATTATTACATCCTTTGAAACACAGAAAATCCCACGTACTGTAGTTATTTTAAATATGTCTCTTGATAACTGCCTCAGAACCTCTGTAAGCAGTGGAACACACTTTATGCATAGGAGTTTTACATTAACTTTTTATGGTCAGAATATTTTCAGATCTTGCCGTGAACTCTCCCCAGCTAAATATGCAAACAAGGTTTCATTGGTTAGGAGGTATCAGCATGGCTTTACCAAGCAGGTTTTTCCACACTGTGAGACTCAACAAAAAGACATTTTGCTTATAAATCACATGATTGTAAGTTACTCAGACTGTGGATGAACTAAGTGGGAAGAGATATGCAGGAACAGGGTAAAGTATGGATATTATTTCTTATAACTGATGTAAAAGTACATTTATATTTGTTGAGCATATTTCATCTTTTTTCTCAAGATGAAGTAGGCGTTGACAAAATGTTTCTCATTTTCCTGGAAGCCAGGAAGCAATAGCTACCTAGAGACATGCCTTTTACGATACAATAAGTTTCATTTTTCTAGTTCTACTGAGTCTAGGAAAAGAGTTTGGTGTGCCTATGTTTTGATCTGGGGTGGTGGTGTGATGGTGTTTGTAAGGCCCGGTCCCACTGGCCGACGGACGCAAAACGTATGCATAAAGGACAGAGCGGACGAGCAAAATTTCGGGGGTGACTCCATCCGTTGTCATCCGCTCCAAAAAGTGGCAAAAATTTGCATGAACAGAATGGAAAAGAACGGACGTGGGTAGTATGTAGCGAGGATGTTAAATGGATGTTCATAGGAAGCCTAGCGGGTGGAAGCGGATGATACCTTCGAAGGGGTTCCGGGGGAGAATTGCGAAGCGGACACATAGCGGATGAAGCAGATGCATCACATACGCCTAAAGGAAAGAAAGGGAATGCCGCGTGGATGTATATCGGATGCAAAGCGTTCACTGCGCATCCTTTCTATTTCTGTGTTACTAACGCTGTGTAGACGTTCCATGTACCTTTTGTTTCCTCCCTCTTTCCGTTTTCAGCTGCAGCGGATGTGAGTTGAGGGGATGCCCAGAGGATGCAGAGAGGATACAGCGGACATTTAACGGATGATAAACGGACATAGAACGTTTGTTGCTCGTATGTCATGGATTTACATCATACACGGTGGAAAGTTCATCTGTTCACAAAGTTTTGTGCAGCTCAAAACTTCTTGAGTGGATGAAATCGCAGTGGACGGATCCTCGACAGATAGAGCGTATGAAACACGTATGCAATGAGTACACAACGGATGCATAGCATTTACCAATGGATGGCAAGCTGTTTTTAACGTTTTACAGCCTCTTTGCATCCGTAAGTGCAGTGGGACAGGGCCTTTAATAACACATGGAGTTCCCCACCCCTTCCATTACTGGCTGCTGCTGTTGAGATTTTAAATAGTGGCAAGGTATTGATGTTGCATCTTGTATCAAAAGCATTCCCATAGAAGAGCTCAAAACTGGGGGCACATGGAATGTTCATACTGCAAGAAAATGCTAGGCACTGTGATTGTAGCAGAAATCATAATGATATTGCTTCAGTTATTATCCCAAACTACAGTCAGAACTGAAGAAGTGTCTTGGATGAGAAGCAAAACATCTTCAAGGAAAAAACAAAGTCCAGTTGCCTTTTGAAAAAAAGCAACATTGGAACAACAGTGACATAGATGTCTGAGAATCTCCATAGGCTTCAATCCTTACAGTACAGAATATTTTTTAGGGTTCCATTCATTTGTGCTTCTTTCTATTGAGCTCTCCTTGCTTTTGAACTTTCCTAGGGAACAAAATTAGAAGGAAAACTCAGTATGGTGCTACTGAGGCACCAAAGCTACAAGATCACCAGGAAGAACAGGATCAAACCTACTTGGATGAGAAGATCGCTATTCCAGATGTTGGTGGGGTAAGCCTTTGGCTATGAGTTTCCACATTGATTGTTGTCCTGAGGTTTTACTCTTGACTGAAAAGCCCTTTTGGAAATGACCAGCTAGACTCACAGACCATGTTAATGAACTAGGTGACTCTCAGGATGTTGCAAAAGTTATAAGTGCAAGGGTCGGTTGTTTTTTTTCAGTGAGGTTGTAACTTCAAATGGTTGTTAAATGAAAGACTGCATTTTTAAGCAATGGAACAGCTTGTCTTCCAGAATTTTAGGTGCTCTAATGCTGGAGATTTTCAAGAGAAAGTTGGACAACCATTTGACTGACATGGTACTCCTGCCTTTGACAGGAGGTTGGAATAGAAGATCGCTGAGGTTATTTCCAATCCTATGACTCTATGAAAAGCCATGGCAAATTCCTTTCATACTGTGCTTAAGAAAATGCTGTGGATATATATATGCACAATCTCCAGGAATGGAACATAACTGAAAATGATTTTTTTTACATAAAATTAACATAATCCCTTGGTTGTGAGGAACTAGGGAAATGTAAGCTTTGTTTGAAATATGGGGAAATAGGGAGCTTACTGGAAAGTAAAGGAGATGTAAACAGTTCATGGCCTAGACAGAGGGCCAAGGCAATTTTCATTTGGAAGGGTTGAACCAATCCAAGATCATGGCTGTGTCCCTGAGTTGCTGGTCTTTGCAGGTGGAGTCAATCAATTATTGGCTCGGATGCTGCTTCAGGAAAAAACAATGCTGCCAGGATAGTTTTGCAGGGCAGGCAGCTGCTCCCTGGAGGGAATAGATCCCTGCCTCACCCCTTCTGCCAATTTCTGAGTCCCCACCTCCCCTCCCTTGCTTCTGCTGTCACTATGGAAGCATCTGGTTGGCAGGAGCCATGCAATTTCTTTTCCCACCAGCCAGAATTCCTGAGCCAACATGACTGGAGGAGGAATTCTGGGAGTTGAAGTCCATAAGTCTTAAAGCTGTCAAGTTTGAAGACCCCTGTTCTAAGGGATACTTTTGGTTGACAAGAAGAGTGATCTTGTAGTTCTGATTCATTAGAATAAGCTATCCAAGTATGAATAAGGTTACTATGATTTTTCTTCTCTAGCTCTTCAGTTAAATTTTCTTTCTTCTCCAGTACGGTTTCAGTTTCAGAAAGCTTTGGGCTTTCACCGGGCCGGGATTCCTCATGAGTATTGCATACCTGGATCCAGGAAATATTGAGTCAGACTTACAATGTGGCGCTGTCGCTGGCTTCCAAGTGAGTATGTGAGAAATGGAGGAGAGGCCCACCAAACAAGTAGCCTGATGCAATGACTCACTTTTAAATTAATTCAAATACGCATTCTTATTCATCTTTCCCAGTTACTGAAGCCCATCCCAAGGCTGGAAACAGGAGAATTCCTGCATACTTCCAGTTCTCATTGCTCAGCCTCTAGATTCACAGGGACTTTATAAAATTGTCCCCATTCATTCTGACCCTCCATGCTGTATTTATTTCTTTATCGTATTTGTAAAGCTGCCCATCTCATCAAAGGTTGCTCTTGGTGGACTCGGTATGGACATGTGTTTCTGAGATTCTCTCCCAATATCCTTAAGCTATGTGGATCTCAGTCCTGTTTAGTTGTTGTATTGGTACAGAGCCTCCTATGTGTTCGATGACCATGTGCCTTTGCTTCCTACACAGCTGCTCTGGGTCCTGCTTTGGAGCACAATTTTGGGTCTGCTGTGCCAAAGGCTGGCTATCCGGCTTGGGGTTGTTACCGGCAAGGATTTAGGAGAGATATGTTATCACTATTATCCCAAGGTGAGTATGAATGTGTAGCAATCCAATAAAGCAACTTTGGCTCCAAATTCTGGTTTATTCAGTGGTTGCCGTGGCACAGTGTTAATTGCAAATAGAATAGAATAATAGAATACCTTTATTGTCATTGCATTCAAAATACAATGAAATTTGAAAGCTACTCCAGCACAGTGCCCCAAACACAACATCACAATCACACTACACAGTATTTAAAAATTAAAATAATTAAAGTAATAATAATAATAATTAAAAACCTAGTCTAAAAGCTATTTAAAACATATATTAAGTTAGATAGTTTAAAAATGCAACTTAATATATAGAACTAAATCACAAATGTGCTGTTCAAGACAATTATTCAAGACAATTATTGCCTTGGAAAAGAATCTGTTTCTCAGTTTATTAGTCCTCATTTTAAGACACCTATCCTGATGGTAACAATTCAAACTATGAATGACCAGGATGAGAACGGTCTGTGGAGAATTTTTGTGCTCTAGAGAGGAGTCTGGTCTTCACAATCTCTTCCAAAGAAGAAAGAGAGCAATCAATTATTTTTTGTGCTGTATTTATAACTCTCTGGAGCATCTTCTTATCCACTACAGAGCATCCAGCATACAGTACCATTACACAGTATGCCAAAATGCTCTTGATGGTAGAACAGTAAAAAGTAACCAGCCACTTCTCACCCAGGCCACTCTTTTTCAGCAACCTTAGAAAGTATAGGCAATGTTGTGAATGAGAAAGAGAAAGGAAACAGAAATGGAACTAAATTGACCTCCATCTGCCTTTCTTTGTCTGGCTTTGCACTTGGCACCTAGCCACATTGTAGTTTGATTGTTGTATGAACCAAACAATTGTGGGTTACACAATAAACTATGGATAAATCAAGCATCAATTGATTTCATGTGTTTGCCAGATTAAGTCACAGTTGTTTGTGATCATGGATTATTGCTTGTTTTATGCAGAATGTTAGTATATAAATTATGGTTTACAGACAGAATTTTTAAAAATATTTACTTGATTTGTACATTGCCTTTCTGTTTGAAACCACACTCAGTAAATACTTATTATAAAGAAGATTCACAGTAAAAAAATAACAATCATTAACTGTTAATCTTGTAAAGATGTTGGCCCTTTTCTAAAAAGCAGAGGAAGTGAGATTCAAATGCAACTTCCAAGGAAATGCAAGTTGTAGCTGGGAATGATGAAAAAACCAGTTCCTCCCCCATATGAGAAGAGCATTTTAGGAAGGGTCTTTCCTACAGATTGTATTGAGAGTTGTTCCTTCAGATGACTAGGCCTTAATGGTTTAGGCAAAGCTGGCTGAGGAACTCAACAACTCTTAAAGTTGCCAAGGTTGGAGACCCCTGGTTTAAGCCTTCAGGATTAGCACCATAACTGTTGCTAATGACAATTGCTCAGATCTTTGTCCATTGGCATCCTGTGATCCCTGGGCCCTTTTGTTGTTGTTGTTGTTGTGGTGGTGGTGGTGGTGGTGGTGGTGGTGGTGTTTTGGATCAGCCTATCTGCCTTTTTTTTTTTTTTTTTTGCACTAATTGCCAGTTCAAGACATTTTTATTTTTTTCCCAAAGAATACTATATTTGTTAAGAAGGGAGATGACTAAGTTCTGGACAACTGTTGCCAGATCTGAGTTGCTCAGGCATGATGACAGATGACAAACTAAACTTGTGACTCTTCTTTTATTGCTGCAATAGCATGGATTCCTCCGGGCCTTCAGTTGGCCAAGAAGGACACCAATATCATTGGCACTGTTCCAAACTTTTAGCTGTTTTATGCTTCATTAAGAAGGTCAATGAATAGAGCTGTTCTTTTCAGCTTTAACATGTGAGAATTTAAGGGCAGCAATTGGTGGATTCCTTTGACTGCATTTCACCCCCAGCAGCATCAGCAGCCAGAAGAAAAGCAATCACAGTCGCTTTAATGGGCAGTGGGCAATTGGAGAAGATTTAGGACACCCTTCATGATGATTTTGCATGATTAAATTGGCCCAAGTAATAGGCCTGCATGGACATGGACATGGTTTAAATCCAAGAAGAATAGAATGAGAATGAGAATGAGAATGAGAATGAGAATGAGAATGAGAATGAGAATGAGAATGAGAATAGTTGAAAGGAACTTTGGAAGTCTTTTGGTCTAACCCATCTCAGGCTATTTCTGAGCATGTATCTACATGTAGTGATCTTCTGAAAGTAAGTTAAATGTGTCTAAGAATAGTGTTGTGTATAAGAATTAGAATACTCCAAATACTTAAATCTGATTGGCTGAGCAGGCCGCAATAGGATTGGTTAATAAAGTACCATTACAATTGGCCCACCTGACGGCAGGAAAACTTAAAGAGCTGTCATTGGCCACAAGCTGCGAGCAGCCACTATAAAAAGGACTGCCGCGGCTCTGGCAATGTTCTGTTACGAAGTCACTGAGTTTATAATAAAGAGTTGTTTGATGAACACCGGTCTCGAGTACTTCTATTCCCAGGACAGAACAAATAGTATGGCATTTTCTCTGATTTTAGGGTAGGATGGGACCCTTCGGAAGCTTCCCATTCACATGCCTACTCTTAACATGTAACACACACAAGCAGAGTAAAAAATGAGTCAGAAGTACTTGGCCACAAACTTTCAAGTGATGCCTAGTTATCAAAACAGGCCTCCTGAAGCTCAAGAAAGTCAGGTGATCAGCTGTAGATCCTGATGTTTAAATATAGCTACAGTGAACCATACTTTCTTGGGGAAAAAAATTAAAGGACAAACCTGAAAAAGGGACAGATATGAAAGGGGTTCATAAGGATAAAAATATTTAATTGTTTGTTTACAAAGGAAAATTCAAGAGCAAAACTAGGAAAAACTATACAAAATAAAAAATCTTTTAATAAAAAATCTATAACATCAAACAGTACTATATATGTAGTTTTATTTTTAAAGGTCAGTTCAATTTTCCATATTTTACATTAATATGAAATCAGCCCTGCCAACTCTCACGGTTCTGCCGTGAGTCTCACGATTTTTTGTCATGTCTTACGGTCTCACGACAAGGCTCCTCAATCTCACACCAAATTTAAAACGCTTTTTTTTTTTTCAAATTTGGGGGTCTTATGCGCTTATACGCGCATAAATCTGATTCTCACACAAACGACATGACGCCACTTCTCAGATCACGCAATATCGATATTACCATACAGTCATATTTATCGATATAATATCAATATCGATATTACCATACAGCACATTTCTTTTTACTCTGGGCGCCTCCATTTTGCTTTTTCTACCACCGGATATAACACGCTCTGATTGGTTAGTTATTCACTATTTAGTTAGTTACTCACTATTTTTCATAGAATCTCCAGATTCTTTTTCATGGGTCTCCAGATTTTCCTTTATCAGGGGTTGGCAGGTCTGTGAAATACTTTTGTATCAGCTGGTACCAATTGTACCGTAAAGATTATATATCCAAAATAAAGAGCTTTTGTAGAATAAATCAAAAGGACAGCTCTCTGAAAAAAGGACTGTCCTTTATAATAAGTATGGTCACTGCAACTATATCCCATCCCTAGATTAGTGACATGTTTGAATGATGACCACTGAGTTCCTAATATGTTATAGCCAAAATTAGGAAGAGGCATGAGACATCTTAGAGCATAATTTTTTCCTTTGTATCTTCTAATAGCCCAACTGTTGTCCTTTTCACTGTAGGCCCCACGTGTGCTACTCTGGATTATGATCGAAATTGCTATAATTGGCTCTGATATGCAGGAAGTGATTGGAACAGCAATTGCTTTCCACCTGCTTTCAGCTGGACGGTAAGATCCCTGGTTTTCTACAGCCAGAAGACAAAGCAACGGGGAGGTTTCAGAAACAAGTGCTGTGAATGCTATGGAACTACCAAACGCTGGACTGTTTGGTCAGAAAGCTAGAATCAGGAAAGATTGGAGTGAATATAAGGTGAAACAATGCTGTCATTTCTCTGTTCTTTGCACGTCAGGCATAATTCCTCTCCATTTTAAATAGCCTTCTGCAGATTGGTTGAGGTGAGGAATTGCTAATTCATGGCACTGTAACTTTTGTCGTATACTACCTGATCCTGTATTTCAGACTGGCCAAGACACACAATGATGGAAGCAAAGAATATTGTACTTCAAAGTTGCAGGATATAGAACAGCCTTCTCCAATTTGATGGCTGTCAAAGGTTAATGCAAAGCACTGTAAAGGATAATTAAGGTGGGGAAAAGAGCTAGTGGTACAGCACAGTTCCAGATTCTAACCCCTCTAGATAGTACTGGGAAAGATTCAGTGGTGGGATTGAAATAATTTAACAACCAGTTCTCTGCCCTAATTATTTCTTCCAACAACTAGTTCACCAAACTGCTCAGAAAATTAACAACTGGTTCTCCTGAACTGGTGCAAACTGGCTGAATCCCGCCACTGGAAAGATCCCCATCTAAAACTTGAAGAGTTTCTGACAATCTCTGATTGCACTCCCAATTTCTCAAAAGCTGGTGGAGTCCGATTTGCACTTCACTTCCACCCATCTTGAGATGTTATGGCCTCCTGATCCCGAAAGCAAGGATGGGGAGAGAAAAATATTGGTGGGGAGAGAAAAATATTGGTGCCGGGAGGAAAATGGGAAGTTCCTATGGGAAAATGGACACTCGATAAACTGCAGAACTGCAGCATTTTCAAGTTAAAAAATAAACAAACCCAGCTTTGTTCCAAAAGCAGATAATCTTGACTGAACCAGCAGTACATTGACACAATTCTTAGATACAGTTGATGACATGACATAGTACAGCTCCAGTGCCAATTATAAACCAGTAAAAAGACCTATGTGGAAAGACAAAGACAAAATTCTGACTTGGCCTAGCAGAAAGCTGTTTTCTATAATTCTTTGAATTAAAGATACTACAAATAGAGCTTTAGGCCCTTCAAGAAATGTATTGTTGTCACAACTGTGTACCTAATCTATCCCTTAGCTACTCATCTATGCACAGTACCATTAGAAAAACCCTACAAGACTAAAGTATTGCAGTTCAACATGGCATAGAAAGCACCAACCCTCCTGAATTTATGGGTGCTTCCATTTCAATGAGACATGGGTTTATGCTAGCAGGACACTGAATCTTCATAGTGCCCTGAGAAATAGATTTGTGCAATTCTATTTGAATGATAAAATTTTACTTTTCTTTTTGCAGTATCCCTTTGTGGGGTGGAGTCTTGATCACAATTGTGGATACCTTCTTCTTCCTCTTCTTAGATAAATATGGTAAATACTAGGCCAGAGAGAAGGGATGTATAAGTGTTCATCGAGTTACATATTCAAGTTTATGGGAGTTTGGTTACTGTGTTACCAATGATATACTCATACCTTGTAATGCCAACACTGATATCATTACCGTGTGTTGCCTGTATATTAGAAGATATGTAGCTATTGTGTCATGAATGCTATGGAATTTTTTGCGATGTATTTCTCAGCAACTTTAATGGACATGCATATAAGTTAGAGTACACGTCACCCATACGAGGTATCAGGTTATCAAGGTAGATTTTATGCTTCTAACCCTACAGTACAGTACCAAAATGAAATTTTCTCTTAAGGCAGAAGAGATGGTTCTCAAAATAGAATCTAGTCCCCCACCTCCAAAATAGATTATGTAACCCAGATGAGGCAGTGGCTCCAAGTGGAAAACTAAACAAAAAACATGAACAGAAGGTCAAACCAGCATTGGCCAAACCAAGACTGGCCAATCCTGGACAGAAAGTTGTATTGGTTGTGTTTTGCATCACAAAATAAGGCGTTCTGGTGGTAGGCGTTCCACTTTGATTCTTCTGGAACTCAAGCTTACTAGCCCGCTACTACTTACTAGCTGGCTAGCCAACTTTGAGTTGGTAGGTAGACATCAGTGGGTGTAGATGTGAGCAAACAAAGCTTTTATTTCTGAAAGTCAGCCTGTATTGTAAATCTGCATTTGTTCCTGTGTGCCCAGAATCTTGGGCTATATCAGAACAAGAAGGAGCACTCAAAGTATTATAAATATACAGAATGATTTCATGAGAATAACACTGATTTACTTGGCACCAAGTGAAATGTTAAATACTGTTTGAAATAGCCATTAACGCAGCGTTTCCTGCTGGAAGCTCTTGGAAGTTTGCTCAAAGTACTTCAGGAGGGCACTGGATTGAGAATAATCTAATTGAGAATCCCAAGGCCTCCTATGGAGAATAAACCTCTTTCTCTTTTGTCTTTCCCTGACAGGTCTCAGGAAGTTAGAAGCCTTTTTTGGCCTCCTCATTGCTATCATGGCAGTAACATTTGGTTATGAGGTAAAACATGCTCCCTCCACCCACATGTGAGAAGTTCAACCACTCTTCCTTAGACTGGTTTAGCAATCTGAGGATTAGGATCTAACTCCTCTCAGCCTCAAGCAGCCAGAAGAGTGGCCTTCTCTAACTTGATACTTCCCATGTATTATTGTTAAATAATCCCCAGCAACAAAATCTGGGGAAGGAACCTGTGACTGAAAAGAATTGGGTGGGAATATCTGATCAAACTACTTTAGCTTGTTATAAAAATATCACAATAAAAGAACATACTGCAAACAATAAATGTTACTTTAAGATCAGAGATTTATTTCATGAGCAATTAGAAACATGATCATGGGCATTTATTTTCCTGGATGTTTTTAAATAGCAACATATACAAAGAGCACTGGTTATTTCAAGCTACTTGGAACCTCTTCTTCCAAATAAAGAGCACCAGAATATCTTTAAAAATCACTCCCTAGATACGAATAAAAAGGAAAAAAATAGTCAACACATTTTTGTTATGAGTTTCCTGACAGCGTCTAGTTGCCACTGTTGGCCACTGAATATTGATCTTGAGAGAAAAAAAACAATCAGGGAAATGCCCATGATCACATCTGGTGACAATAAATGCCAGAAGGAAATTTAATTAGGAGAAAAGATTTCTGTGTATTCTGGCATCAAAGCAATATCGTTGGAGCTAAGCGGGTGGAACATGATTGCTTGTGGTTTGTTCCATGTATTAAGAATTTGCCACCAGGACTCACAAATGAATTAGGTTGCAGCACATTCTGGCATCTTTCAGACAAATCAATATAAACAACAACTATACTGACATTTTATTTCCCTTCATAGTACAGTAGCATTGTGGGAGGGGAATATCATCTTTTCACACTCCTTCCCTAGCCTCTGGTAAACATCTAACCTGTTTTCCCAACTCTAATTCCTCTAAACTAGTGGTGGGATTCAAATTTTTTTACTACCGGTTCTGGGAGTGTGGCTTGGTGGGCATGGCAGGGGAAGAATACTGCCGGTTCTCTGAACTACTCAAAATTTCTGCTACCAGTTCTCCAGAACTGGTGAGAACCTGCTGAATACCACCTCTGGATATAATCCCATTCCAAAGGAAACCAATCGATGCCTTGCCTTTCTCAGCATTGCCTAATCTTCCCTTCTTCTTTCTGCAGTATGTGGTTGTAAACCCTGATCAAAAAGAGGTGCTGAAAGGCATGTTTATTCCTTACTGCAAGAACTGTGGACAGGAGCAGCTTCTGCAGGCTGTGGGTTTGGTTGGAGCGATCATCATGCCCCATAACATCTATTTACATTCTTCACTTGTCAAGGTCAGTGTCTAATATATAGATACTTTATTTTGGGGCATAGATCAATAGTTCCTTGAGTATTGGATAAGAAGATGTTATCTATATCTTCAAAGTTACTCATACATGTATCTGATGGATTATGACAGTGTGATACATTTGTAATCGGTGCGAAGGCAAAGAGAATAAAACATATTCCCCGTTGTCAATACATATTATCTTGTAGTAAAGCATTATTGCAATTTATGTGATATTTATTGGGGAGGAGGGGACTAGCAAAGCAAACCAGGATAGCCACCCACTGGCTAGATATAGGCCATATGTCTTGCATATATGCTGTATCTTCTCTTTAGGTAAAATTCCTTGTTTTTAACACCTCCAACCTAATCAGTATGAGATGGGATATGCACATTTCAAGATTTAAGATGATACAACCAGTCCTGGTTTAGGAACTGCCTTGTTTAATGACCGTTCATAGGTATGACAATTATGAAAAACTAACTTTGCAACCAATGCTCGTATTAATGGCCCTCACAGGTCCATAAAGCAAAGGAAAGCTGAAGTAAGATCGAAAGCACAGTTGTGTTTTCACTTCGTGGCCACCTCACTGAATGACCATGTTGCCATTTCCAATTATGATTGCTAAATGAGGACTACCAGTAAGGGTTATGAATTAACAGAGAACAAAAATATATACTTAATTTTTTCTTCATGTTGCAGAGGAAAGAATATATTTTTCTTTCTTTCTGTAGGTAGGGAAACATCTTGGCTGATGATAGATTTCAGGCTAATAAAGCTTGGTTCAAGCATTGAGCTAAATCACATGACTTGTTTTGGGATTTGCAAAATGGTGAATTCACTTACTATTGTTTTTAAGCCATGGTATGTACCTTAAGAACAATGTTACTAACATCACATCTGCAGTGATTCACTTAGCAACTGTGGCAAGAAAGCTTGTACACTGAGGCAAAACTCACTTAACAAATGTCTCAGCAACAGAAATGTGGGGCTCACTTGTGGTCATAAGTTGAGGACTATTTCAAAAGCACAACAGATTTAAAAGGACAATGTGTCAAAACTACAAAACCTAGCTCTTTCCTTCATCTTTGGAGTCGTGCTGAGCTAGGACTGCTTGGATGATGGTCTCCTTTCTCATTTGGACTGCCATTTTAGGGTTTCGTTATTGACATGTGGTTTATGGATTGTGGTTTTGGATTCTTTTAGGTTCTGTTAAATTTTTTTGTAAGTCATGAAGAGTGACTTTGATTGAATTGGACATTTATTTTAATTGAATAAATAAAAGTTGAAATTTGTATTAGCAGGGGATTCTTAACAAGTAGATAAAGCATTCCATTGCATGTTTTATCTACAGAAGTGAACAGAGTTGCTCAAAGTTTATGAGGAGTAATGTTTAGAGGACTAGTAACTCAGCACTTAATTATTCTACATAATACAACACTAAAATATAAAACTTAATTATGACGAGATAGCACCTTAATTTGATTTGATTAGCAAGTATACATTTGAAGGAGCAACTATTTCTGAGCATATTAGATCATTTTAATCTGAGGTCTACTATTTCTTAACTCTCATATCAAAATCAGATTCTAAATTATTAAGTAATGGGTTTTTAATTAATTGGACCAAAGATAATTATATTTAAGGGAATAAAAAATTGTTAAAAAACTTTCAAGTTACCATTCAGGCTGAAAATGAAGGAATGACATGAAAACTTATTAGAAACATTTATATGGGAAGCAAACTATTCAGTAAGTAACAGTACTTTTACAAAATATTATTTTGTACATAAGTCAGTCCAGACAATGCTGAAACCATTAACTAAAGCATTAGTAAACACTTACATTATTAAATTAATTGAGAAATATGCAGAATATCTTAATAATAGAAACTAATAGTAATTAATTTTAAAATGGGTAGATTTCATAAATGGGTGGTATTGGAAGGTTGTTGTTGTTTTTTTTAAGTAAAATCTAGGTATGTTGTAACAAAAATTTCTGACTAGAAACCAATTGGGTTTCTATCTATAATCAGCTGAAGAATTCTGAGAATTGAAATCTACACATCTTAAATTTGCCAAGGCTGAGAAACACTGCTTTAATCTAATAAGAGTCCCAACAGATGCCAGTATACTTTCCTGTTGCACATTTACATCATAACAAATGTACTGTTCTACTGTCCAATAGGCAAAACAAAGTTTAAGTAATTAGCCTGTACCGAATAGTTGACAAGTCACTTCTTGTATGAATCAAGCATCCCTCTGGATCCACATTGCAAAAATACAAGGCACATCTATTTGAAAACTCAGTGTGTCTGCTTCCAAGTCTTCAGATTTGCTATGCATGCAAAGAATTTTTGAGAAAACCTTGAAGTAACTGTACTGAAATTCAGAGAAGTTGCTTCATAGCTTGAAGCCACATTGATGCTTCCTTCACATTCACAACTAAAGTCCCTTATCAAATGCACAGCTTTATTTCATATTACATATCAATTTGGATTTGAACATGTGGTCAAACATGAATACGTAAATGCTAATCAACAAAGCATTACGTGGAATAAGAATATTCAAAGTCTTAATATAAAAAACAAAGTATCATGTAATAAACCTAGCTGCAGATGACATAATTTTCTTACAAATTCTGACAAAGATATTCTCTAATTACAACTTTAATACATTTCCCACATTGATGTAACTAGAAATAGTTTCATAAATCATTTCTATGCTAATTAATGTTGATCAGGGTGTTGCAAAAATGATTTTGGAAATCCACTAGTCTGCATATTAACTTAGGATGGATTTAGATATTTAGGAGTATCAGCAGTTATTAGAAAATATTGATACCAGTTTTAAAATTATAATATTTTTTGCGATAAATCAGAATAGATGTTTTGTTGTTAGAAGAGCCACCATTAAACTAGCTATTCTCTCTAAAATGTTATTCTTGTTTCAGATTTTTCAATTTTTCTGACATACTACATTGAAAAATCCTTTTTATGTGTGTAGTTATAATTATTTTTAAAATCTAGAATATTAATAAAACTATAATGAAAAGTAACACAGTAAATCTGACACAGTACTGCAGTGTTTTCAGTTAAAATAATTAACTTTCCAAACTCAGAAGTCTAATTATCACCATACTTTTTATCACTTATAGCAATACATGCCTCCTAGATGTTAAGAAATTATTTTAAAATAGTATTCACTAAGCATTATAGCATATGTGAAAGCAGTTTCTGTAATGTTCAGCCAATATTATTTTAAAGCATGTTTTATTGAAGAAGCCATGATGGTTGCAATAGCCCAAAGCCATGCTGGGCAAAAAGCAAAGCATGTGATAACTTCATGGAAAGTACAAGGACTGAAGCTGATAAGGCAAGAAACTAGAAGCATGAGAATAGACCAGATGATTGTGTAAACACAGCACAGTGCCATTAACAGCGAAGCCTGAGAATCAAGCTGCAAAAAAATCTTTTACGAGGACAGGAGAAAGAAATCCAGGGTTTAAACCCTGAGGCGACACACACAAATATATAACAAGATTCTTAAACTCAGAAGATTTTGTCAGCACTAGAATGACTTATTTGAAATAAAAACCTAGCCAAACCTTGTCCTTGACTTCTCATTGCTTGGGACAGTATATTGGAGCTTCTAAACAGAGATTATTGTGAAGCATGAACCCATCCCTAGATATGTCTGATAGATGACCTCACCCACACTCTCAAATGGCTGGATGGATTTCAGTTATCCTCCTAACATATTGTCAAGTTTTGGACACTTCTATCCTTCGCAAATGTTCTAAATACTCCCGTCTTCCTCCCAACCCATCTCCAAACAGCTTGTGGTTGTTGTATTTGTTTTGTTGGAAGAAATATCCTTCTGGGTTCAATTCCAAGTGAGGAAAAAGACACTGGAAACATGGAGGCTGTTTGGAAATGGTGGACAGGACCACATGCCTTGGGTAAAGTAAGAAGGAAAAAGGGCAAGATGCTGAGAGTGCAATTGTTTTATACCCTCTGTTGGGATTTGAATTTGAGCTTGTATTCTGATTGGTTATCAAACTGCCATGGGGCTATGCAGGGGCAACTCTGTAAGGCTGTTCTGAGTCCCAGGCTTGGCTGAGCCTTGCTGGATGATGATGTAATGAAAGAGCTTTGGGCAATTCTTATTATAGCTCTACCTGGAGTAGAACTTTGTTATGTAAAATAGACTGGCCTAGGCCAGAGTAATGGTCCATTAGCAAAAGTGGGCATGAGTTTTTGCTTCTGAGTTTCTACTCTTTTTAGAGGAAATATTCTGTCTTTTTATTATTTCCTAGGATATTTCATTTTTCTAGGAGAGGTGTGGGTGCTAACTTCCTACAGTTCCAACAACTCAAGCTCAGCCAGCCAGCCAGCTTTTCCTCCCTAGCCTTGAATAGTGAGAGAAGGACCAGAGTGGCAACCTGGCTACCAGTCAGCCTTATGCCTCTTTTTGGTCACAGCTCTCACCACCCAGACACCTTCAACTGGAAAACAGAATTTCTATCATTTGATATTTGGGGAAGTCAGGGTGGAAGATAGTTGTCTCTGTTACCTCAGGGCAATGCAGTTTGACATCAAAATGACTCCATAGCTCTGGGTGGAAATGCCCAAAGACCACCCATGTTGTCAAGGGCTACTGTGGGTTTGCAGGGGTTCAGGAGAACTCCAAGCTAAGATTCTGTGCAGTCCGGAGAAACCCCAAATCCCACTCCTGGCTTGCCCCACCTACCCCACCCGCCCCTTCCGGGAGTTCCCACATGGCCTGTTTTGGATGCAGGTAAGTGCAGGGTGCGTTCAGTGGCTCAGGGAGAGTGAAAAACGGGCCTCCTGGGGGTTCGGGAAGGCCAGAAATGGGCCTGTTTCTGACTTCTAGACAGCCTCCGGAGCCCAGGGATGCTGTTTTCATCCTCTCAGAGGCTTGAGGAAAGTCTCGAGTCTGGGGAGGGCAAAAACGCGCCCCCCTGCAGGAGGCTGACTAGGCCATGCCCACCATGGCCATGCCTACCCAGCAACTGGGCAGAGAATTCTTTGCTAAAATTTTTGAAGTCCATTCCTGGAGGGGGCAAGAACACTGGAACATCCTGTGGCACACATAAAGGTAGAAACTGTTGCATTTTGTCCCCAACAGACCCGAGAAGTGGATCGTGCCAACCAGAAAGCAGTGAAAGAAGCAAATATGTACTTTCTGATTGAATCCACCATCGCACTCTTTGTTTCCTTCCTCATCAATCTCTTTGTCATGTCTGTGTTTGGCCAGGCTTTTTTTCAGCACACCAACCAGGAAGCGGTAAGTCCCTTTTTCTTCCTTCAAAATCAACTCTAACATAAACATCTATAGTTCCTTTCCCCCTACATGTGGGCTTTTATTCTTTTGATCAAAGAAAATGATAGAAACGGACTTGGGGATCCTGCCTGTCCATTGGCCTAAGAGCTCTCCCAAAAGGGAACCAAAGGAGGTGAAATTTGGAGGGAGGAATGAAATATAAATATGAATCAATCAAGCAATTAGGAAAGAGTCATATTAAGCTGGAGGATATAGAGATTTAAAAAAAAACCAGGAAAGAACATTACCCAGTGCATCCCCATGGGAGAGAAGCACTTAGACAATGGCTTACAATGTGACTAACCCAATTATTTAAAGTGTCCTTTCTCTCTTCCTTTCCCTCCCTCACCCCTCTCCCTCCCTCACCCCCTCTCCCTCTCTCTTCCTTCCCAGTCATGTAAACCAGAATGGAGCTATTCTGAAAGGGTTGGGAATAATCCCGGAAGCTTGTTCTGTATGCTTTTTCTATCTTGTTTTCTCTGCTTCCCTAAAAGGGTTTTTTTTTTAAAAGAGAGTGAGTTATTCCTTCAGCCAAGTTGGAATAGGCCATCCTCATCCTATTTACCTACCCTTGCCCATCTGGTAGAATGTCCTATACCAGGGTCCCCAAACTTGGCAACTTTAAGACTTGTGGCTGGAGAATTCTGGGAATCAAAGTCCATAAGTCTTAAAGTTGCCAAGTTTGGAGACTTCGATCCTATACTATGTGTTCTATATTAGCATACTTGTAATAACATTTCCTGATTGGCCCACAAATACTACACTGTGATTGATTCTTCAAGCTACCGTGATTGGTGCACAATTGCCGCCCTGTGATTGGTCTGCCTGAGCAGCGGGAGATTCGAGGAGCCGTCATTGGCCGTGAGCCGCGAGCAGCCACTATAAAAGTGGCTGCCGCGGCTCCACAGTCAGACTGATTCCAGGAACCAAATAAAGAGCTGAAAGTCACACTGGTCTCACGTCTGTTTCCCCGTGACTTAACACTGGCGACGAAGGTGGGATTCTGAAACAAAGGAGACCAGTTGAGCATGTGACGATGAGAACTGAGCGAAGACGACATGGCTGGCAACAACGCGCCACCTGCACCGTTCAACCCAGCAACGGAGGACTGGGAATCGTACATCAACGGATTCCTCATGTTCCCTGAGAGCAATGAGTTACAGAGGATCTCAGACAACAGGAAGGGAGCCGTGTTCCTGACACACTGTGAGATCACAGTGTTCAAGATGGCCAAGGCACTGGCTAAACCTGAAGACATAAAGCAAATGGCCTGGCCAGATTTGGACAGAATACTGAGGGCCCATTATGCACTGACCATCTCCAGCCTTATCCAGAGACATGAATTCTATAAACGGGACCAGAAAGAAGGTGAAAGCATCGGGGATTTCGTAGTGGCTCTAAGGGACATTGAAGGGGCGTGCGAGTTCCTCAACATGGATGAAGCCATGAGAGACCGCCTGGTCCTAGGACTGAGAGACCTCACCTTGCAGAGCTGACTGCTGACCCGACCAAACATCACAGTCAGCGAGGCCATCGCTGAGGCCACGGCAGCCGAAGCCATGAAAAAAATCAGCAGCCACCATGAGGCTAATGAATACGGCAACTCAGGAAACACTGGCAGAGACAAGCCAATCCCAGGAGAAGAAACCAGAGGACACCCACAAGACCATCACCACTCCCCATGAGGACATTGAGTCCTTATTCGAGACCCACGACGAGGAAGAATACACAGACTCCAATTGGAACGAAACAGACGGGAGAGGAGAGAACGTAAGTCAGGGTTCCAGTGCGCTGGGTGCGGAGGAGACCACCCCTGTTCCGAGTGCCATTTCCTCAACGCGGTTTGCTGGCACTGCGAGAGACGGGGACATATAGCAAGGGTATGCCAGAACCAAAAGAACTACAGCCCTAGATGAAGAGACAGCACTCCCCCCAGAACACAAGAAAGACAGGCAGGGAGCTGTTGGAGCCGAGAAAACAGAAACGAACAGCTCAACAAAGCCTACCGGAAGGAAGAGACACACCAAACAATAACCATTGGGCATTTGAGCGCAACCAATGCCCGAAAGATACATGTGCAAGTCAACATCGAAGGCCAACAATGCAAAATGGAGGTAGACTCCGGCTCATACCTGTCTATGGTATCATGGAACACACTTAAGAGACTGATACCTAGCATATGAAGAAAGGAACTAGAGAGCCAAAAACTGACCCTGAAAGACTACCAAGGGAACAGGATCCCCGTAGTCAGACTCGGACATTTCCAAGTTAAATTCAGAAAGCACATGGCAATTCTTCCATTAACAATAGTGGACCGGGACCTCCCAAGCCTATTAGGACTCGAATGGTTCACACCCCAGGAATCGGAGTGACCGGAATCAACAGCGTCACCGAAACAGACTGGGAGGAGAGCCTGATGAGGGATTTCCAGGATGTGTTCGATGGGAAACTAGGCAAGTACCGAGGGTCCCCTATATCATTTAATTTGAACCCGAACATAGCCCCAGTCAGATTAAAGGCAAGGTGAGTTCCTTTTGCATTAAAACCGAAGATCAATGAGCAATTGGATAAACTCATCGCACAGGGGGTATTGGAACCAATAGACCACGCAAGGTGGGAAACCCCAATTGTGACTCCGATAAAACCAGATGAGTCCGTGCGCATCTGCGGAGACTATAAGGCCACCCTCAACCACGCGCTACAACAAAGCGCATACCCGTTCCAGTGGTACAACATCTGTTACACTCATTGGGGGGAGGAAAGATCTTCGCAAAGCTCGACCTTGCACATGCGTACCAGCAATTGCCGGTTGACCCCGAAACAGGTGAGGCATAAACAATTGTGACTCACAGGGAGACATTCAGATGCAAAAGACTGCAATTTGGAGTCAGTGTGCCCCCAGGGGTGTTCCAAAGCTTGATGGAGCACCTATTACAAGGAATAAAAGGGGTGGTCTCATACTTCGATTATGTGCTGGTATCATCTAGTGACAAGAAACAACTGGAAAGCCGCCTCAGAGAAGTCTTACAAAGATTTCAAGAGGCGGGACTCAAAGTAAAAAAAGAAAAATGCCAGCTAGCCACCTCTAAAGTTGAATTCCTGGGGTACCTAATAGATAAAGAGGGAATCCACCCACAGACCAGAAAATCAAATCAATAAAAGAAGCTCCCAGACCCAGAAATAAAACAGACCAACAAGCATTTTTGGGACTCATTAACTTCCATAATGTCTTTCTGCCATAGAAGGCAATGACGGTGGAACCATTACACAGATTACTAGATAAGACAGCTACCTGGACCTGGGGACTACGAGAAGAGGCCGCGTTCCAGGAAATAAAAGACTTGCTGATATCCAAATCTGTGTTAATCCAATACAGCAGAACACTGCCACTGACAGTCACCTGCAACTCATCGCCGTTCGGCGTCAGAGCCATACTCAGCCACACGCTACCAGATGGGAGAGAAGTGCCGATTGCGTTCTATTCCAAAACACTGTCCAAAGCAGAAAGAAACTTCAGCCAATTGGACAGAGAGGCGCTAGCAGCAATAACTGGAGTCAAGCGATTCCATGAATACCTCTATGGCAGGACTTTTTCACTAATTACAGACCACAAGCTGCGCTTGGGAATACTCACAGGAAACAAGGCCACCCCAAACATACTGTCACCATGAATGACGAGGTGGTCCAAGTTCCTTGCTGCATACAATTGCAAATTAATCCACCGGCCAGGGAAGGACATATCACACGCTGACGCCCTGAGCCGTTCTTCCCTGCCTGAACTGCGAAGTGACCCGGCACCAACCACAACCACGCTACAAATTGAAACATTACCAAACCTACCCATAACTGCAGTGGACATAGCGAAATAACTGCAAGAGACAAAAAGATGGCACAGATTTTGAACTGGGGAGGAAAAGGGTAGCCAGAAAACAAGACGGACAAGACTTTTAAACCGTTCCGGAACAGACAGACGGAACTCTCAATCTTAAAAGGTTGTATACTATGGAGGGATCGAGTAGTCATACCAGAAATACTCCAAGAACAAGTACTGTATATCTTGCACGAAGGACACCCGGGTATCGTCCAAATGAAATCCCTGGCCAGGAGTTATGTATGGTGGCCAGGGATGGATAAGGATATTGGGAGATGGGTGGAAACGTGCACGCAATGCCAAAAATCCAGACCTACACCCTCTGCTGCACCTGTACTCAACTGGGAAACACCAAGGGGACCCTGGTCGAGAATACACATAGATTTTGCAGGACACACATTTTTAATAATAGTAGACGCTTACTCAAATTGGTTGGAGGTAAGCGTCATGAACTCTACAACAACAGAAGCCGTCATCAGACAACTGGGTTGCCACATGGGTTGCCGGACCTATTGGTTTCAGACAATGGGCCACAGTTCATGGCATTGACATTTGAAAAGTTCCTTGCCGAACACGGCATAAGGCATACCTTGACAGCGCCGGGTCAGCCAGCCACAAACGGGCAGGCAGAACGCATGGTTCGGTATACGAAAGAGACTATAGAGAAACTAGACACGGGGGACATACAAGAA
>BLBF01000032.1:26510312-26526786 GCA_015471245.1 Laticauda colubrina
TAGAATAGAATAGAATAGAATAGAATAGAATAGAATAGAATAGAATAGAATAGAATAGAATAGAACAGAATTCTTTATTGGCCAAGTGTGATTGGACACATAAGGAATTTGCCTTGGTGCAAATGCTCTCAGTGTACATAAAAGAAAAGATATATCCGTCAAGAGTCAAGAATCATAAAATACAACACTTCATGATAGTCATAGGGTACAATAAGCAATCAAATCATACTAGGAATCAGTCAATATAGATCATAAGGATACAAGCAACAAGGTTACAGTCATGCAGTCACAAGTGGGAGGGGATGGGTGATAAGGAGTGATGAGAAGATTAACAGTAATAGTAGTGCAGACTTTGTAATAGTTGGACAGTGTTGAGGGAATTATTTGTTTAGCAGATTGATGGCATTTCGGAAAAAACTGTCCTTGTGTCTAGTTGTTCTGATGTACAGTGCTCAATAGCGTCGTTTTGAGGGAAGGAGTTGAAACAGTTTATGTCCAGGATGTGAGGGGTCTGTAAATATTTTCACAGCCCTCTTTTTGACTCGTGCACTATACAGGTCCTCAAGTGAAGGCAGGTTGGTAGTAATTGTTTTTTCTGCAGTCCTAATTATCCTCTGAAGTCTGTGTCTCTCCTGTCGGGTTGCAGAACTAAAACAGACAGTTATAGAGGTGCAGATGACAGACTCAATAATTCCTCTGTAGAACTGGATCAGCAGCTCCTTGGGCAGCTCCTTACAGCCCAAACAGTCCTTGACTGGCGACCCTCCATTTAGCAAGAGTCAGAATTTACAATGGCACTGAACAAAGCGATTTAGGACTGATCCTTGCACTTATGACCATTGCAGCATTTTCAGAGACACATGAAAAAAAATCAGGCATTTGGCAGGTATTTATAATGGCTGCAGCATCCCCAGGGGTCATTCAATCACCATTTGTGACTTTCAGCTTCCAACAAGCAAAGTAAATAGGAAGAAGCCGGATTTGCTTAAGGACCATATGATTCATTGAACAATTGCAGTGATTTGCTTAGCACTCGTAGCAGAAAAGGCTGTAACATTGGGTGTGATTCACTTAACAACCAGCATGCTTAGCCATGGAAATTTCTGGCCCCATTGTGGTTGTAAATCAAGGACTACCTGATCCCATGACCTTGGGACATTGCAACCATCGTAAATGGGAGTCAGCTGTCAAGCATCCAAATGTAAATCATGAGACCATGGGGGTGCTGCAATGGTCATAAGTCTGAAAAATGGTCATTAAGTCACTGTTTTCAGTGTTGTTTAAACTTCAAATGGTCATTAAGTGAATTGTTGTAAGTTGAGGACTACCTCTATAAACATTGCTGATCTGTTTGCAATAAACTACATATGCCCCCACAAAAATAGCATCAATGATCTGTATCTGATAGGGACATGAAAGAAAATATTTCAAAAAAGATTATTCTAAAGCAGGGGTCTCCAACCTTGGCAACTTTAAGACTTATGGACTTCATCTCCCAGAATTCCTCAGCCAGTTTTGCTGGATGAGGAATTCTGGGTGTTGAAGTCCACAAATCTTAAAGTTGCCAAAGAGGCCCCTGTTCTGAAGTGCTGTGACAGGATAAGGGCATCCCATAATCACCATTCAATTCAGTTGTAATTGAATTACAATTCCAAGCATTCCATTCCATTGGCATGCAGATCAGGGCAGCTGGAAGATGGTCCAACACCTGGAAAGCACCACACTTTTCACTCCTGAATATAAAGCAAAAATCTCCCAAATCTCCCACACACACACACCTCGATATTCTGCAGGTCAAGGCGAGAGCACAAGTTACAGAAGGGGAGTTTTGATTAAACTTCAGGAATAACTTAGTGGTGATGAGTGCAGTTGGACAGTAAAAACACAAGTCAGAGCTTTTCAGGCTGAAGCCTGGCACTTATCTGCTAGCTTTGGGTATTTTTCATCAGACAAGCAATGGACTACAAACCAGCATCATGATTATGTCTGGCCCTATACGGGGGTGGGATTCAAATTTTTAACAACCGGTTATGTGGGCGTGGCTTAGTTGGTGGGCACGGCTTGGTGGTCATGTTATTGGCTGGGCGTGGCCAACTCAATATTGCTCACATTGAAGTTCCTGAGACAGGAAGTCTAGTCCTGCCAAGAATGTAATAAGGGTTAATGGAGAGGCAGTTTCTGGAAGCAACACCAGAATGTTTCCTTCCTGCCTTCCTTACAGGATTAGGCCAGTAATTTCTTCTAAAAACCACTTCTCCAAACTGTTTAGAATGTTAACAACCGGTTCTAGCGAATAGGTGAGAACTGGTAGAATCCCACCCCTGGTCCTATAAGAATTGTATATAAGCTAAATGTCTTTTAGATTAAATCCAACATTAATTAGGAATTATAGAAGCTGTTCTAAAATATCTGGAAAGCACAACACTGTCTACTGTTGCAATGACGTAATGCTAACTTGCTAAAGATCCCCTGAGATCAGCAAGAAACTATGATATCATGAGTCTGTGAACAGTGGGAAGTGATGCAGAATGTGACAGTGCAGGCAGTTCTTGGGGCTCCTAAGTGGCCCATGTTACACTGCAGTTCCACAAACTGCATGGCTGCAACTTTGCTTCTGGATAACTAAGAAGTTGGTTATCCACAACCCTTCTGAGGAACTGTGATGCCAGTGGTGGGATTCAAAAAATTTTACTACCGGTTCTGTGGGCATGGCTTGGTGGGTGTGGCAGGGGAAGGATCCTGTAAAATCTCCAGTCAGAGGGGGTATTTGCCGGTTCTCTGAACTACTCAAAATTTCCATTACCAGTTCTCCAGAAACGATCAGAACCTGCTGAACCATCTTACTGTAAAGGAACTGGCCTGCCTGACCCAATCCAGTAGAAGGGGCATGGTATAGACTCCAATAGTCAAGGAATTTCAACTGGTGGGATCAAAAAGACAGTTTTCTGTCCTATGGCTCCTCCCCCCTCCCAAGTGAGATCCGCACCCACCCTTCTGACCCACCCTTCTGCAAGGACCTGGGTTCTTCCAGTTAACCTTTGGGGGTGCATCATGCTGGAGGTGACTGGCAGTTTAAGACAAGTCCCCCCTTTCTCACCCCACTGTGTGCATCCTGATCCTTTCCCCTCCATTTTTTAACTGTAACTTATTGCTAGTATTAAGACAATTTATTATGTGCATGTTTTATTGGCCTTTAATATTTATTAAAAAAGAGGGGGAGACACAGTAGCTCAGTGGCTAAGACGCTGAGCTTGTCGACCAAAAAGGTCGGCAGTTCGAATCCCTAGCATTGTGTAACAGAGTGAGCTCCCGTTACTTATCCCAGCTTCTGCCAACCTAGCAGTTCAAAAGCATGTAACAATGCAAGTAGAAAAATAGGAACCACTTTGGTGGGAAGGTAACAGCGTCCTGTGTGCTTTTGGCATTTAGTCATGATTGCCACATGACCACGGAGACATCTTTGAACAGTGCTGGCTTTTCAGCTTTGTAACGGAGATGAGCACCATCCCCCAGAGCCAGAAATGACTAGCACGTATGTGCAAGGGGAACGTTTACCTTTATCTTTACCTTTACCTTAATGTTTGTAAACCACTAGAATTCCTGTAGGAGAGATGGTGGCAAAAAGATCCAATAAATAAATAATCAATGGTCAGTAGCCCTTAGAAAATATGTTATTTGTTTGCCCATGTAGTTCCATAAAAAATTCTGAGAAGTGATACAGAAAGAAAACATAGCGCACATTTTAAAGCCTGCCTTCATGCTCAACCTGTTTTTCTACCTAATTCTAGCTACCATTTGCTGTCATACCTGTTCTCACTTTCACCAGCATGGAACCTCTCATGAAGGATTTTGTCAACGGGATGTAAGTAGCTCAACTGGGATGGGGACTCCTTGGTGGTTCTGAGGACCATTTCTATCTTAAACTTGTACTGTTGAACCTGCCACAGAACCACAGTGCCCAGATCTCCATCTGTATTTCAAAGTTCAACTTAGTCAGGCTTGCTTGTTCTTCCGTATAAACAGCTTTTTCATTAGGTTGTTCTATAAATAGAAGATGCTCAGGAGGTGTTCCTGTCATATCAAGCATAACCCTTGGGGACGATGTGGATATGTCCATCCTTTTTTGGCAATAATAAATCACAATACACATAGGCATTAGTTATGCTAATTATAGTCTTTAGAGGATTGTGTGGTTTCCTTTTCTATAAAGACAAAAATGAAAGAAATCAAAGTAGGAAGTGTTCTAAGAAGAGGGAAAGTCTTCTACTCCCCACAGAGATTAGTCATTTTGCACTCTAGGTGATTTGGCAGATATAGCTCCGAAAACATGGTTGAGATGGAACTGCTTCAATAACCTGGATCCATGTATTTTCTCTCCTCTTGTTTTCTTAGCATTGGAAAATTTCTAATGATCCTGATCACTGGATTAATCTGTGCAATCAATTTATACTTTGTGGTGACAAGCATCATAAGCTTGAACTATCTGGCCTACTACATTGCCATATCATTCGTGCTCCTCGCTTACGTGGCCTTCATCTGCTACCTGGTAGGAAGCTTGTATGCAAATTGGGCATCATCCATATGGGTGGTTTATCCCCAAATTGGATTTAACAGTTCTAGGGATTACCTATTCAAACAGATAAGATTGTGGAATCTAGTGCATTAAGCTGTTCCTAATGCAAACCTCCTGAGTGGCAGCTGAATTTCAAAGCTTGACACAGAGAAGATAATCAGTGACCTGAGTCGTAGTGATGAAATAGCTGATTCCTGTTTATCCTGACTATTCAGTCAGCTCAGCTCTTTCTCTTCCCCCCATTCCTTATCATAACTAAAAATGATGTTATCATAACTAAAAATGAGCCTATCTCTTGGGTGAAGATGTTAGCTGAGAATTCTGAGAATGGTCAGTCCAACATACCTGAAGGGCAAAAGCTTGAAGACAAACTTAAGAATATAAGAGAATTGTTCTGGGAGGAAATGGGCTAGTCACACAGGGACATTATTCCGGGCAGATGGAGAACATAAGGAAGGTTCTTTGGCTTGACGGTCAAAACCAAGGGTCTCCAAACTTAGCCACTTTAAGACTTGTGGACTTCAACTCCCAGAATTCCCCAGCCACCATGGCTGGCATGGGAATTCTGGGAGTTGAAGTCCACATGTTTTAAAGTGGCCAGGTTTGAAGACCTCTGGTCAAAACTCTCCCTCATTTATTTATTTAATATACATATATGGCCACCTGTCTCATATACATGACTATACTCTACAAATACATGCAACTTGTTCTTGGATTTTGTCATCTCTCTCACCATTCCAGATTTGGACCTGTCTCATTTCGCATGGAGCTGCCTTCCTGACTCGTGGGCCCCATACTCGGTTCAGTTATGGACTGCAGTGATAATACATCCCACTCATCACCACTGGAAGCTGATGAATCATCACTATGTCTCCCCAACAAAACAGGAAACAGCTGCTCTTGGGGATCTGCCAGGAAACAAAGGTGTCAGAAGCAGAGTTTCTGTTGGCAAAGGATGGACTCAGCATCAGTAATGATCACTCAGCACAGTGCCTGCTTTGCAGGCCAAAAGTTCCAGGGACAATTTCTGGCATTCCGAAAGAACCTTCAGACTTGGAATGGCCGTGGTGTAACTTCCAGAGACGTTTCAAGACTTGATGCACTCTTGTTTTTGTTTTGTTTTTTAATTCTGACAACATGTAGCAAGTTAGGGGGGAAAACAGTGTAAAGAAAGAACTATAAAATATTCTAGATACTCGTGATCAAATGTACACACCTTCTACTAGCTTCAGACCCAGACCAGCTTTGGGTGGAACATCAAGACATCCATTTTAATAGTGATTGGGGAGCAGTCCTTTTTGTGAGGGAGGTGAGTTTAGGAGCTTAAGGAATGGGGGTAAAGACATGAATGTTTGATTCCACCATTGGTGAGGCCACAAAGGAATGCTGGAAGAATGCACATATCGCTTTGTTTCTACTTCTACACCATTGCTTTAGACTTTTTCCTTCAAGTTGCCTACTCTGGCCAGTGACTCTCTGTGGGAAATCCATCAAAGTAAGATGCATCTAATATTTATACTGCAGAATCTGGCAGCTATTCCTTCTTTGCACCCGTTTTAATCTAAAGCCTACTATCAGAGCCTATAAGACAACTTCACAAGCCCACACTCTGGTCAAGGATCCACTGTAGATCAGTCATCTCATCTCACTTTCTCCATGCTATTACTACTTGACTTCTGCCCTCAGGATGAATATAGTAATGGGAATGACAGATGGAGTAATGAATCATGTTAATTAGAACAAGGGGGGGGGTGATTCAGTGTGTGAATTCACACATTATGTCAAGCCATGACTTATTTAACTATGGTTTATTGAAAAATATGACATGTTTGTTACATATATAGCATGACATAGGATTTGCAAATGTTGTGTTTACACAGTACACCAAACCAAACTAAACCAACCACTGTATGGTTTAGTGTAAGGGATTGAAGAAGGTATTGGATTCTCAAAGCCTATGACAAATGCTATTGACATAATTTGGATTGCAAAGTTTCTTCCCCATTTTTAAACACTTCAGTTCTAGCAGTTCCTTTTCAGAGTTTAGTTTAGTTTAGTTTCAGGAGCTTATTTTAAGCTCCTACGCGGCCATGGCACTAAAACATAGAAATAGTCCCAGTGGTGGGATTCAAAAGTTCCCACCACCAGTTCTGTGGGCGTTGCTTGGTGGCCGTGGCTGCAGAGGTGGGGTCGTGTGACTTGCGCAACTCACATGACTCATGCGACCATGCACACGCCAAACATGATCCTCTCTCTGTCTCACCAAGGAGAACAATTGCAAGAACACAGTAGTTCTTGAGGGCAAATCTCTTGTCACTTTGGAGCAAAGGTCTCCATACTTGGCAACTTTAAGATTTGTGGACTTTGACTTGTGGAGTCGAAGTTCACAAGTCTTAAATCTGGCTGGAAAATTATGGGAGTCCACAAGTCTTAAAGTTTCTAAGTTTGGGGACCCCTGCTTTGGAGGAACAGACCTCAAATCTGGCAGAAACTGGCAGGCTCAGCATGCTGGCATTTACTTGCATTCTCACCAGATTTGAAGTCCGTTCCTCCAGCACACAAGAGGATTTCTCCTCTCTGCAGGGAGGGAAGGGAAAATCCCTTAGCGTGCCAGGGGAAAGGACTTCAAATCCATCACCCCTCCACTTGTAAGTTACTTCCCCATTAGCTTTCTGGAGAAGCCACCAAAGATTGTAAATGGCGATCCCATGATCACACTTAATGACCAGTCATAAATTTGAACAGCCAAGCACCCGGAAATGTTATGTTACTTTGGAGGTGCCAACAAGATGTTTTAGGGTGGCTGAAAGTGTTTTATAGGCTATAAAGCATTCTTTCCAAGGCGATCATGATTGAAAATGTTCATTAAATGACTAGTCATTACCTACTTGTAGATGGAGTGATTCAGAAGTCATAATAAACTGGAAAATAAATATGAGCTTCCTTTTTTGCAAAAGTTGTGTATTCTGTGTATCATGGAGTCCAGTCCTGCAAGAAGTATTAGACATAAAAAGGATGAAAGCTCCCATGTGTTAAATCTGGGTTTGGCAATGAAATGATGACAAAGCCCCTAGATATCTTCCCAAGAGAGTGGTAGGCTTGCAATATTCTTATCTTCATATATTTCCCCAGTTGGGTTTTGACTCAAAGCAAAGAAAATGAAATGTGGGCCAACTAGCCCCAAAGTGATGCTTGTGTTTTTTAAATTACTCTTGGTTTATGCTCAAGAAGACCAGGAGAACTATGAGAGAGAGGATAGGGAGGGGTTCAATAAATTCCAGAGGAGAAACAAAAATGTCTGGAAAATCTGGGGTGCAGAAATCAGCAGAGGGAATGAAGACGATATCCAGTAAAGGAGGAAAAAACCCACATACTTCTACATACAAACAGAGAGCCTTTATACACGGAGAAAGGCTATCCCAATATTTTGTGGCTGGCCCTGCCCTTCCTAGCTGCCAATCTGTGGGAGCACAGTATTCAGCCAGCTTGTTCAATTTTCCAAATACGTTCAAGATCTCCCAGAATCTGGAGACCTCTGCCCTTGGTACAGTAGTTAAATGAAAAGGAGGATTTCCTGCTGCACTTTTTAAACCTGCAGACCTAACAAAGGCTTTCTTGGTATCTGATTATTTTTAACTAAGAGAATGGTTGTCAGTTTTAAGTTGTTCCTCTGTCCAAAAAGTGCAGAAATTGATAGGTGCAGCAGATTATGTTCATCTTATTTTAATTGACTGGCAACCTATAGCAACAGTAGGTTCTGAATCCTTCTGAAAGCAGTCTCATCTGCAGGCAGGGAAAATTGGCTTATAAACTGACTGTATCTTCTAAACTCAGTTAACTGACTTTTTATTCCATTAAACTCATTAGTTATATCATGGAAATTATTGGGACCATATACACTGATGTTTGTGAGTCATTTGTACCAACCCACCCCTCCATATTGCTTTAAGCTAAAGGACTTTTTTCCTCCAGTAAAAAAGATTATCAAGTGATTTCCAAGAATCAAAAGATGTGAACTGTGTGGTATTGATAAGATAGCTGAAGATGTTCGAACCAAATAAATATTCTTCTACATTGTTAAAAAAATAATAAACCTTTTAAAATTGGCAAGGAATGGCATGCCACATTGCTACTGGATTTATCTTTGTAGAAGTAGTCTGTAGAGATTCTCAGTCATCCAGGTCCTGGTTGTCCCAAAGATGCTTTTTCAGGAGGCAACTGGACTTTCTTGTTTTTTTTTCTCTGAAGAAATTTCGCTTCTCATTCAAGAAGCTTCTTCAGCTCTGACAGGGCAATGGGGAATGAATTTTTTCATATCTCTCACCATTCCAGATTTGGGCCTGTCTCATCAGGGCCTTCCATTCCCCACTGTAGAAGTAAATTAAGTTAAGGGGAGAATTGGGGCCCTGCAATGTGTGGAGTTGTTTGTTCACCCAGCTGTTGCACTCTACGAACTATGGTTAAAATAATAATGATTTAACACAATATGCAAAACCCAATGCGACTTTACAGCAGTCAAATCCTCAGAACTGAGCAGAAGTTTGGACTGGAAACATCTCATATCTAACTAAAACATTCCATCCACTGTGGCACAATCAGCAATCAGCACTTTAGTTGGCACTGATAATTATTAATGTTGTGCAAAATCAAGCATTCTTTAGTCAGTCAGGAAAGCAACTCTGCCATCTGCCTCCAGAATTGTTTCCATATCTGTCTTTCATCACATTACATTGTCCTGATCAATGCTCCACCATGTGTCATTAAGCCACTCCCCATCAGCCCCATTTGGCAATGGCTAGTGATCAAGAAGGATGGGACTTCTAGTCCAAAGTCATTCAAGAGTGCCATACAGTTTTTCCACTTGGATCCATCATCTCTGGTTTGGTTCCTAGGAGGGTCCCACAGCTAGCATTTCCCGATGAGGAGAGATGTTCTTTCACCTGCTGGTGTGCAAGCTGAAATCCTTCATGTTTCCTGCAGCCTTTCCAGCACTAGCCTACATGAATTAGGAGCCCTTGAGATGTTCCTGTCCAATTAGTGCCTTCTACAGGGACTAAGCTTTCTAATCTGAGCAACAGGCCTGTGGGTCTTTTCCACTTAGCCAATAAATCTGTGACTTCCAAGGGAATAAGAAGTGGCAACTCAGGCCCCCATAATTGGTAGATTGGCCTGTGAGCCGAATAAAGCATAAATGTGGAAGCCAGCATTGTCCCCAATACGAACCCTGTCTGCTCAAGAAGAACCCTCTAACTTTGCAATCTCCCACATGGTACTAACATGGCAAAAGACTTCTGGACTTTCTTCTTGTTTTCTTTAATTAAAATAATAACAATAAGCTAGCATTCAGAGCAGCAGCCTCCTGCATTATGTTTAGCTCCAGGAAAGCCTCTATGCTCCGTAGAGAGGTCTCACAAGGTTTCTTAGAAAATATGGATAGCTACAAACTAGAATTTTATAATGGGCATCCACCTGCCCAGAATAAAGGTAACAAGACCGGTAGTGGGTTCTTAAGGCTGAGAGTGAAAGTGACAAGTAGAATTCTGGGAACTTGTTACCATTTCATGAATGGACAAACCATCATAAATAAAAGAAAAAATAAAAATAAAAGAAACAACAGGACAGGGACGGTAGGCACATTGGTGCACTTACGCACGCCCCCTACAGACCTCTTAGGAAAGGGGTGAGGTCAATAGTAGACAGTCTAAGGTCATCCCAGTGATCATGTCACAAGAATGTCCACTGCATACTTTTCAAATTCTTTAGCATGCTCACCGGCTCTAACAGACGAATGCAACTCTGAACATTTAACACCGTCTTTCCAGCCAGGAACCACAACACATTTTTTACAAAGGTAATCAAACTGGAACTTTCTAGATCGGCTTTTTAAAATCTGCTGATACAGCCTTTTGATGGTGAAATTGACAGGAATGCTTGCCTTGCGCATACTGAAAAGCAGCTTTCATACAAGGCAGTATTCTGACACTCAGAATTAGCTGGCTGGATGTGTTTATATGTCTATGGAGATTCTCAGTCATCTACTCAGGCCATGGTTGTCCCAAAGGTGCTTTTTCAAGAGTCAAGCTGGATTTTCTGGTTTTTCTTTGAAGATGTGTCATGCCCATGTTGGAGTCTGATTCCAAGGGGGAGGTCAAACAGCTGACAGGAAGTGGGAATGTGGCTCCGGTGGCTGTGGAAGAAACTGAGGAAGGGCACAGTCTGTCTAGGCATTCAGAGGAACACCCAGGCCTACCCCCTCTTCATCCTAGGGCACGCAGGGAAGAATGGATAAGCAGGGGTTGGATTCTACCAGTTCGCACCTATTCGCTAGAACTGGTTGTTAACATTCTAAGCAGTTCAGAGAACCGATTATTCGAAGAAATTACTGGCCTAATCCTGTAAGGAAGGCAGGAAGGAAACATTCTGGTGTTGCTTACAGAAATTCCGTTAACCTTTATTACATTCTTGGCAGGATTAGACTACCTGTCTCAGGAACGTCTCTGGAGTTTTTTCCCCCTTTTGCTGATACTTTGCTTGTGTGCAGTGACCATTCAAAGTTACAATGGCACTGAAAAAAGTGACTTATGACCATTTTTCAAACTTACGACTGTTGCAGCATCCCCACAGTCATGAGAGGCCAGGTGAGGAGATGCATGCCTCGATGTGAGATGTTGAGTTGGCCACACCCAGCCAGTCACATGACCACCAAGCCATGCCCAACAACTAAGCCATGCCCACAGAACCAGTTGTTAAAAAATTTGAATCCTACCCCTGTGGATAAGGGAGCAACATGGGTTGTGGGGGAGAAAAAGGCCCTGATTCCTTTCATTAGCTGTAGCTGGGGAAACAGTATAATTAAGGTGTTTGCACAAAGAACCTTACTGGAAGCAAAGCATGCATTATTTTTGTTTGTCAAGTCCTATCTGGGTTCTGGCATCCTCCCAATTGTATGTGTTTTGTTATCTTTTGAGTTCTGCAATTCCTTATCCTGCCCTGCCTTGTTAATTGCTGCAGCGTAGTTTGTGTTGGTCTTTATTTATAATTTATATGTACTTTTGGTTCCGACTAAACTTCTTCCCTTTAAAAACTGTTCTTGGAAGAGTTTTTTCTCCAACTGATGATAACTGGACATTGGAGGCCAAGTTGGAGGAGTTAAAGGGACTTTACCTACTTTGTGACTTTGTTGCTTTTGTGCCATGCCCCGAGTCATCACAAGACGTTTCGCTTCTCTTCCAAGAAGCTTCTTCAGCTCAGAGCTGAAGAATCTTCTCAGATGAGAGGCGAAACGTCTTTGACAAAAAACCAGAAAGTCCAGTTTGCCTCTTGAAATATGCTTATAACCATGTAGAATAAAGAGTGAGTTTCCCATGAATTAAAATGAGAGAAGTGTTCAGCAGTCTTTAAACCATATTAAAATACACATGATTTGGAGTTAAATACAGGTAGTCCTCAACTTACAACAGTTCATTTAGTGACCATTCAAAGTTAGTGGAAAAGTGACTCATGACCAATTGTTACAGTTCCAACCTTTGCAGCACCTCTCTGGTCATGTGACAAAAATTAAGATATTTGGCAACTGGTTCGTATTTATGACCTTTGCTGTGTCCCAAAGTCACCTTTTGTGACCTTCTGACAAGCAAAGTCAATGGAGAAGCCAATTTCACTTAACCACCGGGGTACTAATTTAACAGCTGCAGGGATTCACTTAAGAGCTGTGGCTTGAAAGGTCGTAAAATGGGGCAAAATTCATGGAACAAATGTTTCATATAGCAACAGAAATTTTGGACTCAACTGTGGTTGTAAGTCGAGGACTGTCTGTATTGAGTTCAAGAACAGGTAAGTGACAGCAGCACTGAAAAAAACGTAACAACTGGCCTCACACTTGTGACCATCTCAAGATTCCCACATTCACATGATTGTGATCCGGGTGCTTGGCACCCAGTCTGCATTTCTAATGGTTGCAGCATCCCAGGGGCATGTAATTGCAATTTGCAACCTTCCCATCTGATTTGCAAGAAGCAAAATCAATGAGGAAGTCATTAAGGAAAGACAGGAATCATGATCACGTGATGTCTTATTTAACAATTGCAGGGGGAAACATTGTAAAACTACCATAGGTAGTCATGTGATGGTTTGTTTAACAACTGCACTGCTTCATGACAAACTTTACAATCCCAATCGTAATTGTGAATCAAGAACTACCTTTACAGAGAACCCTTTTATACCCCATTGCTGATTTTTTAACATGAGTATAATGGCATTTATAAGGGATGCAGTAGCTCAGTGGCTAAGACACTGAGCTTGTCAATGGAAAGGTCAGCAGATTGGCAGTTCAAATCCCTAGCGCCACTTAACAGAGTGAGCTCCTGTTACCTGTCCCAGCTTTTGCCAACCTAGCAGATCGAAAGCATGTAAAAAATTCAAGTAAAAAAATAGGGACCACTTTGGTGAGAAGAGCACTCCGTGCGTCTTCAGCATATCGTCATGCCAGCCACATGACTACGGAGACGTCTTTGGACAGTGCTGGCTATTTGGCCTTGTAACTGAGATAAACACCGCCCCCTAGCACGTATGTGCGAAACAACTCGCACGTATGTGCGAAGGGAACCTTTACCTTTAATGGCGTTTATAACATACACAATTAATGTTCTACCTCCTTTTAGATATAGCTTCAACTTAACCTGAGGGATCTAAAACTTCTCTCCAAACTAAAAAAGTTGCAGTCAGATATCCAAACCCAAATATTTCCAAATTCTATGTGGGGAGCCAACATTTGTACAGCTGGAATAAATTAAGCATTCTATTTTCACAGCATATTCTAATTTCAGAACCTGAGAGTTCTCGGTTTCAAGAGCACTAAGCTCCAGCCTTTTCCCCCCACTTACTAAAATCCGTCTATTTGAGGACTCCATCCAGATGCTTAAACAGCTTCAACTGCAGGAGGCTAGAAAAGTTAACAGTGCCAAAAAATACTGGGAGGAAAAACAGATTACCCTAAGAAAGATGACACAGGCCATAATAGATTGCTGTTGCTGCGAAGGGTGGGTAGGTTTTTGCAAATGTTCCTTACAATCAAAGAAAAAAAAAAGAAAAGAAAGATGACATTCTCCACATACCCCCATGCTCACCCGTGAAGCATGTTCTTTATATGTTTAAAAAAAAAAAAAAGGAGCATATCAGAGGAATCATGCTTTGCCCTGTTTTTTTTTTTTTTTTCCTTTTATGTTATTGTATATACCGCACTGGATTCTTCCTCTTGACCTTTGCCACTGGAAAAGCATTTCATAAAAAAATAATCCCTACATTTACAGCTTAATAAATACCATTCACGACGAACCTTTGCCGTTTGCGTCTCCCTAGACACTGAAACCGCGGGCTCAGGGTTTTTTTGTCCCTGACACAGGACAATTCTGCTGATGCCCTGGTGTTTTTTTTTTTTCCCTCTCCAAAGCCCTCCACATCCACATAGCACTACTGTTTACCCTGAAAGAGGCAGGCATCAATGCGGGTATTGTAAGGAGAGTCAGGAACTGAATGAAGAGGGAGGGAAAGAAAAGCCAGGAATTGCTAAGCATGCAGGAGCCATTGATTCGGGCTTTCACTCAGAAGCCTGGAGAGGGAAGAAAGAAGCAGTTGATGAAATGCAACCAGTTCAGAGCCTCCCCAGCCCCATTAGTGGGAATAGGCAAGAAGCAGGAAGTGATGAGGGTGCAGCAGCTCCCACTGGCCTCAGAAAAATAACCTGAGGAAATGAATGGGATTTTCACAGCAGAATTAGCAAGTTTTGCTGCCAGGCAATAATCCCCAGAAAATCAAAGGACACCCAATATAAGCAACTATGTATAGGTAGCTCTCGACTTAAAACTACCCGTTTCGTTCAGTGACCATTTGAAATTACAAGGGCACTGAAAAAAACGGTCTATGATGGTTTAAACATGACCATTGCAGGCTCCGCAGAGTCTTGTGATCAAAATTTGGGCACCTGGCAACAGGCATGTATTTACATGTCATGTGATCACCATTTGTAATCTTCCTTAATAACTTCCTTCTAACTTAATTTGTAATCTTGGGAAAGCTTTGTAAGCTTTCCAAAGAGTAAAGTCAATGGGAGAATCCAGATTCGCTTAATGACTGTATGATTCACTTAACAACTGCATTGTAAAATGGGGCCTTCGCTTCTGTTGTTTTTTTATAAATAACTCGAGGTGGTGAACATACCCAGCATCATCTTCCTTCTATGTTCTGCACAAAACAATCCAGTGAGGTAAGTTGGACTAAGAATGAGTGACTAGCCCAAAATCACCCAGCTGGCTTTCAATGCCTAAGCCACACTAGAACTTAAGTCTCCCATTTTCAAGCCTGGTGACTTAAAGAACTTTTTAAAATGTTTGGTTTATCACATTTAAGGAACATTTAAAAAAGCAAAGATGGGGCAAAGATTCATAATTATGGTACTCAAGAGAAAGAAACTGGAAGGCATTATTTATTTATTTCTTCTTCTTCATCATCTTTTGTGAAGCCCTGTTTGCTTACAGATGTTTTTCATGCTCAACTAGATAACATCATCAGTGCAAGAGAGTGAGCAAACAGATTTACCCCATTTATATACATTAGTTTACCATGCCTGTTGGTGAGGTTTATTTTATCTTTAGAAGTTTTTGATAAGGATATTGTTATTTTTTTTCTGGCAGAGGGTTGCAGGAGGCCGTCGCAGCCGGAAACAAGAGCTCGGGAGCCCATCTTCACTACCAAAGACCCCTGACACAAGTTGAGCTGGCCACACCTATCCTGGTCACACACACCTGTCCATCCCCCCCCCCCCCCCGAGATCAAATACAACCCTGATGTGGCCCTCAATGAAATCGAGTTTGACACTCCTGCTATACACTCTGAATATATCTTGGAAGTCCCACAGTTATTACATTCAAGGTGGAGTCAGAATATGCAAAATGAATTCAACATACTCTCCTGTGAGGGCTGCCATTCATAGGCTATCACTGATGAAGCCACAGTGGTATCTTAGGGATCCATTTTAAATAGATTGCAAAGGTTAATGTTACCCTAGTTAAGTGAATTGGTCAAAACCCCAAACAGAATTCAGAGGGGCATTTCTTACAATGCATAAAAGGACAGTTTAGAAAGCCTTTGGAAGGAAGTATCAGAGGTGTTTTCCTTTATATTGTATACTATCATAGGTACCCATGAATGGCATCTTTGGTCTCTGAATTTATGTTTGGAAAACAGGAAAGCAAAAATTGAACATCTTTCAGATTGCAAAGATAATGCAAGATTCAAAAGCCTGTGGATAGTCCAAACCTATTTGTGGTTTTTTTTAAGTAATTGGCCATTATACCTATATCTTTGCATCGATATCCAGAGTTTAGAAGTATATATTGCTAACACTTCATTGTAACTACAATAATCCCAAACACATCTATCTAAAACAATCACATTTTTACTTTTTATTCATCCATCTTCTCCCTCCCCCTTCTGCCATTTATTTTTTATTTTGAGATTGCAATTGGGATAGGAACTGTCAGGCCTAATATCTAGCAAATACTACATACCTAGATTATAATATATAAATAATGAAGTAGAGCAACGACCAGCAGTAGTACTTAAGGCACCAGGCAAGAAAATGGGAGAGAGTCCCAAGTTCTAGTCCTGCCTTAAGCGCAAAGCTAGTTGGGTGACTTTGGGCCACTCACTCCCTCTCACTCTGGAAGGAGGTAGCAATGGCAAACCATTTGGGAAATCTTGCAAATAAAATTGCATGTACTTGTCCAGCCACCAGGAGTCAAGACTTGATTTGAAGGGACACCCAGAGAATAATAAATAATAATAATAACAACAAAAGGACCATAAATGAAAAAGTTAAATTGCTCTGGGACTTCAGAATCCAGA
>BLBF01000032.1:26556786-26573579 GCA_015471245.1 Laticauda colubrina
GGGGTGGGGGTGGGGGCAAGCCTGCTCGGGACTTATCCCGCCCTCTGGACACCAGGGCGCCGAGACCCTCAGCGCGATCGCTTTGCACACGTGTGCGTGCATTTTCTCTGGGAATGGTTGCGAAGTCCGCGCACGCTTTCCAAACCTAACCGTGCTCGCTTCTGTCGGGAGCTGCCGCAAAAGGCAGCTTAGCGTCGTTTGCCATAGCGTAGCAGATCGCTTGATGCCTCGTACCTGGGGAGAGGTGAAGGGCCTACAGTTGCCTTGGGTGCATATTTAGGGTCCTTGGCCGTCTCTGTCCCCCCTCCCCCCCACTCCAACTCCTTTGCCTCGAATATCATGGCGAAAGTCCAGCAACAGGTTTTATTCGGAGCTCTCAGACAGCCTTGCTTTCCTCAACCTGGGATTGAATTACCATTCAATCCAGGGATCGGATTACCATTTCCATGTTCTTGGCAGAATGGGAGCTGTAGTCTGAGCCATCTGGAGTGGGCGAGAGTGAGATAGATTAGTGCAAATAAAAAAAAACGGCATCCTCTTGCATGCCCTCCCCACTCCCATATCCTGGATGCCCCTCCCCATCCAACCGTCTGTCTGTCAGTCACTGTTTTTCCAGAGGGTGAGAGAACTGGGAGGGAGAGAACTGGGCCATTTGCAGTGGAGGTACCTCTTCCAGATGTTTCCAGCTGTGGGTTTCCACTGTGGCTGCTTTGGAGGGATAGAAAGTAAGGACAGGAGGGTGGAGATGGGTTTTTTTTAATTGGAGATGGACAAAATCTCCTAGCAGAGACTGGGCGCTGCATACCAGCCAGTTTTGTGCCAGGTATTAGAAGGCTCCTCTGTTGGACAGAAGCCAGAGGCACTGAACAGGGTGTTTTTATTGATGTCTCAGGATTGATCTCTTAACTTCCACGAATCCAGAGTCTCCCTGAGTGGTAGGAAGGACAGCATTTTCTCAATCTTTTGGCATATCGCCCCACTTTTCCTTCCCATATGGCTCATTTGCAGCACCTAGATAGGAGCCCCTCTGATGTTATGACAGAAACGTCCTATTGCTATTGTCCCTGTTTTGAATCGTGAACAGAGGTCTGCCAGTGGCAATCTTAACAACAGCAACCACAAGAGGGGTGGGAGGAGAGAGAGACTGTGTGACCCGTGTCTTTACGACTCTTCTAAGCTTTCTACACCACTTCCTGGTGAACACTGAGGAAGGAGCTGGTTAGCAAGAAATCTGAAGCTGCCTTCATTAAAGTGATTCAGACCTCTTGCCCATCAGATGCTTTGACCGTGAGGCAAAAGGTGGTTCTTCACTGCTGGGCAGGCTGGACTTGTGAATGGAGTCATCCCTGGTCATTTGCAGCAATCTGGGGGAACGTAGCTGTTTGGTTCTTCCCTCTGATTTCCACCATTTGAGCCTGGATATGTCAAGCCAATAAAGAGGGAGGTGCAGAACCACTAAGGAGGATGGGGGAAATGGAGAATGGATTTCCTTCTGACCACAGTTCATTTGAGCCAGAGGATACCATGGTTGAGCCAGGAAGACCACAGGGGTCTTGGAAGACAGTGCCAACCTTCCTTAATATATGTCATAGGAAGGAGTCTTTCACTGGACTATGATAAAATAATGCTTGGTAGAGAGGCAATTCAAGGTTAGAGTCTAGGAGAGAGTATCAGGGCTGTTGTAAGCAGTGAGCAAAGATGTTTGCACTAATTCTACTCTAGCAACTCAAGAAATCCCACCAGTCTACCTGAAAGTAGTTATACATCTGTTTCTTTGCTATTCATCTGAGTAAGCGAACCCAACCGGAGGCTTATTGGACTGCCAAATATGGCTGACAGGCTGTCTGCCTTCAGGAGTCCTATGTGGAATTAGGCCACGTATGTAAGACCTCATAATGATTCGGGGTGGTTGAAGAGTTTGCACCTCTCAGTGGACCACCAAGAAGCTGCCTGATGTTGCAATGAGCTACCACAGAAGGAATGTTGTCTATAATTAGACAATATGGACAAGGTTAACTTCAGACCAACAATCAAGTAAGCAATACCCCAATCAAGACACTGCCAAAGGGCCATCAGTAAACAGCCCAACCAAAGAATCTCTAAGACTGCCTCCACCCATACAAGCAGGCAAGACATCAGAATATAAACTGAACAGCAAACAGCACTCATTACTCCCAAGCACTGATGTTGTTACCTAGTTTGGGTAATGAAACGCCTTTTAGAAAAGAAGCAAACTTGGAGAGCACAAAGGATGCTTCACTGTCTATAATTATTGTTAATGAACGTTCAGGGCTCCTGGCTTCAGTTTTCCATCCTGCCTGAAGTCCTCGGTGTTCATCCTTGAAAGCACAGAGAATCCAAAGTCTTTCTCTCATGCCATGGAAGAGTCTTGGAACAATAATAAAATAGTAAGCTAGAAAAGGCAGAAATACAGGCAGAAAATAACCTGTCGGAATGCAGAAACTTAAGTTTTAAACATTTGGCAATTTTTATTTATTTGTTTGTTTGTTCACTGACTGACTCACTTACTTTGCACATTACCCATCTTGCCTAAGTGACTCTGGGCAGTTTACAGGAAGTCCTTGATTTAACAACCATTCATTTAGTGACTGTTCAACATTACAGCGGCACTGGAAAAAGTGAATCATGACCAATTTGCAGACTTAATTACAACCATTGCAGGCACACACACCACGGGTCACATAATCAAAATTAAAATGCTTGGCAACCGGCATGTATTTATAGTGGTTGCAGGATCCCGGGGTCATGAGTTCATCTTTTGCAACTTTCTGACAAGCAAAGCCAATGGGAAAGCCAGATTCACTCAACAACCATGTTATTAGGTTTAACAACTGCAGTGATTCATTGAACAACAGTGGCTGGAAATGTTGTAAAATGGGGGCAAAACTCACTTAACAATTGTCGTGTTTAGCCATGGAAAATTTGGGTTCCGTTGTGGTCGTAAGTCAAGGATAACCTGTGCAATACCACCATAAAAGTTAACAATAGAAAGGTTAACAAGGCAATGGAAAGCCACTACCAGTCAGAGTAGACTGCAGGGTAGGAGATGTAGCGGCATAGCCAGCCACACCAACAGGCTGAAGAACAGCTTCTGTCTGTGGGCTGCCAGACTTCTGAATGGAAAATAACTTCATTTCAACATAGTATGATAGACTTGCGGGGCTGCCACATTGTACACATGTTATACTTGTGACAATAAAGGTAATAATAATAACATTGCAGATTTGAAAGACAGCCTAACATCGGGAAATTTAGAATCCCAGCCCTTAGAGAAAAGAGCCTTCAAAACAGAACTTAGGAAAAAGATTCAGGGACTTTCAGTGACAGGTGATTCCCAAGTAGGACTACTGAGACAGGATTCACACATATTAAGTGGGGTCCTTAGTGAGCTTGGTTATTTGACTTATAATATTAAATTTTAGTCAGTCCCCCCCCCCCCCATAACGCTGAACCTTTATGGTTGTGGTTGCAGTTCATGCTAAGCCAGAAACAAATGATTCGTATAATGGCTTATTGCTGTACTATGTCCATTAGGTGCACTGGGGTGGCAGAAGATGGGGAAATGTGGCAAATGCCTTTGTTCATTCCTCTTCCCTTCAAATGCTTCCCTGAAATAGGCCTGCAGGTTCTATTTTTAATAAGGGAATGTTTCCAGACGTGAATTGAATATATCCAGGCTGCTTGGAGGAGGTAGGTGTTGAATAGGAGTTCATCTGGTTAAATATTATTTCCTCTGAAAATTGTCCTAAGTGTACGAAGCCTAATCTAAAAGGTTTACTTTGTTCTTCACAATACTTTATGGATTATAGTGAGAAAAGGCTCATGTTCAAAACTCCAATTTAGTTCCTATTTCATCTCTTTTGACAGGATAACTATATCAGGGTGAAAAGAAATTGAATTCTATCTCCCTTTCTCTATTTTGAATGGTACTTAATCATTCTTCTCAAGCCTGTTGTGATAATTTCTTCTATAAGTTGAACACATTCAATTCCCATGGCATTTCACTGTGGAGAAAATTTACAAGCTCTTATATAATAGAAATTGTAATAGTTCTTCACAGTATCTATCCCAAAGTTTTGTTTTATAATTATAATTTACATATAATTATTTCTGTATTTATTTTTATCCCATTGTTATTTTATTAATAACTCCAGGCCACAAACATACTGTATCTAATACTCCTTCAAACAGTGGTTAGAATACAGTACTACAAACTACTTATGCTGACTGCCAGCTACCAGCAGTTTGGCAGTTCAAATCTCACCAGGCTATTCCTCTTCCTCTTTTCCTCACAACAATAGCCCTGTGAGGTAGGTTGGGTGGAGGGAGAGTGTCTGGCCCAAATATTCTATAATATTTATTATATTTACAATTCATAATAATTTACAATAAAATATTTTATTATGCTATTTTATGCCAGTTGCTTAAAAGGGCTCAGCCTGGGGCAGAGCTGGGAATTGGGAAGTCTCTGATTCAAATGACATAACTTCATCAGGAAAGTTTCTTCCGGGAACCCCTCTCTTAGTTAACCCATTTGCAATATGGAGGATCATAATAATGGTTCACCTCTAAAGTTAATTGCAAAGATAGCAAATGTAAATTAAGCAATAATAGCAAATGCAAGTAAAGTCATTTGTACAGGTGAATGTGCCATGCTAGGATAACTGACAATTGTATTACTTTAATAAATTAAAATAAAGGCAGGATACTGTAAACAGTCCATCTCCTTTATAAGTTAACATTCAACAGAGAAATGTGTTGCTTTTCTTAAAAATATGATTGAAGGCTAAAAATAAAAAAATGATCCCACTTGTGGGCAGGCCAGTGCTATAATGATGCAATTAAGAGTTATTCCATTTAATTTTGCATCAAGCAAAAACATAGATCAGGACTCCTAGAAAAGCTGATTACACAAACTGGTTTTGTTTATGCTATTTTGAAAGAAGTAGAAGATAAAAGTCCCAGACTTACTAAAATCTCCACAGGAAACTGCCTCTTCATAAACAATAAATGAGTTTAAGGGGCAGCACAGTTCAGTCAAAGCTTTAGACTTAGACTGACTTGCTTCAGTTGTAAGTTGGCTTTGATTTGAGTTACAGAAGCCACAGCTATTGTGTATGCCTGATTCCCAAGCACACAGTTTGTGACCGTTCCCCCATCAAGACTGCGCCCCCCCCAAAAGGGCAACATTTAAATCAATTTCAGTGGTCTTTGGGGCACAGTTAAAGTGTGGCTGGAAATAGCAATAGCACTTCGACTTATATATGCTGCTTCTTAATGCTTTGCAGCACTCTCTAGGTAGTTTACAGAGTCAGCATATTGCCCCCAACAATTTTGGGTCCTCGTTTTACCCACTTCGGAAGGAATGGAAACCTGAGTGAACCTTGAGCCAGCCAGGATCAAACTCCAGGCTGTGGGTGGAGTTAATCTGCAATGCTGCATTTTAACCACTGCACCATCAAGGGATGCTGCAATGGGAGGCATGAAAGCCCCTTGAAAAAAAATATTTGAATGTGTTCAACTGGTTGTATTGGGACTGAAAACTATCGGTTGCTTGGCCCATATTTTTTTAGATTTGGGAGGAGGCTTTGTGTGGGAATGAAAGTTGATTGCTTCCTGAAGGTTAAACAAAACGGACATTTGTCCCTACCCTTTGCTGGCCGCCTCTGCCTTCTGAGAGGGTGGGAGGTTGGCCTGCAGAGTTGGCCTTCAGTCATGGTTCACCTGGTTTAAGGTGGAGGGCAGACCCATCCACTGTATTATACATAAATCAAACCACCACAGTTTGTTCTGTGTGCATAAATAAACCCTGGCTGTGTGTTAAATGAAAATGCAGCCTTTATCTAAGAAAGGTAGGCCACTATTATATCTTGCATATATTTGCAGGATAGGGTGAAACAAAGACTTTCAAATCCCATAAGCCTTACCTAACACCGTTTGCAGTAAGGGATGGTGGGAGCTGCAGCTCAAGTACATCTGGAAAACAGCATATTACCCTTCCCCCTGGCATGAGGCCATTTAGTGACTTCACAGCTGAAGTAAGATTTCTTGGACTTTCTAGCCACTGCAGCCTCTCCTCCTTTAATTTATTGTTGATTTATTTGTTTTACGGTTATTTTTTTTACAGCCTGGCCCCTAATCCCAAAACTCTTGGCAGGTTACAACACATTAAAAATATTAAAAACAACAGCAATAAAAATAAATCCGGCCCCCACCTTCCCCAAGATAGATGCCAATAATAACACTTAAGTAATCTTCAGGGCTTGGTGAAATAAAACTGTCTTCAACTATCTTCTAAATGCGGTGAGATAAAGAGTAAAAATTTGAGCGAAATCATTGTAGCAGCAGTCCAGGGAGAAAGGGAGTTGTTGGGAGTCTCAGGTAGCATATATATTGAATGAATTCAATTAAAAGGACAGCTCCTGTGTCAATCTTATTGCAGCTCCTTCTAGGTCTTGGCAGCTAAGGGGATCTGTCCAAAGCTTCTGTTGGAGGGTCGAAGCAGAAACTGAAACTGCTTGGATGAGAAGCGAAATGTCTTCAAAGAAACACCAGAAGGTCCAGTTTCCTCTTGGGAAAAAAAACACCTTTGGGACAACTGTGACCTAGATGACTGAGAATCTCCATAGACATCTCAGATTTAATCTCACCCCAATGCAAATATAAAAAGCTAGTACATCCTTTCCCCCCCATTCCCATAAAGAATATGGGGAGTAAGTGAATACTAATTTGCCTTATAGGGCTGCTGTAAGTCTTACAGAAAACAACAATCAAAATAAAATATACTCTTTAAAGTATGATTAATATCAGTGAAATGTGGTGAGTTAGAGCCAGCTGGGAAGCTTATTGGGTGACTTTAAAGTAAACCATTGATTGGGTTAAAACATTATCCTAACAGTTTATTTAACCATGGTTTGTGAAATGAATCAGAGTGGCCTTATTCATACAGAACATCCCCATGATGCATACCTTGTTCATTCAGCACCACGGCAGCATACACATATTTGTGGCAAGTCAAAATCAATCAAATCTTGCTATTGTTTTGTATAAAATAGGAACATAGGCATGTTTAATCAGTGCCACTAACTGCCCTATCATATTTTTCTTTGGTGATAGAAGCAGGAGAAGCATCAAGTAGCTTTCTTCTTGAGATTAGCTGTCATTTGTTGTGATGGGAGTGTGCTGTGTTTGTTGAGAAATAACTGTGTATCTTTTTGGAGCACTGCACCAGTGACTATGAACTCCAGAAAGTCATGACTTGAGGCCAGAATAGAAACTGGATTCAATTTTGTTGTGATTAAACATAATCCAAATTAAATGTAGTTGATATGATTACATTCCAGTCATATGCTTAATCATCTTCCCTCCTGTCACATTAACAGTTACAATTGGGTAAAAACACATGGAGGTCTCTGGTGGTTATAATAAAGGGAGGGGGTACCGGCTGGACATCTCTGCACTAAGAAAACAGCTGGAATCTTCATTTTTCTTTTTTCACTCTACATTGATAATTGTAATAAACATGTAAGTGTGCTTAATCAGACTTCTTGTGCAACTCTCTTAGTTAGACAAATTCATGGAAGGCACTTATGTTTCAATACTGATAAATAATGGCTTAATGTTAAGTCTGGATGTTGCCTTTATCTCAAAAAGACCTAATACAGTTAGTTCTGTTAAAAGGATTTTCTAGGCTTAGGTAGGGTGACCACTGACTAACAGTTGCCAAGATAGAAGTTGTATGATCATTGTTCTCCCACCTGTGGTTTGCAAGTTGACTAGTAGGGGTAACAATGTAGTATTTTAATTGGACCATAGGCCTAATTTGGGCAGTGAGATATTTTTGATATTTCCAATGCTAGCTTCAGGCAAGTAACCTGCCAATGATGGTTTATCTCCCCACCACTTAACCATTTTTGCAGTTCAAGGTTTCATTAAGCCCCTGGTGCGCATGGATGGTGAACTGTGGTTGGTTGGCTTGATGGGTCGAAAGGCGGCCAGGCCTGTTGCGGTGTGAAGTTGTGATCTTTTCTGAGCTCCTTCCCGCTAGTTTAGAATGTAGGCCTTGTGTTCTAACACAATCTCTGTGACCAATCCCATTTGTATGCCGTGTTCCATGAGTGCTTGTGTCTCATTTGTATATTCATAACAGTGAATTTGCCACTGCCATCCTATGTAGGAGAAATCAGTGGAGTCCATGGCTTTTCTTGTTTGGATTTTAGCCTTCCTTGTTAAATCTGGAGTAAAACTGGAGGAAGAACTGCATGAGCCATTTTATTTATGAGTTGCTTTAAAGCATCTGTACTTTGCTCTTTGCCCAGAAAAGCTCTAGTTGTTGCTAACAGATCAATGAAATCAGAACAGGCTGTCCTCAAGTTTTAATCAGTATACAGACACAACACAGAATTTAGAAGGGAAGGGAAGGAAAATAGTTTAATATTGCTTTCCTCTCTTTTTCTGCAATGACCTGCTGAAATACAGCAGGATCCTTGATATTGATACAACAGTTGGAACAGAAATTGTGCTGGCAGGGTAAATTACAGGGCTTTCTGCTGAGCAGAACGAAGAATGGCACAAGTTTCCTTTGCTGGGCCTGTTGTAAAGAGGCCTGATTACTAAATGTAGCCATGACTAAGTGTCATTGGCAAAAGTCACTGTCTACTTGGAATGTTTTCTTCAAGCTGCTTGTGGCATTCTTCTTTGCAAGGGTGGGAAATTACCTTCTTCGATTAGTAACAATCTCAGACACCAGATATTAAATATTGTTCATTTACAACAAGAAATATCTTAATTCTAATCTCTGTTTAATAATGGCAGGATTTTGGGGACACCTTAACATTTGGTATCGAATTCTTTTGGGCCATTCCTTGGCCATATTTGTTATGGTTAATTTTATAGCCCTGATCAACTCCTGGTTGAAGAATTCTGAGAATTGAAACCCACAAGTCTTAAAGTTTCCAAGTTTGGAGATCCCTGTAGTAGGGGCACAGATAGGGGGGGAAAAACCCAGAGATCTGGGAGTGCTGAGAATGGGTTGTGACACTTGAGATTTTGCCTCTGATTTTCCAGGGGAAAAGTCCAAATCAGTCAGATAATTTTAGTGCAACAATGTGCATTTAGTGAATCTTAGAACTGATAATATGAGCATTTGAATATCCTTGGCTGCATCTAACAAAGACGTTAGAGGAACCTACTATTCACAAAAGTCTGTCTTAATGGCAAATTCCTCAACCATAGCTGGTGGAAGAATTCTGGGAGTTGAAGTCTACAGGTCTTAAAGTTGCCAAGTTTGGAGAGACTCCTGCGCTAGTGTTCAGTGAGATTTTGTTTCTCATTTAGGCTGGGAAACCGGAATTGGGCTTTTGAGCATGATGGTTCTTGGCAAATGACAAATGTTTTAGTTGTATTTTGGCTCTGGTAATCCGTTCAGTATTCAGTGCTTTGCCTCAGCAATTCTGTGTTTTGTATTCATGTGGAGCACCCCAGATCTCAAGTTTCCTTTAAAAAAAAAAAAAAGACTGAATGATTGATGAATTGAATCTACTTTACTTGCTATGCTGGTCTGGCCCACCTTGAATTTTCTTGTCTTTACCTGATGAGGTGTATGATTTTCTTCTTATTACCCTTGTCAGTAAAAACAATATTTCCAGTAGAGGACTGAATCAGAAAGAGCGGGCCTGAATAAGGATATGTTCCTCTTTGAACATGTTTACAATGTGCAGCTGCCAATCAAAGTGTAGGGTGTTCCTGAAACAGTCTGCTGAAGGTCTCCGGGGGTGTCGGAGAGGTGGGTTTGCCACTATAAGGAAGCAAATGGTTCTTGAAACTGAGGGCTTCTGGAAATTGAAAGCTTTTTGTGGTCTGAGAATAGCCTTGTTCTGTTCTCAACTAAGATCTGTCCTTCATAGTTACTGACTCATTAGGATCTGCCTTAGATTTCCTCTGGTCACAGTGACAGCAGCTCCTAATGGCCCTAGGTTATGAATGGGGGAATTTGTGGTCCCAGGCTTACTTTAAGCTACTTTGGATGACCCTCAGAGACTCCCTTGGCCATGATTGCTGGAAACTGTAAGTGTTTCCTCCCATGTTGATGTGAGTCTGTAGTGTAAGCCCTTAAAGTATGTATATAAGGGTTAATAAAAGAAAATTTATCCCTACCCACATGTGCAATGTGGAGCCACTCATCGCTAGATTTTAAAGGGGCTCAACTATCAAAATTTTGCCTGCCTCCAAATGGAAAAAAAAATAGAAAACAAGGTGGCTGACTTACAACCTATGGTAATGCCCTCCTCCAATTACCCTGCTGAAATTCAGCAGCAAAGTACAGAAATTAGATCATTTGATTGTTCCTATAAAAATATCAAAATGCTCCAATAAGATTGGTATGCCTATTTTGGTTTCACAGATAAAAAAGATAGAAAAGGGGAGAGATTTGCTGCATCTTTCCAAGGTCACCACTTTGCCTTCAGAAGCTCAACATTGTGTATTTACTGTCTGTTTCCTACCATTCGTGTTGAGCAATATCCTTGTGGTTATCGCATAGCTGGCTGAACAAAATATGTGATCCAACAATTTGTAACACTTTGTTTTCATCACAGTTGGATATTCAGATTCATACTCAGCTTACATAGCCGGTGTTCTTCTTCAAGAAGGTAGGCAGGAACTACTGCAGTCAGGGCACTGTGTTAAGCCTGTGTTAGTCTGTTCTGGAATTTATTATTTGTAAATTCTGTACCATTATCTGTTATGAGAGTTACTAATTTCTTTTTAGTTTTTCTTTCTGCAAATTTAATCCAATTAAAGAGATTTTGATATGTTTCAGTTTTGCTCTTCATTAAATAGCAAAACCCATATCTAGAATAGTGGTCCATTATACTTAGTATATAGCGAGCTCCTCCTACACTTGGTTTTTTCGGACCTATTAAATCAGCAAATACTACTTCTAAAGGCTCTTTAGTAGTAAATCCATCAACTCTATTAGCCGGTATAACCCTGCTCTTACTTTGATTACAGGCATTACATTGCAAATACTTATTACAAGATTTCAAACTTATTCCCTTAGATAATTCAACAGTTTTCTTAAGCATTTTAAAATTTAAATGCCCTAGCCTTCGATGTAACAAGTGAATACATTCGTCATGAGGTTTCTTATTTTCATAAATTGTGTTAGCCACCTTTAAACCATCATCATTTAACACATATAATTCACCTCTTAAAGATGCAGTAATTCTCTTATCTTCTTTTTCAATTATGCAGTTATCTCCCCTAAATGTAACTACATATCCTAGTTTAACCAAAATTCTAACTGAAATTAAATTAAACTTAAGTTGTGGTACATATAACATTTTTACATTCTCTTTTATAAAAGAACAATATGCTATACCTTGACCTTTAGCTTTCAGTTTCCAGCCATTGGCTAACGATATCTGCTGTGTACTCTGGGACATTTTAATAAAATTTTTGTTATCATTTGTTATACAATGGGATGCTCCACTGTCAACCACCCATACATTATTTTTTACAGCTCCGTTAGTATACATGGCTAACTCTAAATTTTTATTTATTTTTTGATGATTTTTAGTATTCTGGCCAGCGTTCTGGCGCTTTGCCTTTTTACAAAATCTTGCCAAATGTCCTCTTCCTCCACAATTAAAACACTTTTTAATTGCGTATGCAGTAGGAGATTCATTATCTTCTTTTTGAGGTTGCTTCCTCCTTAATTCATCTCTTTCATGCCTTCTTCTGGCCTCTTCGATCAATCTGCCAGTTATATCAGTTAAAGTTAAATTTTCCTTTGGCAAAATTTCAAGTGAAGTTACGTAGTTATCATAACTTTCATCAAGGGAAGATAGAATTATGTAGACTTGGTGTAGTTCAGAGAAAATAAGCTCTTTCTTGTGCAGTTCTTGAAAACTGCTTTGCATAGTTTTCAAATGACTCAGCATATCACCATTTGTTTGGAGATGCGTCCTGAAAAGCTTCCGTGTTAGATTTATGTGTGAACCAACCTTATCTCGGACATAAATCCTCTACAGCTTCTGCCAACACCCAACAGCCGTTTTCTCTCCGTGGATATAAACAAGCTGTTGATCAGTTAAGGTTAACCCAATTTTGCGAATGGCTTGTTGATTTTTATGCATAAATTCTTCTATCTTTAGTCTGTCTTCCTCATCCTCTGGATCCCATTCTTCTACGTTTGGTGGATTTTCAATTATGTTCCACAGACCTTCTCTTCGTAGAAGTAGACTACATTTTGTAGACCATGATACATAGTTTGTTCCATCCAGCTTGGATATAAGGGACAAACTTTATAGATTGACTTGTGCCATGTTTTCTTATATGGATATAAAACTATAATTAATAAAACACAGCTGTCTGTTTACTGTAATGTATAACAACACAAACTCTCACTTTTTACATAAATCTGTTTTATCCTAGTTAAACTGACTTTGCAGCCTCTGGGCCCATAATCAGTGTTAAGCCTGGGTTCCCCAACCAGGGTTAGGGAGACAAGCTAAACAGAATGTGCAGCGTTAGTCAGATAGGCACACAGATAAATGAGTGAGCTAAGCTTGTATGTTTATTAACATACAGTAAAAATAACAGATACGCTTGTGCTATCAAGAATATAGTTTATTCCATTATAAGTTCATAGCATAGTCAAAATAACAGTCCAATAGTCATGTATCATTTAGTCAGTCCATTCAGGGATATTCAGTTAGCAAAGTCCATGTAGAATATCCTATGTCAGTTCACTTACAAATTAGTCCTTTGTTCTCTCTCCCGTTCGAGCAATGCAGTCTTGATTCCAAGCAGTAATCAGGGATCATCAAAGCCAGAGAGAGAGCAAGCTGTAGTCTTGCTTCTTTTAAAGTGCTTTCACAACCACTCCCTTAATTACTATCCCACAGTTAAAGTTGCAGACACTTTAACATACAAAACTATGATTCATAGTTATTATTTTACCTAAACCAGTTAGGATAAACAATGTTATCCCTAACACACTGTACTTATATGTGCCTGTGAGAATGAACAAAAAGGAAAGGCACCTGCAGGCATGAAGTACAACTTTATGTTTATTTTGCACTGAACACATTACTATCAAATGAGATGGCGGCTTTGTATCAGTCCATGAATAAGAAGGAAGTCAAGTGCTGGGCATATTTTTGAGACTACAATTCCCGCCAGGCCCACAATGCACAGCTAGAAGCAAGGGATTATGGGAGTGTTAGTCAATACCCTCTCGAGAGCACCAAACTGCTTTCGAGATGGTAGACAAATCCATTTTAAAAATAAACATGGTAGAATACTTTTGCAAGTGCTACTTTGGATTTCATAAAAGCAACATCTTTCTACCATAGAGCATCCAGCCTTGAGTATGGTTAGGACAAAAAAGATCTGCTGGACTTTGATAAACTTACAACAAAGTGAGTTTAGAAACCAAAAATAGATCTTGTGACTCTTACAGTAGGGTTACTGGGAGCGAAAGTGCTACTTTCTTGCTATCTAGGCTTTCTGGCTATTTGTTCTTCTGACCTACCATAGCCCTGGTCCAGAGCGTCTCAGAGTGAAGACAGTCTCATGATTTGGGGCTGGGTTAAAGAGCAGGAGCCAGGCATAGCATAGCAAAGAGATGAGATGGGAAAGTGAATCTAACTTAAAGCTTGAAAGATGATGCATGATTAAAACTGCTCTAGAGTTTTTCTAGTGTTGGCATCGGAGATGATATTCAGCAGGTTCTGACTAGTTCTGTTGAACCAGTAGCAGAAATTTTGAGTAGCTCAGAGAACCAGCAAATACTACCTCTGAAATGAGATTTTACAGTATCCTTCCCCTGCCATGCCCACCAAGTCATGCCCACAGAACTGGTAGTAAAAAAAATTGAATCCCACCACTGGTTGGCATCCTTGTGTCACTAATGAAAATTTGGATGGGAGGAGGGGGGAAGAACACACACATTTTTCCATTTCCATAAAACAGATATAGATTTTTGTGTGGAACTTAAGCCCCTGTCACACTGCACCAACGGATGGAAAGAGGATGTAAAACGGAGGAAAACACTTGCCATCCGTTGGTTAATGCGATGCTTCCGTTCTGTACTCACTGCCTCCGTTTTGCTTCCTCTCTATCCGCCCAACATCCGTCTATTGACATTTAATCCGCTCAAAAGGTTTTGAGCTGCTCAAAACTTTTGAGCGGAAAATGTATCAAACGCGTCCGTTCTGCATCCGCTAGGCATACGGGGGATATCCGTTCTGCATCCGTTGTCATCCATTACGCATCCGCTATATCCGCTAGGCATCCGCTGCGCATCCGCGCAACTCGAATCCGCTCCAGCGGTAAACGGACGCAGGGAGGAAGCGGAACGGACGCGGAACGGATGCGCAGCGTTAGTAGCACGGACGGAGAAAGGATGAAAGCGGATGCAGCACGCAAAGAAAGCATTTAAAACGGAAAAAACGTTCGCAGAGGGGACCTATCTCGGATATTAAGGATGTCTAGAGGATGCCTAGAGGATGCAAAAGGATGCTTCTGTTCCGCATCTGCTTTCCATCCTCTCTGCGTCCTCCCCCCGTCCGTTCCTTTGTGTGTTATCCGCTCTGTTTATGCAAATTTTTGCCCCTTTTGAGAGCAGATAACAACGAATGGAACATTTTTCTCGTCTGCTGTGTCCTTTTTACAAACATTTTGCATCCATTGGGCAGTGTAACAGGGCCTTTAGGAAGAGGAGTTGGTGTTTTCTTTTCTTTCTTGCAAAGTATGGTTTCAGTTGTCGGGGTCAGAAAATCAGAAATAGGAACAAAATGTCTTAATATTGAAAAACCTTTTTAACAGCTAAAATCAGATTCCTTCAACCTGGTCTCCTCTCACTTCAGCAGAGCCCTGGCTAATCTCTCTCCCTTCCATAATTAGGCCTCATACGTGCATGCTCCTTTCCCCCCTGTTCAATCATATCCACGCATCCTCTTGGTCTGACACTTTTCCATTTTTGGGGAAAGCTCCATATCTCAGTTGAGGATCCAACCTACTTGATTTCTCCCCCAACCTCCTATAAGCTGGTTCTGCTCAGATGCTTGTGTTTTTAATTCCCCCCCCCCAGTTCCCTGACCAGATAACCATGTTGGTTAGAGGATGGTTGAAATCCATCTGGAAAGTATCAGCCTGTGGGAAGCCTGACTTAAGAAAAGCTGCCGATCGGTCTTGTTCAATGTCTCCTTGATCCACCTTTTTCTCAAGTGAACCAGACCTACTTCGCTTACAGAGCTGAATGCCGTGAGGGGTTTATTTAGAAATCCATGATCCAACCAAATATCCTGCTTAAACCTTATCTTTTTTATTTTTTCTTCCTTGCACCGATAAATGCACCCACTCATAGAGAGATGATATTTTTCATTGGCAGGTTATATCCATTGTTGAAGTAATAATTTGAAATGAATGAATGTATGAATCAATATGCATCCTTGCTAAAATCAGCCTAACGGGGTGTTAGGTAGAAAGTCATTGGTCTACAGCAGGGCTGTCAAAATCCCAGCATGTGGGTCAGATGCATAACGTGCTGGCCATGCCCCCTGGTTTAGCGAAGGAGGGGAAAGTCCCAATATATCACATGATGCCACTGTGACAATGTGAGTTTGACACCCCTGGTCTACAGTTTCCACTTAAATAGAGTTGAGATTTCCCTCCCCACCTCTCAGCCTTCATCTCAGGAAATAAACTTATTCTGATCATAGGTATCCATGCACAATATGGTACCATGGCAAATGTGAGCTTACATCTTCAAAATATGAGTATGTGAAGAGAAGAGAAAGCTACTTTACTGATCAAGTAATTCCTATTATAAGAGCTGCCTAATAGATGTCGATAGTTTGCAAGATAATAATATCATATATTTCACATTTACACATATTGCATTTGAATATGGAACTTTCCAATCTTGCAATGGGTCAAAGACACTTTAAAAAAAGGAAGCTTGAAAAGGAAGAAGATAGATGCTTGGGTAAAGCTTTCATTTTGAGCAGAGGTTGAGTAGAATACCTCTCCTGAGGGCCAGCCTACTGTTAGGTAGAATGAGACAGGTGCTCCAAGCAACAAATTCTGGAAGACAGCAAAAGAGTGTTGGGTTTCAGAGCTGTAAATCACAGTCTTGTGTTCCTCAGCCAGCCTGTGGTTTTCAGCTGCAAGGAGATATGTCCTCCTATTTCTGGGTTGAAGGAGAATTTCTCCTGCAGTCCACTTGGCTTGTACACATGGAATGGGAGGGATGCTCCTTATTCTTGTCTTAGGCAGTAAAATCTTTTGACAGGACAGCTGTGCAGTTTCATTTCCACTTGCTTGTCTTTTCTGGCCACCTACCCCCCTCTCCAACCCTGCAGGTGTTCAGAACCAAACATCTTCCAAGAAACCCAGGAACCGCAGCATTTTTCAATCCCTTTTTTGCTGCCTTTGCCATGACAACTCAGAGCCTATCCCTGTCAACAACAATGCCCCACTGCTGGTGGAAGAAAATGGTTCGGTGACCAAGGTATGTTGAACTGTCATTGATTCCTGGGATATGTATGTGTGTGGGTGTATCTTTTGTTATTCGGGTTTTCTTCCGCATAAAATTGTAAGAATTTTGGCGACGTTTCGACGAAATCTCATTCGTCATCTTCCGGCCTGTGTCTTCGGCCTTGTGCTTCTCAGAGTAATGTGAGCTTGCACAAGGCCGAAGACACAGGCCTGAAGATGACGAATGAGATTTCTTCGAAACGTCGCCAAAATACTTCCAATTTTAC
>BLBF01000032.1:26578579-26588949 GCA_015471245.1 Laticauda colubrina
CTTCTTCTTCTTCTTCTTCTTCTTCTTCTTCTTCTTCTTCTTCTTCTACTACTACTACTACTACTACTACTACTACTACTACTACTACCACCACTACTATTACGACTACTTCTTCTCCTTCTCCTCCTCCTCTGCTGATTTTTATTCCAGGCAGTTCTATTAAGTTATATTTTTAACATCAGAGCAGCTTCCCCCAAACTTAGTCCTTCTAAACTATTGGTGTGGATGAAGGAAGGATACATGATTATTTATTGGCAGAGCAAAAATAGAAGCTGATCTTGTTTCAAAAACCCAGGAAGTGTTTCCAACATAACTTTTTCAAAACCAGGGAGATGGGTAGTAGGAAGAAGTCTTTCAGAAGGTGTGATTTACCTTGTGCTTCCTTCCTCCTCTTTAGCCGGTGAACAATGCAGATTTCATCATCCCAGTGGAGATTGACGGGGTCATGCACCAGGTATGGAATCTATGCTGGAAAATGGGAGAAGAGAGATTGTGGCCAGTCTGGCTGGTCCTAGCATGGCAGACAAATTTCACATTAAATCTAAATTGGTAATGGTTGCTATGGGATACCCCTTGAGAGCAGCATGAGGAGAAAGGTCCATCTGATAGTACAGCATCTATTTCTGTGAGAAGATCTTCTACTCAACCTCAGCATGTCTAGATCAGTTAAGAAGAACATATCTGATCATTAGACCATGTGAACCCCAATGGCCTGATTCAACATATGGAAATCTCCTCTATACTCCTAAACTCCGGTCAGGCTGAGCTGTGATGAAGCTGAGGTTGAAACCCAAAACCTCCATATATATCATGATTGCTATTCCCAATTACAAAGGCTGCGGCTAGGTTCAAGTAATCCAGGATAGGCTGTAGGTACTGCAATCAGCCTGTTCTTGATTACTTGGCCTTGGAGGCAGCCAGCAGCATCAATCACAGTGGATGCGACAGTTATACGTGCTCACTTTCAAAGAGGAATCAACAGCCCAGCATGCTTTGAATAGTTCTCAGATGAGATTGCCCGGAGGCATCATTCCGTACCTTGGAGTTTGAACCCTTTCAGATGAATATTGTGTGCTACATGTTGAAATGTGGGAGAGCTTCTTGCTTTGATTCGTTGTGCAAAGGGTGCAAGCTATCTTTTCCCAGCCTTTCTTGGAATTGTGGAGGATCTTCAAGGTGGAAGACACCTCCATCTCTATCTCTGTGCTTGGTAAAAATTCAGTAAGTAAAATCAGAGCAGGTGCCAGAGAAGAACCACACCTTGGCTTCATAGGTCAGTTAGGGGCTTTGGAGGTTGGGGACCATACATCTTCAGTATTCTTCAGGGTGTCAGCCCTTTGAGGTAAACCAGGCTTGAACACCAAAATCACGAATAATAAAATGAACTTTTATTATAGGGTCACAGTAACAGAATCATACAACTCTGAATGTGCCTCTCCCATCCCTGCCTTTGTCCTAAAGAGAACTAGGAAAAGTGCAATCTGAAATGTTTTCTCAAATTCCACCCTTGAGTGAAAGATTTCTCTTATTCGACTGTTGCTTTGGCTACAGTTCTTCCTCCTGTTCTTCAAGGTTATTCTCACAGCCATTACACAGAGTGAAGTGTGGCAGGTGAAGTTCTGCGCTACTGCTACAAGAGGAGGATCATCCACACGTCCCCTCTTTTAACCCAGCCTTGCCATTCTCATGCTGTTTTAACTTCTGTATGAAAGAAGGGTAGATATCATCGGTCAGTTTGCAGTGAGGTATCTTCAGCATCTTCATGACCCTCGATAGCACATTGTCCTCTCTGCTGCGACAGAGCTGCTGGAAAGCCCTAGCCCAGTGTGTGTGTGTGGGGTGTGTGTGTGTTGAGGATCTGGATAGTAGGCAGAAGCTGAAAGTAAATTCTAAATTCCAGCAAGCTGGAGCTTCTAAAACAGTTTTGTGATTAGCTTTGATTAGGATTGCCCTCCCTCACTTGAAAAGGTCTGGAGCTTGGTGGTCTTGCTAGACTCATGGCTTCTGCTGGACTGAGTATCATCCCTTCAAGAAAGGCCAAATCAGGAAACAAGACCCAGCAAGAGCTCATGGAACTCTATTTTATTGTTATACGGGCATAAGAACAGAATCTTAAAACCTTTCCCTCTTCCTTCTCTTTTACTGAATCAAGGTGAGTTTATTATGGGCCTCTTTCTCTGACTTTTCTCAGGCTGAGGTGTCATTTACTAGCTTTTTAATCTGCTAAGAGATCTTGCATTCTTTATTATCTCTGCCCTTCTCTCCCCAGAGGCCCTGTTTATCCAGGAGCAATCAGTTCCAGTGATAATTCTGAATATGATCCTGTGTAGAACATCATAGAAAATGTCTCTTGCTTGGATTTCTCCAGGACTCATGTCTCCTGCTGGAGCAGTGGGTGGAGGTCATGGCCAGGGGACTTGTAACCAGCTAAGCTGGTACATTTGAAACCTTTACCTGGCAGTTGTGACTCATGCTCTTGGCAAGATATTTTCAGAGCATAGCAACAAGTTTTACTTGGGGCCACTTTTGAAGATGGCTTGCAAACTGGAGTTGATACTGATCCTAGTGGCCAGCCTGCTAACAGGGAGACATGCTACTGTGGTGTTCCACCAATTATTTGATAGCTTTTGAGCCTAATTCAAAGATCTGCTTATAACCTATATAAAGTCCTATAGTATAAGGAACAGCTCCAGTTTGCTGTAGGGGCTGCCTCCTCCAAATGGCATCTATCCATTCTGTGTGGTCTTTTAGGGGAGGAGACGCTTAGGATCCCCACCCCTTGTGAGATAAGGGGGACATGAACTGAAAGCAAACCATCTTCAGGATGACCCCAATTGACAGGGACATCTGGTTGCTAAACATGCACCTACTCTCTCTGTTGTTGGTTTTCCATTCGGCAAGGAAATTCATTTCATTTGTAGGGGGAGATATTCAACTTTTCGTGATTCAGACATCTTGTTTAGTTGATATTTTATTCTGATCAGGTATTATTGCTTGGGCCAGTTTTGTGGCTGTTCCTATATGCAGTGCTTTATTGAATGTTTTGATATTTTATTCTATTGCTGTTATCAACCACCCAGAGACTTAAAAGAAAGGCAGAATATACATATGTGTGATACATAAATAAATAAATAGCCTATTTTCTGGGTAACCAGTTTTGCCATTTAGTTTTCAGGTGGGCTTATTCTGATGCTGAGCACTGCCTTCTTTTAGAAAGGAACTGGGTCCATTGGTTTGTTGGCCAAGTAAGTAGGATGTAGAGCCCCCATCTTCAACTTGTTCCATGATCCCCTTCCATGATTTCTGTTGCTCTCACCAGGTGTATGTACTGAAGCGACCCCATGTGGATGAGTTTCTGAGGCGGATGGGTGAGCTCTTTGAGTGTGTACTCTTCACTGCTAGCCTGGCAAAGGTATGATTCTCTTCTTTTGCCTATCGTCCTGCTTTCTTGTGAAGTATTCAGAGTAATGGCCTTCAATTTGGAGAAAATTAGCCAACAGAAAGAGAAAGTTTAGGAAGATGCTCATGACAAACTTTTTGGCCAGTTAACTTCCTGATCCATTCTAAACTCAGAATTAATCCAGAAATTCTGGTCCCCAGAAATCCATCTTCCCTCTTGCAAGCTGTAGTAGAAAGCTATTCCCACTGATCTAAATTAAGATTCTGTGCTTTGGATTTCTTCACCCCAGGATTTCTGTAACATTTTGTTCAATGAAAAATTCCAAAATATTTCAAAGTTGACACATTCTTTTGTACCATTTTCCTTGATCCTAAAAAAGCAAATGTATTACAAGTAGACCCTGACTTAGACCCTGACTCGCAATTGGACTGGAATGTCTGTTGCTAAGCAAGGCATTTGTTAAGGAAGTCGCATCAGATTTTACGACCTTTTTGCCACAGTTTCTAAGTCAATCAAAGCAGTGGTTTAGTGAAATGTGGTCATTGAGTAAATCCAGATTCCCCCATTGACTTTGCTTGCTGGAAGTCGGCTGAGAATGATGATCACATAACCCTGGGATGCTACAACAGTTGTAAATACATGGTGTCCCAAAGGTGCTTTTTCAAGAGGCAAGTGGACTTTTTGATTTTTCTTTGAAGATGTTTCACTTCTCATCCAAGAAGCTTTTTTAGCTCTGACTGGATGGTGAGGAATGGAAGGATTTATACTCCTTGCAGAAAGCTGGTCATTTGCATTATTTTAGCAAGTTGTTTAGGTCACCTGGAAATATCTATCTCTTCGGGGTCATCTGAGTGATGCACATCAGTGTGGAGCCTTCTTGGAACTGTTGAAAAGACTGTATTATAGACTGGAGATAGACAGTGTTGTATCCCTCCCCCTCTGTTAAGAGGGAGCTGTTCAATTTTGACATAGTCGGCCTTTTTGACCCCTCTTTCAAACCAGCAGTCCCCTCTATCCAAAATGTGGACTTTGCTGTCTTCAAAAGAGAGGACTTTGTCTTTTAAATGCAACCATGACCTGTATAACTAAGAATCTCCATAGATGTAAATACACAGTGATAGCCAAGCACCCAAAATTTGATCATGTGACAATGGGGAAGCTGCGATGGCCATAAATGCAAGGACCAGTTGTAAGTCAGTTTTTCCAGTGCCATTGTAATTTTGAAAAGTCACTAAACAAATGATTGCAAGCTGAGGACTACCTGTACTGTAGATGTTGGATTTTTCCTCTGTCTTTTGCAACTAAAAGGCAATCTGGACAAAGTTCTCAGCAGAAGTCAACTTTAATTAACAATTAGTTGGAAAAGTCAGGCCTCTTCTGGAGAAAGAGTTTATTAATCTTTATTTCCAATTTAGCCCTGCAGAATACAAAACTTTCAGGCTTTTGGCAGGAAATAAACCAATAGGAATAAATAGTGTATCCTAATGCTACACACATACACACACATGCAGGCACACACACACACACAGACACACACACAATCTTCCCATTAGAATGTCTGGAGAATCTAGTCAAACTGGTTTCCCTTAACTCCAGTTGGTCCTCCAATTTTAGTATGCCGATCCAGTGGCTGATCTATTGGACAAGTGGGGAGCCTTTCGTGCTCGGCTCTTTCGTGAGTCCTGTGTCTTCCACCGGGGCAATTATGTCAAGGACCTCAGCCGCCTGGGACGCGATCTGACACGGATCATCATTGTAGACAATTCACCGGCCTCTTACGTCTTCCACCCTGATAATGCTGTAAGTAGAGGGGGAAGCTAACAACTTTCTAAATTGAGGGGGTGGGGAGGCAACCATATCAATTTGGAAGCCTTGCCCTCTGCAGTGTCTCTTGAACAGACCTGAAAATATATGCCTGAAGAAGAGGACATGGGGATAACTTTCGACTTGGTACTTGGGCCCAAAAGGGTCTTTTTCTTAATACCATTCATTGTGCAGATGTGTTTTTTTTTTTTTTCAATTGAAAGCTAAATAGTAGAGCGACACCATATGCAATCCATAGCATCACATAAAGAGGTGTGCTTACATAAAATAGCTGATCCTGGTAGCTTTTACTTGAATTACCAGTAGCCACCAATGCAGTAACCCCTTACTTTTTTTCACCCCCGGCAGGTGCCTGTGGCTTCATGGTTTGACAACATGGCTGACACGGAGCTGCTTGACTTGCTGCCTTTCTTTGAAAGACTCAGTAAAGTAGATGATGTATATACCATGCTAAAGCAGCACCGGACTACTAGCTAGTGACCAATGGAGGGGGCAAGGCTTTGGGCAGGGGAAGTCGGAATGGTTGGTGTGCCCATTTTGGTTACTTCCTTCTGCTGAGCAGGATGGCCTGTTCCCTCGGCCTCAACAAGCAACGCAGTGCCCAGGAAACCCTGCAGGAGGCAGCAGAGAACAATTATTCCCATGAGGCACTAGAAGAAACTTCAGCATCTGAATGTGATCTTGAACCCCAGGAAGGAAACCTCCTTGCTGCTATGGTTCACAGTTTCTCCCCTTGAATTATGGGTTGCAGAAACCAGGAGCTCAGCCGCTTTCCTCTCCACATGCACACAAAACATCAAGTGTGACCAAAGCTATGATCTAGCTATGGTCCTTTCCCTCCTAATCAGAACAGTTCTCCACTTGTTTTCCACCACCTTGGGGGCAGATATACAAATCTCTTTCCCAGGTATTCACTGCACTTCATTGTTGTATCTGTGCATATATCTCCATTGTCCCAATTTCAGGAAAAGTGATTTCTAAAATCACTGATCAGCTAGGAAGAGCCCAGATTGAAAACATTCAAGAAAAGGTGGAGAAAAAAAGCTAAAAAGAACAAGCAGAACTAAAGTGTTGTGGATGGAGCAGGGATATAGAAAAGTGATAGAAAGATGTGAGGAGGGGGTTGACTTTTTTAGTGGACTCAGCTCCACCCTTAAAGGAGAAAATGTTTCTGCTTCATCAAAAGACTTAAAATTTAAGCTGGGTCTTTCACAAAGGGGCTGTGGACCGTGTATAATAACTATTACACATAAGCTATCTCTTGGGACTAATAGTGAGGTCAGTTTTGTCATTTGCTCCTCTTGGAAATACCTCCCCCCTCCCCTTGTGGGAAAATTCCCAAATTTCCAAACACAGTGAGGGGAGAAGAGAGAGATTGGAAGAATTCCCAGTTTTAATCATTTTCCCCCTCCTGTAAATTAGATAACAGAAGGGCTGGAGATGTTTCAGAAGGAGGAGGGGGGGGAATCAGGTTTGCTTCTTCCTGCTGAGACTTTGGGTGAATCAACTAGGTCACCTTTACTCGCAAGAAAATAAGAGGAGTTGAGTCCCTATTTTAAAAAAAAAATTCTCTGGAAATAGAACTCTCAGGCCACTTTTGTGATTATATTGGGATAAGGTGGTTCATGATACAAACATTTGCTTAGGAGGAAAAACTTGAGGTGGCATTGGAAGTCTGAGAAGGGTCTCCTTGAGATGTGAAATATGGCTGACAAGAAAGAAAATTCTATTGGAAAGAAAGGATAGTCAAGTTCTATAATTAAGAGAATCCAATATTAAAGAACAGAAGCTGGGAGCCATGGTTCCATATGTTGCTGAAGAACATTCCTGGTTTCCTCAGCTGTTATGAGCTTGATGAGGGAGGCACAAGGGATCCTAAAGCAATAGCTGGAGAGCCACAGATCCCTCCCACAGCTTTGAAAAATGATTAATTATCCTGTCCTACAGTATTTACACTGAATGCTTTGGAATCTTCCTCTTTGCATCTTCTCCATATAGTATGTCAGCCCTGACTCCTTCCTCCTCCAGCCTTTAAGCCCCTTTTTGACACTGTCCTTTCAGTGATAAAAACATCAGTCAGAATTAGACTAAACAGAGAGATGGGATGTGGGAGGTGTATTCATTCCTTGACTGCTGTGTGTGTGTGTGTGTGGTTTTTTTTTTGGTCTTGTGCTACAGTCGGTGCCTTCAAATCCCACTGCCTCCCTAGAAATCTGTAATCTTTCTGGATTTGCAGAGTATGTGGGACAAATTGTGCCTTTTAGAATCAACAGACTTGCTGGGATAGCATGAGGAGGAGAAAGCAGAGGTCGTGTGCCAAAAGGAGGTGTCTCCATTTCTGCTGCTTTTCTGGGGGGGGTGGGGGGTTTCCATAAGGTGATGCTTCAGCAAAACCTAGCTGACCCATCCCTGTGGCTCACTATGTTTTTTCCTAATTTTTTTCCAGTATCTTTGAAGCCTGTTTAATAGAAAATTTTGATACCAAACAAGAATTTTCTTGGAATTCTGCATAGTTACTATTTCGGGTTATGGATTTGCCTTGGTTTCCTCTCCAGTGCCATCTTAAATTTGCCTTAAAATATTTTCGGGATGTAAGAATTCCTTGTGCCTTTGCCTATTTCTCTTTTTTATTATTATTAAGATGCCGTAGACCCCAAGAATCTTAACTCAGGCATAGGGTACTGCAGATCTTGATAGCTCATTAGTAGCTCATTTTGAACTTCACTGCTGTCTTCTTCAACATGAAACAACAATTAAATTTATTGTTACAATGGACCAGAAATGGTTGATGTAGCGAATCACTGCTGGTCTACACCTGGCCAGACAGTTCTGATTAACATACTGCTCCCTCTGAATAAGAGTGACAGGATGTTCAGAAACCACAGCTGTCAGATCAGGTATGTTTGAAGATGATCATTAAATTCACGTCATCTTTCAACAATGCAAACTCCAGATTCCTTGAAAAGTAGATAAACATATTCCTTTTTATTTTATTTTTATTCCCCCCCCCAAAAAAAAAAAGAAAAAGAAACAGCATTGTTCTAACAATCTGAAGAGAGTGGAAAAAAGAAAATATAATGGTCAGTCAAAGAAGAGAAGCTTTGTTTTTCCTTAAGACTACTGTCATCATTTTCCTTCCTTCTGCTTCTTATAGGTATGGCATCTATTGCTAGTACTGTATGGAAAGGCCGTCTAGGTCTAAAGTCTTTCCTTAGCAGTCCTTGAGAAATTGAACCTGCAAATTTTCTCAAGGGCTTGCCAGATTTGCACTTCCTGGATAAACATGCATTGAAACATTGAAAATATGCATTGAATAACTTTCTCCAGATTTTATAGTTCTTCAAATGTTGTGTCACGGTTTTCAGCAGCGAAACTGTTTTGAAACACATTTTAAAATGTACAGTATTTCTAAAAGATTTTTTTTTAAATTGATGTGAGGCAAAAGTAAAATGTAGTGCAAAATGATCTCTAATCATTCCATATTATCTTTTAAGCCAATCTATATTAATGTCAGGTTGAATTAACAAGGAACTCTCTTGTGATGTTTTAAGGCTGTTTTTTGTTATTTCTCCAACCACAGAAACGCCTGCGGGGGCAAAAAAAAATTGGTTACAATTTATGTACACACCGTTGGGCAGAAAACTGTTTTAAGAATGAACTTTCTATTGTATAAATTTAGACTGCATATTTCTTTGCTGCTTCAATGGATCATCTTGATTTAAGGATGGAATCAACCTCCTTTGGCCTGTACATAGTTTTTCCCATTGGAGTAGCTAAATTTGTCCTGAACTGTATCTTTTTCCTTTTCTCACCCTACCTCAGTTGCCTCCTTAATGCTGTGTTTGATGGTATAAATTGAGAAAATGAGAAATTGCTTCATTCTGGCAGGACCAAGAAATATTTCCTCCTTCCCCACCCCCAAAGAGGCCAAAGGCCAACTTGGACCCATTAGCTCCCACAAACCAAAAGATCCCCTTTAAAGATTAATCCAAATTCTGTGTAGGGAGTTGCCCAGTACAGCCCATTATGGGGGGGAATGGCTTTTTTTTTTTTTTTACAGAATGTAGAAAGAATTTTAACTGGGCATGCTTTTAGATTATATAAATATGTATACCATGTATATATGTGTGTATATATAATAGGAAAAATAGGAAAATATGGAATGGGAAAAAGTATGATGATTTTTTATAGCTGTATTATAATGCTGTTCATGGGAGATGGTGATTATTTTTGTGTGCTTTGTTGTCATTTCTGATATAAAAGGAAATGCATTGGGAATGTTTCCTGCCCATGAGTTGATACTTCTATTAAGAGAGCCTCTGCCGTTTTTACTTAAGTGCCTGAAACCTTCCCAGTCCTTCTTTGAGGCAAAGGAATGAAATAATCCACACAGTATTGGTCAGGGCCAGTGTTACTAGCCACATTGGCTAAGAGTTAATATGAGACTAAGTCAATGGTCTCATTCCACAGAAAACTCATTTTTTTCATCTGCATCAAATATACAGAGCCCAAAATTGTTTCGTGGAAGAGAAATAACTTCTTTCTCTTCTTTCTACTTTCCTTTTTCACATATTTGTGCTTTTATTCACTTTTCCCTTCTCCACTGCTTTCTGTTCCCACTGGAGACTGGTTCTCATACCAACCCATCTCATCATAATCTTTTAAGGTAACAGCAAACAAGCCCCTTTTTAAACAGCTGCTTGAGTGACGCCTCTCTCACTTTCTCCATAGAATTGCTTCCCACATCCTGTTTCATTTCTTGAATTAGGAAGGCTAACAGTTCAGTGCCAGCAAGCCAGTTTCGATTCTAACAAGAGTATTTGAAAACTCAGCACTTCACTGGGATTGTTACTCAGTGCCAGTTTGAGAGCTCCAAAGAGCCACACAAATCTCCATCTAGATATTTCAAGGAACCGAGATAGGTTGGCTACTACACCATGTTCCTGGAGTTTTTGAAGTGGCTGAATAAGATGCCACATCCACATCTCACATTATTAATGTTACTAGTTCTCCTCCCCGTGAATGGAGAAATGATTCCAAATTCAGGTCTGTCTCTGTCTCTGTCTCTGTCTCTGTCTCTGTCTCTGTCTCTGTCTCTGTCTCTCTCTCTCTCTCTCTCTCTCTCTCTCTCTCTCTCTCTCTCTCT
>BLBF01000032.1:26593382-26606173 GCA_015471245.1 Laticauda colubrina
TCTCTCTCTCTCTCTCTCTCTCTCTCTCTCTCTCTCTCTCTCTCTCTGAGAGGCGAGCATAGCAACCAAAACCAGCAACAAACTCCAGAAAAGAATTAAAATTGGGGGCCAATTTAAAACAGACAACCACAACACCAGGTAAGCTGCAAGACTATTTGTTGCCTTTACCTCATACAAATGGTGGGTTGGCATTCCCAGGTTATGGGCCTCCTCTGTATCCCTAACTACAGCTTGTGAGGCAGGTGTGGGATGTTTAACTCTGGTTCAGTTGTCAGCTTCGAGGCACAAGAATAGGTCAGGCGTTTTCTTTCCATGTTTCAACAGACCTAAGATTCATTGTAAAACTAGATTCAGTGTAAATGGGGGGTGGATTTGGGATAAGAGGCTTTGCGGAGATGGCTATGGGCAACTGCTGAATATATTTCAGAAATAGGATAGTAGGAAAAAGAGTCAAGAATTATTAGCAGAAAAAACTGCTAATTCAAGGGCTAGAGATATTATAGGAGAAGGGCCATATTAGTCTAGCTAGGACAGCTCACTATCAGAAGCAATCTGGATGGTAGCTCTTTTTCAGATTAACAACTTTTACTAAAAGGCATAATTTTTGGTGAGATATAGCTTCCATCTCCTTCTGATTAAGAGTTAGAAGAATAACTTCAACTTTAGCAACTCAGTCTGCACTAAAAGTTTCTTTCAAGTTGCTCTCATGACTTCATGGAAAAATATATTAGTTTGTTCACAACAGAGCAAAATATTTTTTTGCCACATCTTTCTTGCAAGATCTTATTCAGTTTCCAAATCTTATCCTATAGCCCTAGTTATCTCTCTTCCAAGTACCAACCTGTTCCAACTCTCCTTAGCTTCCAATCTAGAAAAGCTCAGTAAGGTGCTGGCAACAGTTATGGCTTTTCTTGATCTAGAAAATACATGAAAGTAATAATAATAATGAGCAATATAATACCACAGATTTGACAATTGTTGATAAAAAAAAGACAAAAAAGACTGGATAGTGGGTGTTATAGGACCCAAAGACAGCAGAATAGAAGAGAAAACTGGAGAAAATCACAAAATACAAAGACCTGCAAATAGAAGAATAACTATGGAAAGAAAAAAAAAGGAAAGAAAGAAAGGGGAGGGGGGAGAGAGTGAGAGAGAGGAAGGAAGAAAGAAAGAAAAGAGAGAAAATGAGAGAGAGAGAGAGACAGAGAGAGAAAGAAAAAGAAAAAGAGAAAGAGAAAAGAAAAGGGAGGGAGAAAGGAAGGAAGAAAAGAAAGAAAAGAGAGAAGATGAGAGAGAGAAAGAAAAAGAAAGAAAAGGGAGGGAGGGAGGGAGAGAGGAAGGAAGAAAGGAAAGAAAAGAGAGAAAATGAGAGAGAAAGAAAGAAAGAGAAAGAAAGACCAATAATAATAAGCACCTTGGATGCGATTCCAAAACATCTGCAGCTCTTTGAACAGCATCAGCATTGACAGAATCACCAACTGTCAATTACAAAAGGCAGCTTTACTTGGAGTAGCTTACATCCTGCAGCTTTAACATTAAATACTAATATCTGGCAATCCCAGGTTCTTAGGAAGGATTCGATAGGTGGGTAAAAACACCAAGTCCAGTCTCTTTTTTCAGTGCTGTTGTAACTTCAAATGGTCACCAAATGAACTGTTATTAGTGGAGGACTACCTGTATATGCTTTAATAATTGAAGGAACACAGAGTGCACCAAACTTGTAATCTTGAATCAGCAGGACAGGTGTCATGGAAAACAGGCAGCCCTTCAATGACCAGGCCCTATTGCCATATAAGGCTTTACAGCTAACAACCAGCACCTTGAATTACACCCAGAAGCAAATTGATAACCAGTGCAGTTTGTGAAGCAGAGGCATGCCCATTATTCTTTGCACCACCATTTTGTGGACTAGTTGAAGCTTCTGGATGATCTTCAAAGGCAGAGAGCATTGCAAATAATCAAGCTGCAGGGTGGATACCCACAACAATCCGTTCTTTGTGTTTTGTCCCCACTAAAAGTATGTGGACAGTAGGTGTTCTGCCAAATTTGATTAAACTAGAATTTCTATCCTCTCTACATTAGCACCCAAACTGATGGGAGTTGGAGTCCTGCCACATCTGGAGCACCACCACTTTCCCCATTAGTTTCTAATGCTACCTGCTCATACCCATACACCATAGTTATAGTGATCTTTCAGATAGAAAGGATAAATGTAACTGTTTGAATGTATGCCTTGTCGAGCAGGACATCAAGTATGTAACAGGCTCTTTGTGAATGACAGAAGCAGAAAGCTGAACATTAAACTAAAAGCGTCCTTTTGTGAGGAAAGGTGATTGTACTGAATTCTAGTGCCTGCGAGAGAAAAATAGCAACATAATCAGCATAAACCCAACTATCTTTTTATTCTCTTGTTTTTAATTGCTAAGATAAATGATCAGTTTAGGGAATCTTATGAAGTGTTCTGACCTAGGCTTCCTTAGAAAGTATAAAACACAATCTTAGTTCTGGCAAAACCTCTTTTATTTCCACAGCTGTGAATTACATTCATTCACAGCCTACAAGGCTTCACAGTCTTTCAGGGAAATGTTTATAAACACCCACTTTATCGCACTTGGAATGCTGCCAGAGAATTAACTGCCAAACGCAGGGCAAGGCCAAACTTGACACAGAGTCAAACAGAACTTTTCAAAACTTGAATTGACCAGATGAACTAATTGCTTCCTGCAAAAGCTCATGTCCCGTTTGCTCCTCTTTTGTGTCCTATGGGAGGGGCCAATCATCTCTGAGATGTGACCTTACTCCTGAGTCGACCCTGCTTTCTCAATTGTTCTTGTCTTCTGGTAGGCCTGCACATGCGCAGGCTGGGAACCGGTTCCAGAATCTCCCCCACCTCAACGCTGTTTGAGTAAGAAGGCAGCTGATGACTGTCAGCCTGCCCTGGCCCCATTCGTACCTCCAATGCAAAGTCCTCATCCAAACCCAGCTGATGACTGTCAGCCTCCAAGACTGGCCCAGGTTCCTCCCCAACCTCCTTGCTACTGTCCGATTCTGCTGCCAGCTCCCTCAGCCACCAGCAGGCCACAACATGAAGAATCTTAGAAGAGAAATTGGGCCAGGCAGAGCGTGTTAGTACCTATTATTTTTCTCAGGCCCCAACTTCCTCCATCTCATACTGGGCAACTCTGAAGTTCTTTTTAGAAAGTATGCCCAGATGGTCCACTGGATGTCATCCTTCCAGTCATATGTGAGTTTTCATCTGGGCTTCACCAACAAAAACAAGCATATCACAGCCCTGGAAGGTATTTTCTTTTGTTCAGAGGGTGGATGGCTTTACACGTACAAGCCAAAATGTAGTTTGCTTGGTTTGGGCACAGCTGATTATACAAATCCAGCTAAGAATAGCCTAGATCTGCGATGGTGAACCTATGGCCTGCGTGCCAGAAGTGGCACACAGAGCCCTCTCCGCCGACATGCGAGCTGTCGCCCCAGAGCAGGCCCACTGTGCAGACACACCTGCCGCCCACCCATCAGCTGATCGTCGGGTAGCTGCCACGCATGTGCGGGGGACAGGGGGGGCGCAGATGTGTGCACATGTGCAGTAATGTGCGGGATGCAGGGGGCATTGCACATGCATGTGCAAAGGTGCATGGCACACATGGGGGTCACGCACACATGCACAGGGGGCGTGCCCCCCAAGTGCATTGCCTTATGATAATATGGTTAAGCAAATTGTGGCTTTGCATGTTGTGTGAATGGCTGAATCTTCTTACTCATGGGAACATTTGAAACAGAAATAGATCAACAGGCAAAACAGTCTACCCTGTGAAAGGTTAACGGCTGATGTTTTAATCCAGAGTTCCCCAATCTTTCCGACTCAGCACAGTGGCACTGACGGCAGCAGTGAGGGGGAAGGAGAGGGGATGGTTTCACATGTGCATGTGCCGCTTTCACAAATGCAACTGCGTACACACATGTTCGTCCACAACAGGCTGTGGCCTGGCAGAGAGCCACGGACCAGGGATTGGAGGCCCCTGTTTTAAACAACTAACATAGACTTGAGATCATGTATCTTCCAGAGATCTCAAATCATAATTCTCCTCTCCTTTGCCATTAACCATGTCATAAGGTGAATGAGAATTGAAATACAAATTATTTGGATGGTATCATATTACTCAGCCAAGCCGTGGACAAAAGTAAGCCTGCATGCAGTATATGAGAAGGAGAGAGATTAATTTACTCCAGTGTTTTCAAAATTCCAAAATTCCAAAACAAATATATAATATTCCATCTACTTTTCAACAGGGCATAAGAACTAGAAACTGCAGAAATGAAGAGACGTCTTAGTAGAAAGCAAAGTCTTCTGCTGTTGGTTTTCGTGGCTAAAGCCCCTGTCACACTGCACCAACGGATGGAAAGAGGATGTAAAATGGAGAGAAACACTTGCCATCCGTTGATTAACGTGATGCATCCGTTCTGTACTCACTGCCTCCGTTTTGCTTCCTCTCTATCCGTCCAGCATCCGTTTATTGACGTTTCATCCGTTCAGAAAGTATTGAGCTGCTCAAAACTTTTGAGCGGAAAATGTATCCAATTCGTCCGTTCTGCATCCACTACGCATCCTCTAGGCATCCGTTCTGCATCCGTTCTGCATCCGCTATATCCGCTAGGCATCTGCTGCGCATCCGCGCAACTCCATCCGCTCCAGCAGTAAACGGGCGCAGGGAGGAAGCGGAACAGACGTGGAACGGATGCCTAGCGGATGCAGAATGGAAACAAAGCATGTAAAACGGAAAAATCATTCGCAGAGGGGACCTATCTCGGATATTAAAGATGTCTAGAGCATGCCAAGAGAATGCAAAAGGACACCTAGGGGAAAACTTATACTGCCTATAAAAAGGGGGAGCAACTCATCGGGATCTCACTTGCAGAACAGCAGCCCTGCGGTGCGGACCTCTGCAGCCTTCATCTGCCTCTTCCTCTTCCACAGCATCCAGTCATGTCCACTGTGGATCGTAACAAAGTCCTTTTGGCAGCCACCATCCTTCTGCAACAGTGCGAAGCCATCTACAGGCTCTGTGAACATTACTACGGGAAGAAAAACAGGCGGCCAAGAAGCGTCTGGGTATGAAGATGGTTCGCCAGAAGAGGAGAGGACGGACTGTACAAAAAGCTGATGGTGGAGCTCAGGAACGAAGACACTCGTGCATTCCAGAACTTCATGAGGATGCCTCCAGCCATGTTTGACGAAGTTGTGCAGCGCCTGACACCCAGGTTGACCAAGGCAAACACCAACTTCCAGCCCAGCCTGGACCCTGGGCTCAAGGTGGCACTCACTCTGTGCCACCTGGCCTCAGGGACCACCTACAGGAGCATGCAGTACGGCTGGAAGGTGCTACACAACACCATCAGCATTGCGGTCAGAGAAGTGGTGCAGGCCATCATCGAAGAATACAAGGAGGAGCTCCTCCAGTGCCCCTCCACTGAAGAAGGATGGAAAAAAGTTGCAGAGCAGTGGTATCAGAAGTGGAACTTCCCCCACACCGTTGGAGCCATCGATGGCAAGCACATGGCCTGCAAAGCGCCAGCCAACTCAGGGTCCTCTTAACACAATTACAAGGGCTTCTTCAGCATCATCCTCTTCGCCATGGTCGATGCTGACAACAAGTTCATGTACATCGATGCTTCAGGCAACGGCTCATCTGCAGATGCCCAGGTATACAACGCCAGTAACCTCAAGGGTGGGCTGGAACGCAACCTCATCGTGGGCTTCCCAGATCCAGACCCCCTGCCCAACGACACGCAAGATGTGCCCTACTTCATCGTGGGGGATGACGCCTTCTCCCTCAGAACCTACCTCATGAAGCCCTACACCTCCAGATGCCTCACCCGTGAAGAGAGGATCTTCAACTACAGGCTGTCCAGGGCAAGGCGGGTGGTGGAGAACGCCTTTGGCATCCTGGCCAACAGGTTCCAGGTACTTCTCACCATCATGCAGCATCGCCCAGAGACTGTGAGGAGGATCGTGGAAGCTTGTTGCATCCTGCACAATCTCGTGCGCACCCGCTACCCAGTCTTGCAGAACAGTCTCGTGGACCTCCAGCAAGGCAATGGGGACATGGAGCCTGGGGAATGGAGGCAAGGGCGAAACCTGATAGACACTGAGGATGTGCAAGGCCCCAACAGAGCCTCACATGAAGGGAAGAAGTAGCGCAACCTCCTGAAACACTGGTGCAACTCCCCAGCTGGAGCAGTGGAGTGGCAAGACAGGATGATAGATGCTTAATGGATGCTTCCTTCAGCCTGTCTCATCACATAGATGAGATTGGGCCATGTATGTTGGGTGGGCCTACAATGAACAGGGCATTTAATAAAGAGTTGTGTTTATGTTGACATGTGTGGATGATTGATTACATTGTTATTGATAATAAAGGGCCATAGGTGTGGCACCTGGGAGGGTGGACCATCCAGTCCCACTATGCTTGCACTGGAGGTTTATCTATCCCACAGCTATTACCCATACCAAAGGTATCCCTGCCCATCCCACTGCTATCTCAACCCATCCCACTGCTATCTTAACCCATCCCACTGCTATCTTAACCCATCCCACAAGCATGCAAAGGCTTAAACCATTTCTAAAAGTTTCCACCAAGACTTTATTAAAAAAAAGAAATGAAGCAAGTGTGTGAATCAAAAATAGACTTTATTAACATCAAGCTATAAAACAAAAATGAGTCTCTGGCACTCCTCTTGGTCGCTCAGTCTCAGGGGTGAAGGGTCCAGGTGCTGTGGAGGTGGCTGGTGCTGGAGTGCTTGTCATCAGCTCCTCCAGAAGCAGAAGCAGCAGAAGCCCCAGCCCCAGAAGAGCGAGCCCGTGCTGCAGAAGCCCCAGCAGAACCAGAGTGAGGGCCAGGGGGCGGGATGGTAGCCCTGTCCCTCTTGCAAGGGCTGGCAGCAGATGGCTGAGGCTTGCTGTGCTTCCGCATGGTTGTGGGGTTGCTGGCTGGCAGGGAGGCTGGCAGGAACCAAGGCTGGCAGAAAGGCTGACAGGGATGCAGGCACCAAGGCTGGCAGGAAGGCTGGCAGGGAGGCAGGCACCAAGGCTGGCAGGAAGGCTTGCAGGCAGGCAGGCAGCAAGGCTGGCAGGCAGACATGAACCAAGGCTGGCAGGAAGGCAGGCAGCAAGGCTGGCAGGCAGACTGGCTGGCAGCAAGGCTGGCAGGCAGGCAGACAGCAAGGCTGGCAGGGAGCAGGCAGGCAGACAGCAAGGCTGGCAAGGCTTGCAGCAAGGCTGGCAGCAAGGCTTGCAGGCAGGCATGCAGGCAGGGCAGGCAAGGCTGTCAATTCGTCCGGCAGCAGGTCTTTCCTCTGAATGGTGACCTGCTTCCGAGCTGCTTCCCTTATATCCGCGGGGCTTATGCAATGCATCCTCCCCGCATGCGCAATTAACGCTAGGCATCCATTAGGCTTCCGCTGTGCATCCGCTCGGCGTCCGCTTCATCCGCTTGGCGTCCGCTCTGCATCCGCTGTATCCGTTCCGCATCCGCTTTACTGAGGTCCCCCGGAAGCCTTGCGGATGTGCCATCCGCTCCCATCCACTTCCATCTGCTGGGCTTCCGTTCCGCATCCGCTTTCCATCCGCCCTGCGTCCTCCCCGCGTCTGTTCCTTTCTGTGTTATCCGCTCCGGTTATGCAAATTTTCGCCCCTTCTGAGAGCGGATAACAACAGATGGAACATTTTTCTCGTCCGTTGTGTCCTTTTTACTAACGTTTTGCATCCATTGGGCAGTGTGACAGGGCCTTTAAGAGCTATGCGGACCAGTTCAGACCAGTTATGCAGAGGGCAACAGAAACAGCATTTTTCTGTAACCTTCAAGTCACATCCCTGCTTCATTGTTACATGGGGACCTATTGAAATAAATGGTGGTCTTGCCAAATTGCCATTTTATATTTATCTGTTTATTAATTTTAAAGAGCATTGAAACTGGCTATTTAAGAGGAATGGAATACAGGTCCTTTCCATATGTAAAAACTACACCACTCCGGAAATTCTTAATTTCTACCAGCTAGTGCTTCAAGGGATAGATGATAAGTATAGGTTTGGAGGTTTTCAGTTGCAGGGTGACTGATATTGCATTGGTGGGAATCGTCACCTTGGCCCAGCTCCAGGATTTTCCCCTCCCTTCTATAAAGGCAAAATGCTGCAATGTCTGGACACCATTCCTCACCCACTGCACCCTATCCCCAGGGCCATTTTTTAAGAGCAACTAGATTGGAAGTTTTGCTCTCTCCCTGTACAGCTATGGCAGAGCAGGATGCCCTCAAAGAAGAAAATGCAATAAAGAAACAATGGGCACTGGAGGCATGAAAGCTACTGGAACTAAACGTTTGTGCTCCTCATCTGTACAAAACAAGAGTGTGGCTCTTTGGGTGCAGCCATGAATTTGTTGCCGAGGTTAAAAGGTCAGAGGCCAGTGGCTGAGTAGAAGTGTCCAATACTGGAATCAGCACATCAGTGCAGGAGTGTCTCAGTTACTCCCAGTTGTCTTTAGTGGTTAGCACTGAGAGACAATTTCAGTGTCTTTACTTTTCATTTCCCTCCAATTTCTCCAGTTCATATATGTTCGTCCAATTAGACGAGGGAATCGAAGGGGAACTTACCAAATTTGCAGATGATACTAAGCTGGCAGGAATAGCTAACACCCAAGAAGATAGGCTCAAGATCCAGATGGATCTTGACAGATTAGAACATTGAGTCATATCTAATAAAATGAAATTCAATGTAGAGAAAAGTAAAATCCTACACTTAGGCAAGAAAAACCAAAAGTACACATATAGATTGGGTGAAACCAGGCTCAATAGCAGTAACTGTGAGAGGGATCTTGGAGTCTTTGTGGACAACCAGCTAAATATGAGCCAGCAGTGTGCAGCAGCAGCCAAAAAAGCTAATGCAATCCTAAATTGCATGAACAGAAGGATACACTCAAGATCAAGTGAGGTACTAATACCACTCTAGAAAGCCTTAGTAAGACCACACCTAGAGTACTGCATCCAGTTTTAGTTGAGGTTCTAGAAAAAATACAGAGAAGAGCAACCAGGATGATTAGGGGACTGGCGACTAAAACATATGAAGAACGGTTACAGGAACTAGGCCTGGCCAAGAGAAGCACCAGGGGAGAGATGATAACAGTGTTCCAATATTTGAGGGGCTGCCACAAAGAGGAAGGGGTCATCACTTGAAATTTTCAAGAAGAGATTGGACTGTCAGAAATGGTATAAGGTCTCCTGCTTAGGCTGGGGTTGTACTAGATGACCTACAAGGTCCCTTCCAATTATCTGTAAAATTCAGTGATGAATGTTACAGAATATATCTCTGTCCCAAGATGGTAATCATGTGTTTGATGATGTAGATGGTAATTCACAAAAGCTTATGCTATAATAAATCAATTGGATTGAGATATCAAAATTTAATAAATAAATAAAATCAGCCTTGAAGGTATCAGAATATTACTTTTTTCAACTGTTAATTTTAGTTTGTCTCCAACCATTCACATTTATTTAGTCATTCAAACAGCTCAGTCATCTGTCCATTTTTATGCTCTTCCTCATCTACTTTGTTTACTTTTGTTTCCATTTTCCACATGATGTGCAACTTTTTATCTGTATCCATGTGTATGTCTCCTCCTTAAATGCACTCTTATAGCTCAGGATCACTCACAAGATATCCCTTTGCACAATAGTAACTATCAACATAACTCTGGAAATTTGAATGGATATTTTCTATGCAGCATCAAGGAAAAAGTTAACTGAGAAAAAAGTCGTTCCAGAAATATAATGAGATGTAGGGTCTGTTAGGAATATGAGTCACCTAACAGCTATTTGGGTTAGAAATATATAAACCAGGATAAACATTTTAGTACTATGTCTTTAAGAAAATGCAAAACTGTATTAGGTGTGGTTTCTCAAATGGCCATAAGATGGAGCCAGAAATCTGGTTTGTCTTTGTCTAAGTCTCAGAAGAGAGTGCAAGTGTATCTCTGTTTCCTTCTGTTGGAAAATATTGCGGTTCCTCCATTTTTCCTAATTGACTGATATTACTGGATTTAATGTAAGTCTGATCCTGAACTGTTTTTGACACTGGAATTTGATATTTGGATTATCCCTGGATTGACATACTGACTGATTTACCTGTGAATGACTTTGGATTGCTTATTTTGGACTTTGCTTAAACCTTTCTGGAAGTAAAAACTTACATTTACTGTACAGTGTATCTGTGTACTGTGTGTGTATTATTCCAACACTACTCTCAAAATATGTCTCCCTGTATGCGCTCATTCTCCTGACGGAGAATTACCTCAACAGGGTCCATTAACTATTTGGCTCTTTTCATGCTTTAATTAACTTCTAAGTTGTTGTAAAAGAAAATAGAGAGTCCACAAGCCTGGGCAGAGTCAACATCATAAATGTTTTCTCATCTCCATTTGCTATTTGTTTTTATTGGTGCCATAAATGGAAGAACAGCTGGTTGATACTGGAATAAGCAGGTGGGTTAGCCACCAGAAAACAGATGTCTCTCTCTGCAGCCAGGATGTGCCTTGAAACTCCCAAACTATCATTTTGGCTTAGAAGACAACTCTGCCAGGCCTTCTCCATTTAAAGAAATAATCAAAGAATTATGTAATGTTGCCCTTTAATTATCAATTCTGGATCCTTGTTCTCCCATACTTGTTTAAGTTGCTTAGCCTCTCCCTTGAAGGGTTCCAGGGGAGGGATTCTACCAGTTCCCACCTGTTCGCTAGAACCGGTCGTTAACATTCTAAGCAGGTTGTTAGAAGAAACTACTGGCCTTATCCTGTAAGAAAGGCAGGAAGGAAACATTCTGGCGTTGCTTACAGAAACTGCCTCTCCGTTAACCCTTATTACATTCTTGGAAGGACTAGACTTCCTGTCTCAGGAACATCTCTGGAGTTTTTTCCCTCTCCTTAGATGGTACTTTGCTTGTGTGGAGTGACCACTCAAAGTTACAATGGCACTGAAAAAAGTGACTTATGACCATTTTTCACACTTACAACTGTTGCAGCATCCCCACAGTCACGAGAGGCCAGGTGAAGAGATGCATGCCTTGATGTGAGTGATACTGAGTTGGCCAATAACTTGACCACCAAGCCACGTCCACCCAGTCACATGACCACCAAGCCACACCAACCAATTAAGTCATACCCACAGAACTGGTTGTCGAAAAATTTGAATCCCAACACCGAAGGATTCTTTTTAAGATGTGATCTTTCTACTCTGGGTATGTACTTAACTTTGTAACAAGGGACATCTCTTTTGTCTGTCCCTTCCCATTCTCTCTGCTCATGGCAACATGAAAGTTAAACCATTTGCACTGAGGAACTCACTAAATGTTATTTTTGAACACACCAGGCTCATTATCTTGATTTCAATTTTGTGAGATTGATGGCTAGCAAAATAATACCACAAAAGAATAACATAATTACTAACTAGTATTCTTTTTTAAAAAAATCAGAACTCCCACTATTCTGACCTATAAGTTCTCCTGACTCTTCTTCGATTTTTGGTTTCTTAAGACAAAGTGAACTTTTCCTATGTTTTGACCCATTTGCAATGTAGTATCTTTGTGGATTATATTTTCATTTACTAGCTAGTGCAAATTAATCAATTTGGAGTACATGCCATGTCTCCCATTTTCAGGAAGAGATCTGTATATATTCCATTCTCCCAAACTTTTAAACCTTGAAAGACAAACTCAAATAACTAGCTATTTTGACAGAAGCAGTGAAAGAATGTTAATAGTGCATTCTTTGTTATCCTCATATGACAAACTCAGTTGTTACAATTAATTCTTGTATTCCGTCATTAGATTTGTACCTTGTCTTTCCTTCAGGTGCTTAAGGCAACATACATAATGCTCTTTCCTTGCATTTTTTACATAATAGTAAAATAATCACTCATGGCTAGGAGTAAGTAATACTTACCTATGGTAAGTATCCACAGATTTCAGTCCAACTAATACCTGTATCTCAAGGTGGATTTTCTCTTCCATATAACCATTACAGATCAGTGGTGGGATTCAATTTTTTTACTACCGGTTCTGTGGGCATGGCTTGGTAGATGTGGCAGGGGAAGGATACTGTAAAATCTCCAGTCAGAGGTAGTATTTGCCAGTTCTCCGAACTACTCAAAATTTCTGCTTCTGTTCTCCAGAACTGATCAGAACCTGCTGAATACCACCTCTGTTATGAATCTTTATCTTCTGTGTCTGATTTTCCCATGATGAGAAAATCACATAAGTTGCATAATCATCTGACAATGCCCCTATATTATAGATGCTACATTTTTTGGTTGCTTCTTATTGCTTGTGGCACCATAGTGGAGAACATATAATACTCAGGGCTGAGTTGCTTCTTGTTGTTTTCTGAGCTTGCTTCTTTCCTGATGATGTTACCTAACATGGCAATGCAATGTCTGCAGAAAGGGAATTTTCGGAGGACATCCAGAATCCAACAAATATGTGGTTCCCTACACTGAAACAAGTGAATGGGTAGGCAGGGCTTCCTTCTCAGTAGACGATTCTGTCCACATAGATTTCTGGGAAAGGAAGAAATTATTTTGTTTCAAAAGAAACTAGTTTGTTTGTGCCCAGGTGTTTGCCTGGCTTGTGGTGTGGAGATCTTTCTATTTGAGAGTGCAGGCTTCCTTAGCAACATTTCAGCATCTGAGAACGTGCCATCTGTTCTTTTGTAGATGAGTACATCTAGGAATGGTAGTTG
>BLBF01000032.1:26611173-26627332 GCA_015471245.1 Laticauda colubrina
TTCACACGAAGCCAAGCTGAACTGAAAGCCTCCAACACAAGAACAGAGTGTTGCCAGCCAATCAAAGCCACAAAACAGACAGAAGAAACCAGAAACACCAATCAATCAAACTCCAAGTCCAATGAACACAGACCCAGGCTCCTAGCCAATCAAAATGGACCAGCCTCGAATTTGAAACCAAAAGCTGTGAGACACACATCCATACAGAAGCTTGATGATGGCAGATGAGATTCTGCTGTGCCAGAATGTTTTTTTTTTCTTCATCCTGATTGGTTGGGAGTCTTGGTCTGTGTTTGGACAGAAAATAGTTCCTTCCTTATATCTATTGATTTTCCAAAGATCATTTTTCTACCTGTTCTCTAAAATGATACAATCCAAGAACAGCTGTAACACTAGATTCTTGAACTGAAATGTGAATAAACTATAACCTTTCGGGATAAAAGAGAAAAAATGTACTCTCTCTCATTATTGCCATTGTTCAGTAAATATAGATCCTTTACCCTGAAAGAGTATATTATGGTAAGAAGCAGGCTGTATGAAAAGTACCAAAGGACAACTCCTGTCTCACCTGTGATTATTGTGCTTATGTTGTAGAAAATGTTCTTGCAAAATCAAATCAAATCAAATTCATAAATTTGACATATGTTATTTATATCTTTATTCTATTTATGTGGCTGCCCATTTCACAAAAATCTGACTTTGGTGGCATACAATAAAAAAATGAAATAATATTAAAAAATCCCCACAATTAAACCATTATTGTAATTAAAAGGCTAAGTGAGAGCATCAGATGTTTAAAATGAGCCACCTCATTAAATCACCATTTCCTTCAGACCTATAAGTCTGTTGACACTTCATGTTTTGAGGGACATCTGAAAAGGCAACTAGGATGGGGCCATTCTCACCTGGGGTGGTGAAGGGAGATGATGTTCCACAGGGTGGGTGCCACAGCAGAAAAAAAAATATTCTAGAGACAAGGCAGGAATCATTTGTATTTACATTACTAAGAATACTGGATTTACTAACTGGCACTATGATGTTGTTATACTGTGGAAATTTGAGGCCACAAGGGAAGTATTTGCCACTGGTCTACCCAGGGTCAGGTTTCCTTTGGCATTTTTTGTCTCCTCCCTATGATGTTCTTCCACTACCGTCAGACAAAAAGAATGAACTTTTCCCAGAGGACAATGGTTCAGCCTTGTACTCTTTTCTGATCTATGATCGTAATAAAAATATTTCATTTGATTGGATTCATCGTGGACTCTTGCACCTTATTAACTCTCAGAATATCTGGACCTGTATTTCAATTGGACAGTTTTGGCCTGCTTATCTATTGTAACCTTCTTTACTCTTGAGTAATTTTTCCACAGCAGATAAATTAGATTTATGTTCACAGGGTAGTTAATAAAAGAATGAGCCTAATTCTCATGAATGTTCTTTCACAAAATGGCTGCCATCCTGTCTAATCAAACAACCATCATGGTCAAAATATTGGACTAAGCCTGGGAAGGTGCAGTTTCACATGGAAACTTACTGTGTGACTTTTGAGCCAATTACTCACTTTCAACTATCTTGTGACAATCAATTGCAGGGATAGCTCCATATAAACTGTCATGAGCTCTTGGAAGAAAAGCAGGATAGAAATATAACTAATAAGTAATAAATAACAGTACATAAGAATAATATAAACTAAACAAGACAAACAGAACGATAATGTTTTTAAAAAACTGAAGCATTGCTCCTTTGGGGAGTATATCACCCTTATGAAGAAAATGATTTATCTTGAGCAGTGGTGGGATTCAAATATTTTTAGCACCGGTTTGGTGGGTGTGGCTTGGTGGACACGCTTTGCACATGTGCACACACTTTGTGTACGTGTGCCAAACACACACTTTGCACAGACGTAAGGGCATTTGTGCAGGCGCAGAGGTGTTCTAACTCACCTCCTGCAATCCTGCACAATCCCGGTCGCTTCAGTAGCTGCCGTGCAACACTCTTCTGTGCCACGCAAAGCAGCTGTGTTTCAAATTCAGAGGATAAAGGTGAGTATGGGACAGGGTTGAGATTCAATTTTTTTAACAACCGGTTCTGTGGGCGTGGGTTAGGTGGTGGGAATGGCTTGGTAGTCATGTAACTTGGTGGACATGGCTTACTGATCATGTTTTTGGCTGGGTGTGGCCTACTCAATATCACTCACATCAAGGCACGCATCTCCTCACCTGGCCTCTCATGACCGTGGGGATGCTGCAACAGTCGTAAGTGTGAAAAATGGTCATAAGTCACTTTTTTCAGTGCCATTGTAACTTTGAATGGTCACTCCACACAAGCAAAGTACTAGCAAAGGAGGAGAAAAAAACTCCAGAGGCGTTCTTGAGACAGGAAGTCTAGTCCTGCCAAGAATGTAATAAGAGTTAGTGGAGAGGCAGTTTCTGTAAGCAACACCAGAATGTTTCCTTCCTGCCTTCCTTACAGGATTAAGCCAGTAATTTCCTCTAACAACCAGTTCTCCAAACTGCTTAGAATGTTAATAACCAATTCTAGTGAATAGGTGTGAACTGGTAGAATCTCACCCCTGGTACGGAAGCCAGGCAGGCAGGTGGGCCCAACAGCAGAGCGACAGAGAGAACTAGTTCGGTTTCGGCTGCTCATTGTTGCTACCGGCTCAGCTGAACCAGTAGAATACCATCCCTGATCCTGAGCCTTAGTGGGGCAATTGACCATCTGGTTATTATTTCCAAATTAGCAAGAAGACAAGGACCAAGGAGGAAGAGTAAATTAAATGCAATGAAATGATGACCAGTCTGAAGGCAAACTTTCAGCTATTCACTGACACTCAATAAACCATCCACCCATCTTTTCGGACCAGGATTGAAAAAAAGGGCGGTGGGGTATTTTCAAAATCAAGTGGCAAGGAGGCTGCATTTGTTTCTCTGCAGGTCACAGGTAAGGCAAGCTTCCTCTGGAAGACAGGTGAGTAGCCCTTCAGCTGAAAGCTAGATCTTACCCAGGCCAAGGACACAACTCAGGTGAATCTGCAGGGACTTTGGCTCTCCTTCTTACTTTCCTAGGCATTCCTGCCCTTATATGGCAAAGGCTGGTGGCGACAGAGGGAAGGAAGGAACAAAGGTCGCCCTGGCACTTCCTCTGTTCAGGCACAGTCTTTCTCCAAGGTGCTGCGTGCCCACTAAGCAGACACCCCAGCCAAGGTAAGAAGTTTCTTCTGGGGATCTAGAGGGACAGCTCCTGGCACTGGCCTCACTGGGCCTGATCAGGAACTGTGGGGAATGGGCTGTGGGAGGTGTTGTAGTCTGCTGGAGCCTGACCCCAGCTTCTCCTTGCTCCAACTTGGTTTATATAACCCCACGGTTGCCCTGCTCAAAGATAAGGACTGAAAGCTGTGTGTTTGCAGTGTAATAGCTGAGACAAACCACAAGCTTTACAATCCAAAGAGGAGGTTTCTCTGGAGCTGCTATCATCCCTTGAGCTCTCCAGTGCTGTCATCGGTTCTCCCAGGGTGAGAAGCCTTTCTGAACTGATGATAACGGAATCCCCCTGCACGTAACTCTTTATTTTGGATTCTCCAATAAAGGAGAATATCTGTAGCTCAGGGATGACATGAGGGGTCCTTGGTGCTCTCTGAGCTCTCTTGTTTCCTTGCAGATGTTTCATTACCTAAACTAGATAACAGCATCAGTTACCTAGCTTGGGTAATGAAGACAAGCGAGCTCAGAGAGCATCAAGAACCCTTCTGAAAATTATGTTAGCACAAAGGCCGGACAGACGGTCCAGCTAGAGAATCAGTGTGAACCTTTGGAGGGAGAAAGAGTCATGTTCAGGAAGGAAGAAGAACCTTCCCACAGATCATAGATGTGTTGGGCCATGCTTTGGATGAAAGGGAATTGGCCCCCCAAAAAATGCAGAATGAAGAGCCTCAAATTCAGAAAGAACCAAGTGAACTTCTCCATGGGATCCTAAGAAGGTTCCTCTGAAGGCTGTCATTTGAGAATTAGGGATAATGAGATAATAGCTGCATGATAACAGCTAATGAGATAATAGCTGCATTTGCTTAGATTTGCCCTATTGCAAGCAACAGATGGGTAATGGTATGACAGATATTGGGAAATCAGTTCTCCAACAACAGCTGAAGCTTTTGGGTCTCTATTATCAGTCAGGTTTAACTATACAGGTAATTGTTGACTTATGACCACAATTGAGCCCAACTTTTCTGTATCTAAGGAAGACAGTTATTAAGTGAGTTTTGCCCTATTTTACGAGCTTTCACACCACGGTGAATCCCTGCATTTGTAAAAAGAGTAATGCAGTTCTTAAATGAATCTTAGCTCCATATGAAGGCCGCAAAAGGTGATCACAGGACCTTGAGCCATTGTAACTGTCATGAATACATACCAGTTGCCAAGCGTCTAAATTTTGATCATATGACCATGGGGATGCTACAACCGTCATACAGATAAAAATTTTAATAAGTCACTTTTTTCAGTGCCGTAGTAACTTCAAATAGTCACTAAATAAATGGTTGTAAGTCAAGGAGTACCTGTATCAGCATATTTGATTAGCCCTACTTCCAGTTGATTAACCCTACTGCCAACGGTTGTTAATTTTCTGAGCAGTTTGGTGAGCTGGTTGTTGGAAGAAATCATTAGGGCAGAGAACCACTTATTAAATTATTTGAATCCACCCCTGCCTACTTCTCATATTGAACCATGATTGAACCCTGATAAGTTAAGCTACTTTGAGAAAATAATTCAATGGTTTAAAACTGAAGCAATTTAAAAATTATGTTAGCCAATCAAGAAAGTTGATCATTGTCAACATTTTAGCAAACTATAGCAATCTTCCCCCATTGAATTGCAAAAGACATTCCCACTGATTCTGCTGCTATATTCCAGAGAATATTTATTAATGTTTCCAAGAGTAAGGGAAGTGAGGGAATGAATACAGCCCAGGAGTGCAAGGAGAAAGCCACAAATGTAATTCCTGACTTTCCCAGATAATGCTGGAAGAGATTCCCATCTGAAATCATGCTGCCAGTCAGTGAAAAAAATACTGAATTAAATGGATCAGTGATTTGTTTTGATAAAGATTTCCATGCTCCTCTTCCAGAATTTGGGATTATTTTCCTCAGAAATTATCTGAAATTGTCAAATGTACAACAACAAAAATACAGTGTCTTCCAAGCTTAATTAAATCTATTTTTAAGATTTCTATGCATGTTACTGAAAAAGCATATATATAAGGAAATTACACAAATGTCCTGCAGCCGTAATTGTGCATTAAGTGCACTGAAAATTATATCCCACATTGGAATTTTTCTCCTTACTGGAAGATTCCCAAAGATGCTCAAAGGCCTGCCCACAAACTCACAGAGTAGACAAAGGCAAAACCTTGTGTGCTCTCAGTCTCTCTTAAGATATATACTTCACTGGGTTCATCTACCTAATAATTAAGATCGTAATTCTCCAAAACTGGACTTGCTAACTATTGATGCTCAAGCTGTATAGGTTTAGCATCCCAAGAAAGTACGAAGCATTCATTTAAGCGCATGAGCTGAAAGAATACAAATGGTAAGATATTCCATGTTTGTCTTTTTTAAAAAAATAAATAAGTTACTTAGCAATATCCAACTAATTAGAATCGAGTACTGTAGAAATGAAGCCTGGGGATTCCAAGACTAGTCGAGTTACATCTGGAAAGTTCAAATGTCATTTGGCACATACTATTTTTGTCCTGGGCTGTTGCTAATGTTCTTTTCCATTCCTTGTCCAAATCCAGCTACAAAGGATTAGTCACCATGCCGGAACTTAATATCAAAGTCACCAAGACTCTGAACAAAACCACACCTGGACTTCAAATATGGAGAATTGAGGTGAGAATGAATGTGAATATGCATAAAAGTGCACATGGATGGATGGACAGTAGTCCATAGAACGGATGGACAGATGTACTCTGTAGAAGAAACCAGCAGTTGATGGCATTTTTACATTCCAATATTCCACCAAGAGCTATCCAACTTGTAGCTTCCCAAAGGGTGAAGCCAGCCTCAGGAAAATCAAAAAGGTGTTACCAAAATCTAATATTAATATTACAGAAAAAGGGATTCTTTAAAGAACAAGACTGAACATACTGGATACCTTTAATAAATTCAAATTTAAATGCTTATTTTGGCCTTATCCGTTAGGCTTTTATAGTAATGTTCTTGTGGATTATAATCATAACAGCAAAAATGAATGCAAACTGGAAAAAAAATAGAAAGAACTGTTTACACTAGTAACTCAACAGCTGGTAGTCAATCCGCTATTTTAAGAAATAATCTGGGCATGTTTTATGGGAAACAATTTTCAGGGGGAAAAAATGTAAGTCAGGGAAAGAGTTAAGACTCAGCAGGCCTACAGTGCTGTCCCCTCCCTTCCACCTTCTTGTCATGTTTCCCAACTTAATTCTGCTCTACATATTTGACATTTATACAGGAAGCCACTTGTGACTAGCCTGTTCTGTATGCTAAGCAAGGCTACCTTATACAGGTAGTCTTTGACTTACAACTTTTCATTTAATGACTGTTCAAAATTACAACCTTCACTGAAAAATGTGACTTACAACCAGTTCTTGTGCTTACAGACGACATAGCAGCCCCATCGTCATGTGATAAAAATTTGGTTGCTTGGAATTTGGCATGCACTGACAATGTTTGGAACGTTTTGGGATTATGTGATCCCCACCTTCCCAGCCAAATTCCGGCAAGCAAAGTCAATAGGGAAAGCTGGATTTGCTTAAAGGCCACAATATTCACCTAATCATTACAATGATTCATTTAATGACAGGAACAAAAAAAATGTTGTAAAATTGAGTGCAACTTATTTAAAATTTGCTTTGCTTAATGATGGAAATTCTGGTCTCAATTATGATAGTAAGTCAAGGACTATCTTTAAGGTAAAGATGAAGGTTTCCCCTATCTAGTTCTGTCTCACTCAGGGAGTAGGGGGCAGTGGCCATCTCCATTTCTTAGCCCAGGGAACCAGACTTGTCTGAAGATATTTTTGTAGTTGTGTGGCCAGCATGGCTATATGCCAAGGCACACAATACATTGTTACCTTCCCACTGAAGTGGTACCTTTTTATCTACTCATACTTTTGCATGCTTTCAAACTGCCACAGGCAGGAGCTGGAGCAAGCAACAGGAGTTCACCCCGTCATGCAGCGTTTCGGGTCTCAAACCTGGGCTGTCCATTTTCAGCTGTAAAGATCAGTCCCACCCCCAGACTATCTGTATGGGATGCAAAATCCAGGCAACTATTAATTTATAGCAAATTTTTGCAGCCAAGTTTTGATAATCCTCATGGCAGACAGAAGGGTTTTTCCTCTCCATGCAAAAGGCATCTTTAAAGAAAGGATCCTCCTGCAAGTGTAGAAGGGAAAAAAAAGATTGAATTATCCCTTCCTGTTGACCAGTGCAATTCTTTCAATATCTCTGGGTTCCAGCAGATGCTATTTGCATGCATGGTTTTCTAAAGTAAAGTGGATCTCATTTTGCAGCTAAGCAAAGTGATCAAGCTTTTATTAGCCAATTCCAAGTTTGCTGGCTTGTTAGGAGACCTGACCAGTGGGAACAGAGAGGTGGACATGTTGGTGAAAGCTCCCCTCCTATGAAACAGCTCCATTCAGGGCCAAGAACAGCCCCTTCCTTTGTGGTGGCTCATAAAAAACCCTCTCTTTCTTTTTGCTTATTCTGGAAGACCTTCAGCAAACAATAATGTGAGGCTGTGAATGAACATTGATGAATAATGAGTGCATTGTATAATGCTTGATATTTTACACAATGAGGACCGTTGTGTTGTTTCAATAACTGGTTTTAATGATGTACATTGTTGGAGTATAAACGGCTTAGAGCCTTCTAAAACTCAGGTAATACAAAACTGCATAAACAAATCAGAATGGCCAGGAATTATATCCTGTATCAACTCTCCCAACCTTCCCCATTAAGAAAAAAATCAGGAGATCCTGTAAAAAATTTAGAGAATGTTCAGAAGGAGAAGGATAGTATTATCTGGCTGCAATATGGTTGAATATATAGGATTCAAGTGAAGGACAGAAAAAATTGTCCCAATCAGTGCTTTTCAAAAGGCAACTGGACATTCTTGGGTATTTTTTTTTCTTGGAGACATTTCGCTTCTCATCCAAGAAGCTTCTTCAGTTCTTCAGCCTCTTGGATGGGAAGCAAAATGTGTTCAAGGGGAAAAAAAATAGCCAAGAATGTCCAGTTGCCTTTTGAAAAGCACCTTCGTTTGGGGCAACTGTGACCTGGATGACTGGGAATCTCCATTGACAGAAAAGATATATTTTAAAAGCCGAAGAAATTTGCTGGAAAAACAAGCAGAACAAGTAGAGAGAATACAGATAGTCCCCAACTTACAGCATTCCTTTAGTGACCTTTCTAAGATACAATGGTACTGAAAAAAAGTGACTTGTGACCAGTTTTCACACTTATGACCATGACCAGGGTCACGTGATCACATTTTGGGCGCTTGGCAACTGGCATGTATTTATGACAGTTGCATGATCCCAGGGTCACATGATCACCAATTGTAACCTTCCCATCCGGCTTCTGATAGGCAAAAGCCAGATTCACTTAATGACTGCATGATTCATGAACAATTGCAGTGATTCACTGAACAGCTGTAGCAAAAAAATATGTGTAAAATGGGACAAACCAGAGGCGGTATTCAACAGGTTCTGACCAGTTCTGAAGAACCAGTAGTGTAAATTTTGAGTAGTTCAGAGAACTGGCAAATGCCACCTCTGACTGGCCCCACCCCCATCTATTCTCTGCCTCCCAAGAATTCTTTTGTTGTCCTGCACAGGAGAACAGAGCTGAAAAGCAGGTTAGTGGGGCGGGGAGAGAATGGAGATTTTACAGTAACCTTCCCCTGGAATGGAGTAGGAATGGAGATTTTGCAGTATCCTTCCCCTGCCATGCCCACCAAGCCACAACCACCAAGCTATGCCCACCAAGCCACGCCCACAGAACTGGTTGCTAAAAAATTTGAATCCCATGACTGGGACAAACCTCAATTAACAACAGCCTTGCTTAGCAATGGGAATTGGACTTAACCGTGTTGTAAGTCGAGGGCTAAACTGTACATGAGAGATCTAGTTTTTTGTTTTTAAGTCTCCTGATTCTTTCCCCCCTTTTCCTTCCAGAACATGGAGATGGTGCCCATACCACCCAAGACGTATGGGAACTTCTATGAAGGGGATGCCTATATTGTGCTTTCGGTAAAAGGAACTAAGAAAAGGAGAGGGGTGCTTCATATCCCGTGAACTATGCAGGCTGAATGCTGGGATATAATAAGCTCAGAGGGAGGAAGGTGGCTTACATGGAAGTTTGTGCACAGCTAGGGACAAATCTAAAAACATTTGACACAGATATGCAAAGCTTGCTTTTTTTACAAGGGAAGTTCAACTAATCCTGGACGATTGATCATGCAGAATTAGAGCAGGAGGAATGTTACCTACTCTTATTACTGGTTATACATTAACACTGGGCTATCTGCCAGAGCTTATGTATAACTCTCATGAAAGGGCAGGTAGTTTTCAAAACCACTCCTATTTAAGTTCCCATCTTTTGATCATTTCTTTTGGTCAAAAACCAAAATTTGGTTTTCTTGGTGGGTTTTTTTTTTTTTTTTTTTTCAAAACTTGCCATGGTTGATCATTATATTGATTTTATATGTCAGGAGTCCCCAACTCTTGGGCTGCAGCCTTGAACAATTTGGAACCAGACTGTGGAAGGGGCGTGCGGGAACATGTATGTGCATTCCCACTAGCACAAGTGCCATGTGAGCATGTACACACACTCCCTTTGCATATGTGTCAAATAGAACTGCATGTGCTTGCCCGCCACATATTGTCCCCTCTCCCCCCGCCTCCCACCCTGGCCGGTCTGCAAAGCCAGAAAGAACTGTTGTTATATATATTATGTAATAGTAGTGGTGGTAGTAGTAGTAGTGGTAGTAGTAGTAGTCTTAGTAGTTAATGCAAAATGCATGAATACATAGGTCTTGCTTAAAATCTGCGCATAGGTGAAAAACTGTTGAAAGCTGATGCAGCAGGTATTGCAGAGAAGACTGTAATTAATCAAGACACAGTGCACACCCAGGTCAAAGCTCATCTCTGGCATTAATTTTCAGGTGTGGTTAGGCACCACTCTTATTCAAACTGGGAATAATAATTTGTCTCTGCCTTATGTTAAAAGATTTCTTTTGAATCACTACAAGATAATTGGTTAGAGCTAATTTTAATCAGAATTGGCTATGGAATTTTCCAGTGACTTCGATTAATCTGCTATAAGTATTTAAGTACAAAAAGAGCTTTGAACGGTCTAAAGTCAAGTGATAAATTAAAGTTTGGTTTTTTTCTCATTTATTTTAAAAGCTATTACACTTTAAATCTTCTTTAAATGTTAGCTCAACTACTATGCTCTTTTTGCTTATTGGAAACTGCACTGAAAGTTATATTTGGCCAAAAACTAGGGTGGATATCCAAAATCTATTTCCCATATTCTATTCAAACCCACCTTTTTATTTGTGAAATGTGAGCATACACATCTCTTTACATTGTATATATTCTGGATTATTGACATAATGATGACCCGAAATGCAGATACTAGCATAAGAGATGGGTAGAGGCACAGAAGAAATTGAGTTAGATCAAAGCCTAAACCCTGTAATACCTTATTCCTTTGCATATGATACAAGCAGGTTAAATGTTACAAGCTTACCAAGACAGCTGAGCATTAAAAAAGGGAACCAGGACTTAGGAGTTATGAATAACAATAGAGAAATATAAGTGAAATGCAACAATGGGTTGCTATTCATAATAGTAAGCAAGCTTCCTTAATATCATGGGTGGCATTGTGTTATTTACAGAACTGAGTTTAGCTTTTCAGGATTTTGAAACAAACAAACTTGATTTGATATTAGCTAATTCTTTTTTCTAACTCAGACACACAAGATTCAGAATACGTTCACCTATGACATCCATTTCTGGCTGGGCAGTTCATCATCTCAGGATGAACAAGGTGCAGCTGCCATCTACACAACACAAATGGATGAGCACCTGGGTGGAGCTGCTGTACAGCACCGGGAGACTCAAAATTATGAAAGTGACACATTTCGGAGTCACTTCAAGCAAGGCCTTGTGTACGTAAGGCTTTGTGCCATCCTTTTGGGACCAGTCTGCATAATTCTGGTGACTTATCTAGGACCCAGCTGGGGCTGAAATCTGGCTTCTTTTTCTTCATCCAAGAGTAGAGCTGCCCATGCTGAATAGATCAACATCAACAGTTATCTTGATTAGCAACAGTTGCCCTAAGTAGCTCTACTATGGATTTAGAAATATGTCCGTTTTTCATGTGTTTTCCTTATGCAATTTTGGTCTTCAACATTTGGAATTAAGAAAAACAAAACAGAGCAGAACTAATGTGAATGGACAGAGCTACCAAGATTATAGGGTGAAACTTAAAATTGGTTTAGTAGTGGCAGCAGGACTTTCCTGAAGACCTATGTAGCCGATAACAGAGCTTTGGATTGATCTGAAGCTCTGTTATCGACTACAGAGGCCTTCGGGAAAGCTTTGCTGGCTGCAGAAGAAATGGGCCCAGGTGTGCAAGGCCTAGCTGCAACTATCGGAAGGCTGAAGAAGTTACTGAAGGCCTGTAACAGTGAAAAGGAAGCTGGGGGTGATGCCTCCAAAGTGAGGTGAGTCAGTGGACGACAACCCCACTCTGGAAATAAGACCTGGTGCCTTTTTTGGTGACAAAAAAATAAGACAAGAGTCTTATTTTTGAGGAAACACGGGTATGAATATTTGTGGATTTATTATGATTTAGTTCATATGGGGACTCCAAACTCTGATATGCTTAGCCACGTTTTGTTGGATAAGCTATACTTGATGGGTTCACACAATATACGAAGCCATACATCATAGCTTCTGTTCAGAATGGCTCAGCATGCCGTTTTATGACTTAGTGTGATATTTATGACAAGGAGCAGCTTGAAAAAAGGTGATTGCCTAAATGGCCTGAAGATAGAAATAGGAAGCATGAAAAACATGAAGACGTACATGGAATTAGATAGTAAAAAAATATCTGGTTATTTTACATATGACAACCGTGGAAACATTTCCCCCCCACTTTTGTGGAGGACTGAACTTGTTATTGTGGTGGAGTTATATCTTTTGCAGTCCACAATATGACCCTGTATTTCTTCTGCAGCTATAAGAAGGGTGGTGTGGCCTCCGGTATGCAACACGTGGAAACCAACACTTACAATGTGCAACGGCTACTGCATGTCAAGGGGAAGAAAAATGTAGTGGCTGGAGAGGTAGGTCAGAGATCAAAGGGGAAGGGGATGGCAAGGACTAGTAGATGAGCTGCTAATAAAAGCTCCTGGGTTAAAATACCAGGTTCTTTAGATGCTTTTACCATTTATGAAGGTGCTAAAACTTCATATTCATCTCTGTACACTGGCATAATACAAATCTTCCATGAAATGTTTACTTTTTTTAGATGTGCTACCACTTTTATCCTCATGACATAGCCATGCGATCACTACTTTTGCAAATGTTGTGCTTCCGGCTTTGGTAAAGTCTTCTCCTCCCCCCCCCCCAAACATCCCCCTCTGAGAATCCAGCTGTGCTTCCTTTATGTTAGTCTTCTCTCATCTCTGCTCTTGTCTTGAATAGGTGGAGATGAACTGGAACAGCTTCAATTTGGGAGATGTCTTCCTGTTGGACTTGGGGAAGCTCATCATCCAGTGGAATGGTCCTGAAAGCAATCGTTTGGAACGGCTGAAGGTGGGTCAGGTGGAAATGGAGGAAGCTGGGTAGAGAGACAGGGAAAGAGGAGATTGGATGTTGAGCTTTGCACAATGATGGGTATAAGGAAATTTGATACCTGAAATCGAAAAGCAAGAACCCATATAGCTAACAGAACATACATGTTAGAAACTGAAGTTGGGAGCAAATGTAGCCACTACTAATATATCATCTGTATTGTTTTGTTTATATGTATTTTTTTATGTTTGGTTATATTCTTTTTTGGTGGTGGTGGTTGTGGTTTATTGGAATATGTTTACGTATTGTTAGCCAACTAGAGGCTCTGTGTTGAGATGGGTGACATAAATCACTTAAGGAAAAAAAGGAAACAGAACAATGGGATAATCTCTTTCTTTTTTAAAGGCTGCCATGGAATATTTACCGAATCATCTTGAGAAATACTTCACTTTGGAAACAAACAGCCACTCAGGAATAGAAATTCAATGCATTCAAAAAGCTATTTTTTTGTCATTTTTGTCCATTCTATTCCTCAAATAGGGACACTTAACCACAATATATTGAAATGTCTTTTAATTATGTGAATTTGCAAAAAGAGAGAAAAGAAATAGAGATTGCTGTGGAATTGTAAACGGTTCATCTTTAGAAATTGCATCTCTCCTTAAGCCCATGTCATACTGCACCAATGGATGCAAAGAGGATGTAACACAGACAAAAAAGCTTGCCATCCGTTGGTTAACGCGATGCACTCACTGCCTCCGTTTTGCTTCCTCTCTATCCATCCAGCATCTGTCTATTGACGTTTCATCCGCTCAAAAAGTTTTGAGCTGCCCAAAACTTTTGCGCGGAAAAAGTATCCAATTCGTCCGTTCTGCATCCGTTACGCATCCGCTATATCCGCTAGGCATCCGCTGCGCATCCGCGCAACTCGCATCCACCCGGACGCAGGGAGGAAGCGGAACAGACGCGGAACGGATGCAGAACGGATGCCTAGCGGATGCAGCATGGAAAGAAAGCGTTTAAAACGGAAAAAACGTTCGCAGAGGGGATATTAAGGATGTCTGCAGGATGCCTAGAGGATGCCTAGAGGATGCAAAGGGACACCTATACTGCCTATAAAAAGGGGGAGCAACACATCTGGATCTCACTTTCAGAACAGCCCTGTGGTGCGGACCTCTGCAGCCTTCATCTGACGCTTCCTCTTCCACAGCATCCAGTCATGTCAACCGTGGATCGTAACACAGTCCTTTTGGCAGCCACCATCCTTCTGCAACAGTGCGAAGCCATCTACAGACTCTGTGAACTCTACTACGGGAAGAAAAAGGGGCGGCCAAGAAGCGTCTGGGTCTGAAGATGGATCGGGAGAAGAGCAGAGTACAGACTGTACAACAACCTGATGGTGGAGCTCAGGAGCGAAGACACTCGTGCATTCCAGAACTTCATGAGGATGCCTCCAGCCATGTTTGACGAACTTGTGCAGCGCCTGACACCCAGGTTGACCAAGACAAACACCAACTTCCGGCCCAGCCTGGACCCTGGGCTCAAGGTGGCACTCACTCTGCGCCACCTGGCCTCAGGGACCACCTACAGGAGCATGCAATACGGCTGGAGGGTGCCACACAACACCATCAGCATTGTGGTCAGAGAAGTGGTGCAGGCCATCATCGAAGAATACAAGGAGGAGCTCCTCCAGTGCCCCTCCACTGAAGAAGGATGGAAGAAAGTTGCAGAGCAGTGGTATCAGAGGTGGAACTTCCCACACACCGTTGGAGCCATCGATGGCAAGCACGTGGCCTGCAAAGCGCCAGCCAAGTCGGGGTCCACTTATTTCAACTACAAGGGCTTCTTCAGCATCATCCTCTTCGCCATGGTCGATGCTGACTACAAGTTCATGTACATCGATGCTTCAGGCAGCGGCTCATCTTCACATGCCCAGGTATGCAACGCCAGTAACCTCAAGGAGGAGCTGGAATGCAACCTCATCATGGGCTTCCCAGATCCAGACCCCCTGCCCAATGACACGCAAGATGTGCCCTACTTCATCGTGGGAGATGACGCCTTCTCCCTCACAACCTACCTCATGAAGCCCTACACCTCCAAATACCTCACCCGTGAAGAGAGGATCTTCAACTACAGGCTGTCCAGGGCAAGGCGGGTGGTGGAGAACACCTTTGGCATCCTGGCCAACAGGTTCCAGGTACTTCTCACCACCATGCAGCATCGCCCAGAGACCGTGAGGAGGATCATGGAAGTTTGCTGCATCCTGCACAATCTCATGCACACCCGCTACCCAGTCTTGCAGAAAAGGCTCGTGGACCTCCAGCAAGGCAATGGGGACATGGAGCCTGGGGAATGGAGGCAAGGGCGAAACCTGACAGACACTGAGGATGTGCAAGGCCCCAACAGAGCCTCACGTGAAGGGAAGAAGCAGCACAACCTCCTGAAACACTGGTGCAACTCCCCAGCTGGAGCAGTGGAGTGGCAAGACAGGATGATAGATGCTTAATGGATGCTTCCTTCAGCCTGTCTCATCACACTGATGATTGGGCCATGTATGTTGGGTGGGCCTACAATGAACAGGGCATTTAATAAAGAGTTGTGTTTATGTTCAAATGTGTGGATCAATGCTTACATTGTTATTGATAATAAAGGGCCAAAGGTGTGGCACCTGGGAGGGTGGACCATACAGTCCCACTATGCTTGCACTGGAGGTTTATCTATCCCACAGCTATTACCCATCCCAAAGGTATCCCTGCCCATCCCACTGCTATCTCAACCCATCCCACTGCTATCTTAACCCATCCCACTGCTATCTTAACCCATCCCACAAGTATGCAAAGGCTTAAACCATTTCTAAAAGTTTCCACCAAGACTTTATTAAAAAAAAGAAATGAAGCAAGTGTGTGAATCAAAAATAGACTTTATTAACAACAAGCTATAAAACAAAAATGAGTCTCTGGCACTCCTCTTGGTCGCTCAGTCTCAGGGGTGAAGGGTCCAGGTGCTGTGGAGGTGGCTGGTGCTGGAGTGCTTGTCATCAGCTCCTCCAGAAGCAGAAGCCCCAGCCCCAGAAGAGCGAGTCCGTGCTGCAGAAGCCCCAGCAGAACCAGAGTGAGGGCCAGGGGGCGGGATGGTAGCCCTGTCCCTCTTGCAAGGGCTGGCAGCAGATGGCTGAGGCTTGCTGTGCTTCCGCATGGTTGTGGGGTTGCTGGCTGGCAGGGAGGCTGGCAGGAACCAAGGCTGGCAGGAAGGCTGGCAGGGAGGCAGGCACCAAGGCTGGCAGGAAGGCTGGCAGGGAGGCAGGCACCAAGGCT
>BLBF01000032.1:26627342-26643545 GCA_015471245.1 Laticauda colubrina
CTGGCAGGAAGGCTGGCAGGGAGGCAGGCACCAAGGCTGGCAGGAAGACTGGCAGGGAGGCAGGCACCAAGGCTGGCAGGCAGGCATAAACCAAGGCTGGCAGGCAGGCAGGCAGCAAGACTGACAGGCAGGCAGACAGCAAGGCTGGCAGGGAGGCTGGCAGCAAGGCTGGCAGCAAGGCAGGCAGGCAGACAGCAAGGCTGGCAGGGAGGCTGGCAGCAAGGCTGGCAGCAAGGCCTGCAGTCAGACATGCAGGCAGGACAGGCAAGGCAGTCGATGTGTCTGGAAGCAGGTCTTTCCTCTGAATGGCGACCTGCTTCCGAGCTGCTTCCGTTATATCCGCGGGGCTGACGCAATGTATCCTCCCCGCATGCGCAATTAACGCTGTGCATCCGCTAGGCTTCCGCTGTGCATCCGCTAGGCTTCTGCTCCCATCCTCTGGGCTTCCATTCCGCATCCACTTTCCATCCGCCCTGCGTCCTCCCCCTGTCCGTGTTGTCCGCTCCAGTTATGCAAATTTTTGCCCCTTTTGAGAGCGGATAACAAAGGATGGAACATTTTGCTCGTCCGTTGTGTCTGTTTTGCATCCGTTGGGCAGTGTGACAGGGCCTTTAGCAACATTCCCCCCTCCCCGGGTTATATTCTAAACATAAAACTTTTCAGGACATGCCCTTTGCTTTTTTGTATCAATAGCACAAATAAACAGGAGAGAGTATGAAGAATATTTTGATTAGGTACATGCTACATGTTTAGTAATATAGCTTAGCCAATTTTAAAGCTGATGCTTTCTTTCTTCTCCACTTCTCCATATGTTAACTAGCTTCTATTTTATTTCTACACCCATGAACAATTCAACAATGCCTTCACTTTGAACAACATTCTCATAATTTACTTTCTTCAGAAATTTCCACCCTCATCTATCCTCCTCCAAATTCTGTTGCATGAAAAAAGTCACACTCACTTTCTTCCTCTAGCAGGAATGAAATCAAATGTCAAGGAATCTACTGTATGATTGTTTCAAAATCCAGAGATCTCGAGAAGTTAGTTGAAGTTGTCAAGTTCTTGGTCTCCCTGTGTGTGTGTGTGTGTGTGTGTGTGTATGTGTGTGTTTTACACAAGCATGTAAGCCACATTGAGCCACAATCTAGTAACCAGTTTTATTTTTAGAACTCTTTATTAGTTCAGCATTATTCTAATTTTCTTTTGCAACTTCTAACGTTGGCTTGGGATGGTAACCTTTTCCATAGGGCATGAATCTAGCCAAGGACATTCGTGACCGAGAGCGTGGTGGCCGAGCACAGGTGGCTATAGTGGATGGTGAAAATGAAGATGCATCTCCCGCACTCATGAAAATCATGTTCTATATGCTTGGAGAGAAGAGAAACATCCAACCAGCCATTCCAGATGCTGTAGTGGACCAGAAACTGAAATCCTCTCTAAAGCTGTACCAGTGAGTATTACTAGCAGGTTATTCTGGGAGCCAGAGGTAGGCAAAGATGTTGTGTGGATGCTATAATTGCAAGAAAGAAGGACAAATCTTTAGGTGCAAATGGGAATTATAATTTCCTCAGTATTCAAGAAAATAAAGGTTCACTATAAAGCATTTTTACCCTTATTCTGCAGTGACATTGCATTAACCAAATAACTCTCTACTGAATAGGGGCTGTACTTAATGCTTTTAGAAAGATGAGGGCAGAAACATGGTAAGCAGGACAATAATACAAAAATGTCATACGATACATGTGGGTGAATCTACTATTTTGTTCTCTTGCACGTCTACCAAATACAACATTAGAGGATATTTACATAAATAAAATGTGATTTTAAACTTTTATGTTCCTACCTCCAAGTGGCACCTCCAGGCCGCACTGCTGTTTGTGGGCAAGTGTAATTGGAGAGAAGTCTGGAGGCCACATGAACAGGATTTGTGGGGTGGGCAATCCTGATTCATCTCTTCATACAACCATGGAACTTCAAGTGATTTCAGGATAGTTACTCTAACAACCTGAGATCCCACCTTTGTTATTTGGTAATACTAGTGTTGCCAAATGTTTCTTAATTTCAGTTCGTAAAAACTAGCCATATAAAATGGGTTAGTAACAGAAGGCATCTAACAGCCTTTTACGGCCTACAACCCTCCAGATGTATTAGTCTACAGCCCCCATCAACAACTGGTCAGGAAAGAGAAGACTTTGAGGAAGGCTGCAATAGAAATAACAGTCCTTAGATATTTGAAGGGAATATTAAGATTGGGAAAGAGGCCTTACAGGAGATTTCCCTTGCTTTCCAGTGTTTGGGGAGACACACTGCTATATTTGGGGACTGCAAGGACTTCCCTGCAACTGCAAGAATAAAACAAAACAAAAGCATTAAAAAAGAATCTTCCCCCTTTCCCTGCTCTTTACATCGATCCTTTTAAACCATAATATGAAAGATTAAAAGTAATATAAAAATCAGATTTTTGTGCAAGTGGGATACAGAAATCATGTGTCATATATCTGAGGAAAAAAAATATAAATCTGTGCATGAGATTCTCTAAATGATTAGGTCCCCTATGCTACATATTAGCCCAATCTTCATTTTTTGTTGTGGAGATCTTATGTTCTAAGCCAGAGTTCCCCAACCTTTCTGGCTTTGAGGATCGAGGAGGGGAAGGAGGAGGGGAGATGGGGATGGTTTTATACAAGTGGCTGGGAAGCAACCACACATGTGCATAGCTCCATTTGCATGAGTGGCGGCACGCATGCCTGCTACTCCCACAAATGCAGCTTGCAGACACACACACAAGCTTACCCGTTGCTCACACATGTGGGTATGTGCGCGCGCATGTGCTCATTGCTTCCACGCCCCAGTTCCAAATGACCCATGGCCTAGTAGTGGGCTACACCCTGGGGGTTGGGGAGCCTTGTGGTAAACAACCCCTTAAGATTTGTTCTGTGACAACACTCTGCTTTCTTCCAAGTGTCTCTGATGTAGAAGGGAATCTACTTGTGCAGGAAGTTGCCATCCAGCCCCTTACCCAAGACCTTCTGAAGCATGAGGTAAGAGATTTCCATTAGGTTGAACTTGCACATTTGTTGGTGGAGGGAAGAAGCAATGAAATACCTCAGTGCACAACTCTCATAAATGGACACCTTCTACTGCCACTTTAATCCCAGACTGAGAAGCAAAAGTACTGTCCAGACAGTTTAGAGTTAATGGGATAGTTAGTTAGGAATTGTGAACTGTCCCCTTAAGGGAATGCATCATGGAAAACGTGGTTAAGGTATCCTGGGAAATGTAGTTCATGTCATGTGGTCACATCTGTAATCCTGATTGATCACTAAATTGACCCTTGTTGGGTTGGGGGAGGCTCCCTCACTCTTGCCTGAACATCTATCCCATAGTCACAGAGGCAGGGGGTAGAGCCATGGTGGCAGCCCTACCCCTTGCCTCTGCGACTATGGGATAGAAAGATTAATATCATTTGCACTACGATTTCAACTATGCAAAGAATTGGACATTAGATGCATCTTGACATAACTGTGAGTCACCTTGAGGATACATAATATAATCCAATAAAAGAAATTTTGTATGGAAGAATTTGTAGAGTTATTCTTCCTGTTTTTATACTCAGCAAGTGAATCATAAGACAGAATAGTAAATGATATTAATCTTTCTATCCCATAGTCACAGAGGCAGGGGTAGAGCCAGAGTTTGACAATAATATCTGCCAGGAAAAAATATTCTGTTCACACAGCTGTCTCCTAATAAAACAATCTTAGGAGACACAGCTATGTCCAAATAAAATAACCTTAAAACAGGAACTTGTTTTTTCTCTTGTTAGGATTGCTACATCTTGGACCAAGGTGGTATTAAGATCTTTGTGTGGAAGGGCAAACACTCCAGCAAGGAAGAGAAGCAGCAGGCCCTGTCAAGGGCTTTGGTGAGTCAAGATGTGATTATCTGGATAAATGTCTTTGGGATGGAGGCAAAGTTGGAACCATAACACAAAAGTTTCAGGAATCTTGACCATCCTAGGAGAGGGTTTCCATATTTGTTCTAACTTTTAAAGAGATTCAATTCTTTTGACTTGATCGTCATCCATATTATTTTGAACCAACATATTGTTGTTAAAATCTGTCTTTATTCTTTGTGTCCTTTTTCATTTCATAGGATTGGGTAGATATCAATAAAACAAAACAGTTTCAAAATATAAAATCATGTATAGAAAATCCAGCAATGAGAAAAAAACATTACTTTGACATTCCTGTTTAAAATCGCCACTTAATCATTTCTGTCAAAACTTTTACAGATTCTTTCTTTTCCTTAGGGTGTCCTTTCAGATCTTAGAATTAAGAAAAAGTTCTCACCAAACTGGCACACTCTCTCTTTCTGTTCTCTTTCGTTTCGGAGCTGTCCCAACTTCAGCAGCTTTAATGGCTGCCTCTTTGCTGCTGGCGAAAAGAGCTTCTCCTGGATCTACCAGGGACTTTGCGGTATCCCTGGGATCGATAGGATGCGCTCTTCACTTTCACCGTCTCTTCGGGATGGTTTAGATCCAATTGGACCGTCCAGGAGCAAAGATATCGGCAGCAGACTCAGACCTCCAACATGCCGTATCGTCGCAACGCCAGCTCCGCCCTTATATTTTGAAACTGGACTGGCTTTTTTTTTCATCTTTTTTTCTCTTTCTTGATTTTGTAACATTTTAGGCTAGAGACTCCCTTTTAGTTATTTCTTTTTAAAAATATCTTTTTTTTTATTAATTCTTATTATATTTTGCTTGGAAAAGGAGGGGGAAAGTGAAAGCAAAGAAACTTTGTAACACTGCCAACTAGAGGCTTGGAAATATTCTATTTCTCTTGTGACCAGACAAGACCTTTTCTTTTTAAGGGAGTAGCCTTTTTTTCTTTTTCTCTTTCTGCCTTTCTGGTATTTTTGTCTTTCCATCTACCTCCCATACTGGTTTTTTCTTTTTTTTTTAAATCTCCCTGGCCTTTTTTTTTTTCTCTTATGAAGCCTTTTATATTTGAGACCTCTTAACTGGATTAAGGTGTTGAAGAACCTGAAGAATTTTTCCTTTTTTTAAGCTTTTTATTCTTCACTTTTCTGTCTTTTTTAGGATTTAGAAAGTTAAGAAAACTTTTTCTCTTTTGTGTGTGTTTATGGTTTTTTCCATCATTTTTGAATTTTCACTGTTATCTAACCAATCGATTGGATTAAGGTATACAAGAACCTGAAGAAATTTTTTTTCTTTTTTTATTATTATTACTATTTGGCTTCTTTTTCCCTACTTTTATTTGGAATTGCAATTGATTATTTCACAATTGGATTAAGGTCTAGAAGAATCTGAAGATTTTGAATTGTTTGAAATGAGTAGGAAATTAACAGCTCCCGGTTCTTCAGCTTCTACTTCCTCCTCTCCACCATCAGGAGGACAACGTTCAATACAGACAATGTTAAGGCAAGAGAAAGAACAAGAAAAAGAAAAAGTGACCCTGCAGATGATTATGCAAGGAATTCAAAACATTCAAACAAGATCAGAGAATATTGAAAAGAGAACAGAGAACAAAGAACAGAGAACATTGAACAAAAAACAGGGAAAACCGATGAAAAAGTGGAGAACATCCAACAAATGATGATTAAGTATGATAAGAGACTTTTAAAAATTGAAGAAGATAAAGAGATAAGAAGATTGGAGACATTGATAACAGATTAACTGTGGTTGAACAAGATAAAAGTGATATGCTGAGATGGGAGATGGACAGATCAGATTTTTATCTTAGATTCCAAAACATAGAGGAAGAAAAAGAACAAAATGTAGCTGAGATAATGATAGAAATATTGGTTGAAGCTTTGGAAATATCTGAAGAGAAGATGATGGATGGAATAGATGAGGTCTATCGAGTTTTCACAAGATACGCAATGAGAAATAGCCTACCAAGAGAAGTTCACATCAGATTTACAAAGAAAACCATTAAAACACAAATACTGCAAGTGGCAAGAGAGAAAACATTGAAATATAAAGATAAGGAGATTGTGGTTTTGAAACAAGTACCCAGAAGAGTGAGAAAGAGGAGAAGAGGATACCGATTTTTGGCTAAATTGCTATTTAAGAAAGAGATCAATTATAGATGGCTGATTCCAGAAGGTTTAATGTTCACATGGCAAGAACAAAGATACAGAATTGACTTAATTGAGAAAGCTGAATCATTTTACACAGAATTTTTCAGAGGGAAAGAGGAAGAGGCGGAAAAAGAAATTTCACTAATTGAATTCCAAGAGGACTGCCAAATGACTCCTGAAAAAGAGGAAGGTGCAGTCGGTGGAAAGGAGGAAGTCAAAGAACAACGTGAACTAAGATCCACAAGAACTGCCAAACCTAATTATAAAATATAACCATGGAAGAGAAAAAATTATATTAATTACAATTAATATAAATGGACTTAATTCAGCCATTAAAAGAAGGAAAACTTTCCATAAATTAGAGAAATTAAAATTTGATATAATCTGCCTACAAGAAGTACATATTAAAAAGCAATATGAACAATTGTTGATAGAGCCAAAATTAGAGAAAATATTTACCTCCTTGAAACAAAGCAAGAAAAGAGGAGTGGTTTTATACATAAAAAAAACGATTCCAGGGAAATTGATTTATACTGATGATGACGGAAGAATACTAATGGTGGAAATAATGGATAATAATACAAAAACATTCCTGATTGCAATCTATGCCCCGAATGACAAACAAGAAGAATTTTATAAAAAATTACATATGAAAATAATTGAACTGGACTATGCTAATATAGTTATGATGAGAAATTTTAATGGAATTGTAGACAACAAACTGGACTATAAAGCACAGAAAACAATAAAGCAAAACAGAAAGACTCTCCCTAAATCTTTCTTTAAAATAGTAGATGAAATAAATTTAAAAGATACATGGAGAGAAAGAAATGCTAAAACTAAACAATACACTTTCTACTCAAATAGACATTTATCATGGTCCAGAATAGATACGATATGGATGTCAACAGAATTGTTAACTAATATTCAAGAAATAAAAATTGAAACAAGTACTTGGGCAGATCATAATCCACTGACAATTAAATGGAAAGGACAAAGAAGAAGATCTAGATGGACGTTAAATAATACTATTTTAAAGGAAAAAGACTTCACACAGTGGATGGGGAAAGAATTGGCTTTTTTTTTTAAGAGAAAACAAAAAAAGAAGATACATCAATTCAGAATGTATGGGATACAATGAAGGCATATACCAGAGGCTTGGTAATAGACTATGCAAGGAAAAGAAATACTATGAAAAGCTTAGCCTCTAAGACATTAGAGGATGAATATAAAGGACTTGAAAAAGAGCTACAGAAAATGCCACAGAAAAAGGACATCAAGTTAAAAATGGATATAATTAAACATAAAATAGGTTTAATAGAAAAAGAATAGCACAGAAAATTAGAGGTGCTAAACAGAACTACTTTGAAGACGCAAATAAACCAGGTAGAATGGTTAGCATATAAATTGAGAAAGGAGAAAGAATCCAGGAAAATATTGTAATTAACAGATGATCAAGGCCAAATTTGCTATGGTAGTAAAGAGAAGAAGGAAATCATCCGAGACTATTATGGGAAACTATATACACAAGAGAATATTGATGAGGAAAGAGTTAAACAGTACCTACAGAATGCTAAGTTACCCCAGATACCTAAAGAGATTGAAACAATATTAGAAAGCAATATAACGATGATGGAGTTAACTAAAACATTCAAGAAGCAAAATAATGGAAAGGCACCAGGCCCAGATGGAATTCCGGCAGAATTTTACAAAACATAACAAGAATAATTGAATCTTCCATTGTTAAGAGTTTTGAATGAAGTTATGTTAAAGAAGAGGATACCTAAATCATGGTCAGAAGCTTATATTACACTTATTCCAAAAGAAGAGGCCAATCCATTACAAATCAAGAACTACAGACCTATTTCCCTTCTAAACGCAGATTATAAAATTTTTGCTTCAATATTGGCAGAAAGACTTAAAAAATACTTAAATAATTTTATCCATCCTGATCAAAATGGATTTCTGCCAAAGAGACAAATTAAAGACAATATGAGAATAATTTTGGACACTTTGGAATACGAGGCACATCCTGAAAAATGAATGGCTTTGATATTTCTAGATGCACAGAAGGCATTTGATAATGTGAATTGGCGATTCATGTTATTACTGCTGGAACAGATGGGCTTTACTAGAAAATTTATTCAAGCAATAGAAGCTATATATCATGAGCAAACGGCAAAGGTAATGATAGAGGGAGAACTGACAGACTCTATTGATATAAGAAAAGGAACAAGACAAGGGTGCCCACTGTCATCTTTATTGTTTGTGTTAACTTTGGAAGTGCTAAATAGAAATATTAGAGATGAAAAGAATATAAAAGGGATGAAAATTAAAAAGGAAGAATTTAAGTTGCAAGCATTTGCAGATGACCTGGTTTTTATCTTAGAAGACCCACTAGAAACAGCATTAAAATTGATAGAAAAGATAGAGACATATGGTAAGGTGGCTGGTTTGAAAATAAATAAATAAAAGACAAAGATCTTGACAAACAACATGCTATCAAGACAAAAAGAAGAACTGGCAGACTTATTGAAAATTCAGTTCATGAACAAGATCAAGTACTTGGGGATATACTTGACAGCAAGATGCAGTACATTAAAAGGGAATAATTATGTTAAACTCAAACAGCAGATAGCACTAGATTTGGCGAAATGGGAAAATTTACAACTATCATTAATAGGGAGAATATCAACAATCAAGATGAATATATTACCCAGAATTTTATATTTGTTTCAAACAATTCCAATTAGGCTTAGAAAAAATTACTTTGAAGATTTAAATGAAATTGTGTTGAAATATATATGGCAAGGTAAGAAAGCAAGAATAAAGTTAAAACTTTTGCAAGATGCTAGAATAAGAGGAGGATTTGGTTTGCCTAATTGGGAGTTGTATTACCAAGCTACAAATTTGATGTGGGTTAAGGAATGGATAACATTGATACGAGATTGTTGAAATTAGAAGGACATGATCTGTTGTTGGGGTGGCATGCTTTTTTATGATACAAAATACAGGGGTATTTTGTATTTTATGATACAAAATACAGGGGTATTTGAGAAGACATTATATACGGGAGTCTCTGTGGTTAAACTGGGAGAAGATTAAAAGACAATGTTATTTGAAAATTCCAGTCTGGCTAGGCTTTTTCTTATCCGATAATATATAAAAAGGAACAAACAGTTAGATATGGTGAAATATTGAATGAAAAGGGTGAACTTAAATCTATACAAAAACTAGAGGAACAAGGTATAAAGATGAATTGGTTTTCATATGCGCAAATACATTCAAGGTATGATAAAAATTCCAAAACTGAAGGTTTCTATGATAAATTGACTGACTTAGATAAGTTTTTGACAGGTATTGATGAAAAGGTAATTAAAAAATTGTATGCATATTTATTAGAAATTAAAATCGAAGAAGAACAAGTTAAAGAAACTATGATTGCTTGGGGGAAGAATTTTGGATATGGGATTAACCTAGAGAAATGGCAAAAATTGTGGTCTCAAAATTATAAAATGACAATGTCAACAGCATATAAAGAAAATTTGTATAAGATGTTTTACAGGTGGCATTTTCCCCTGACAAGAATAGCAAGAATGTTCAAGAATAAATCCGAAAAATGTTGGAAATGTCATTAGATACCTGGCTCATATTACCATATGTGGTGGACTTGTGCGCATGCTAAAAATTATTGGACTAAAATCCACACGTGGTTGGAAAAAATGACAAAAAAACATATAGGTTTACAACCAGATATGTTTTTATTGGGAATTTTACTTGAAATATATCGTAAAGACTTGAAATACCTGATTGTAAATGTATTAACAGCGGCTAGGATTGTATTTGCTAAAAACTGGAAAAATGAGAAAATACCAAACAGGAGGAAATCATTAAGAAAATATTGGAATGTGTTGAAATGAGTAGATTAACATTTGAAATTAGACAATAAGATGATAAACAATTTTATAAAATTTGGGATCTAATCTATCAATGGTTAGACAATAAAATATAGTAACGAAATATGTAGACTTTTAGAAAATACTAAATATATAAAGATGTATTCTTTCCTTATTATATCTACAAAATGATTTTAGGATAGATTTGGGATGATAATATGAACTGTCACAAAACAAATTAAGTAAAATATGATTATTTCCTAAAGCACGAATGAACAAAAGTATAGTCAAATGATTGATTAATAATGATACTAATGTATTTAATATTGGATTGAAAATACGAGATCATATACAATGTTATTGTAATTGAAGACTACGAAATGGAAACACAAAACAATTTGTAAACCAACCAGCACACTTTATGTACATATATGGAAGATGGCCTGATGTTTTTATGTTTTGTTCATTTATGTTTGTTTTAAAAACCAATAAAAATTTTAAAAAAATTAAATAAAACAAAACAAGAAAATATATCATATGCAGTGAAAACTTCCTCTGTTCCTAATTGTAGGAATTTTTACAAGAATATTCTTGGTTTGGACAGTAAATTCCAGGAAATATTAACTCAGATTCCTCAAAGAATACAAAATGCCTGGCTATGAAATGTTAAGAATAACTACTAATGCTTACTAGAATTAATTGGAGACACTTTTATGACACAAAGAAAAATACCATTATGAGGAAGAAAAATTATGTCTAGATAAAAAGATAATCTTGAGGCCCCTCCAAATGAATATAAAAAACCCATAAATATTAAAATAGTTGCCTTTTTAAAAAGAAAACAATCCATGGTTTATTTTACTTTCTTTTTTTTTTTTTTTTTAAGAATTTTATTAATTTTCTACAAACAGACATAACATACAAAACATTAAAAACATCTACTCTCATATATACTTCCGGTGTGTCGGTTGGTTCATCAGTTTTGTGCATACATTTTATACTCTCAATTACAGTTATATTACATAACCACTCATATTGTCAATCCATATCCTAATATTACCAAAAATAATTAAAATAAAGTCTTTTTCTGACTATACTTTTAATCATTCATGCTTTGTGAGATAACAATACTTCAAACAGTTTATTCTATAACAGATCATATAGTCATAACAAATCAATCCTAAAAACTCTTCATAGATATAATACTAATGTTCTATTATTGTATTTTATCATCTAACCATTGATAAAAAAGATCCCAAATTTCATAAAATTGTTTATCTTCTTGCTCTCTAATTTCAAATGTCAATCTACTCATCTCAGCACATTCCAATATTTTCTTAATAATTTCTTCCTGTGATGGTATTTTCTCATTCTTCCAATTTTTAGCAAATACAATCCTAGCCGCTGTTAATACATTTACAGTCAAATATTTCAAGTCTTTATTATATATATCAGGTAAGATTCCCAATAAAAAGATCTCTGGTTTCAAGTCTATGTGTTTCTTTGTCATTTTTTCCAACCACATGTGAATTTTAGTCCAATATTTTCTGGCATCCTCACAAGTCCACCACATATGGTAATATGAGCCAGGTATCTGATGACATTTCCAACATTTTTCAGATTTGTTCTTGAACATTCTTGCTATTCTTGTCGGGGGGAAGTGCCACCTGTAAAACATCTTATACAAGTTTTCTTTATATGCTATTGACATTGTCATTTTATAATTTTGAGACCACAATTTTTGCCATTGCTCTAAATCAATCCCATATCCAAAATTCTTCCCCCAAGCAATCATAGTTTCTTTAACTTGTTCTTCCTCTAGCTTAATTCCCAATAAATAACCATGTAATTTTTTAATCACTTTCTCATCAGTACCCATCAATATCTTATCTAAATCAGTCTGTTTGTCATAAAATCCTTCCATTTTAAAATCTTCAACATATCTTGAGTGTATTTGCGCATATGAAAACCAATTCATCCTTATACCTTGTTCCTCTAAGTTTTGGATCGATTTAAGTCCACCCTTTTCATCCAACAGTTCCCCATATCTAACTGTTTGTTCCTTTTTATAAATCATAGGATAGGAAAATGCTTCAATAGTCGATAACCAAACTGGAATTTTCAGGTAACATTGTTTTTTTATCTTCTCCCAATTTAACCACAAAGACTCCCGTATATAATGTCTTCTGAAATACCCCTGTGTTTTAGTTCCCTTGTACCATAAAAAAGCATGCCAGCCCAACAGTAAGTCATGTCCTTCTAATGTCAACAATCTATGCTTTCTTAATGTTATCCATTCTTTGATCCACATCAAACTTGCAGCTTGATAATACAGTTCCCAATTAGGCAGGCCAAAACCTCCTCTAATTCTAGCATCTTGCAAAAGCTTTAACTTTATTCTCGCTCTTTTACCTTGCCATATAAACTTCAACATGATTTTATTTAAATCTTCAAAGTAGTCTTTTCCAAGTCTAATTGGTATTGTTTGAAAGAGAAATAAAATTCTAGGTAAAATATTCATCTTAATTGTTGAAATTCTCCCTATTAATGACAGTTGTAAATTTTCCCATTTCTTCAAATCTGTAATTATCTGTTGTTTGAGTTTAATATAATTATTCTCTTTTAATGTGCTACATCTTGCTGTCAAATATATCCCCAGATACTTAACCTTATTTGTAACTTGGATTTTCAAAAGATCTGTCAATTCTTCTCTTTGTCTCAATAACATGTTTTTTGTCAAGATCTTTGTTTTATCTTTATTTATTTTCAAGCCAGCCATCTCACCATATGTCTTTATCTTTTCCAATAATTTTGGAGCGGTTTCTAACGGGTCTTCCAGAATAAAAGCTAAATCGTCAGCAAAAGCTTGTAGTTTAAATTCTTCCTTTTTAATTTTCATTCCTTTTATACTTTTGTCATCTCTAATATTTCTATTCAACACTTCCAAAGTCAATACGAATAACAAAGGAGATAGGGGACATCCTTGTCTTGTGCCTCTTCTTATATTAATAAGATCTGTAAACTCTCCCTCCACCATTACCTTTGCTGTCTGTTTATTATATATGGTTTCTATTGCTTGAATAAATTTTCTGGCAAAACCCATCTGTTCCAATAGTAATAACATAAATCTCCAGTTCACGTTGTCAAATGCTTTTTGAGCATCTAGGAATATCAAAGCCATTTGTTTCTCAGGATGAGCCTCATAATATTCCAAAGTATCCAAAATTACTCTCATATTGTCTCTAATTTGTCTCTTTGGCAGAAATCCATTTTGATCTGGATGGATAAAATTATTTAAATATTTTTTCAGTCTTTCTGCTAAAATTGAAGCAAAGATTTTATAATCTGCATTCAATAAGGAAATAGGTCTATAATTCTTAATTTGCAACGGGTCAGCCTCTTCTTTTAAAATAAGTGTAATATAAGCCTCTGACCATGTTTTGGGTGTCATCTTCTTTAACATAACTTCATTCATAACTTCTAACAATGGGATGTTCAATGATTCTTGAAATTTTTTATAGAATTCTGCCGGAAGCCCATCTGGACCTGGTGCTTTCCCATTATTTTGTCTCTTAAATGCTTCATTTAATTCCATCATTGTTATATTGCTTTCTAACATTTCTTCAGTCTCTTTAGGTATCTTCGGTAAGTTAACATTCTGTAAATACTGTTTAATTTTTTCCTCATCAATATTCTCTTGTTTATATAGTTGTCCATAGAAATCTCGAATAATTTCCTTTTTCTCCTTATTACCACAACAAACTTGACCTTGATCATCTATTAGTTTCAATATTTTTCTTGATTCCTTCTCCTTTCTCAGTTTATATGCTAGCCATCTACCTGGTTTATTTGCGTCTTCAAAATAATTCTGTTTAGAATTTCTAATTTTCTGTGCCAGTTCTTCTTTCTCTATTAATTCCATTTTATGCTTAATTACATCCAGTTTCAATTTAATATCTTTTTTCTGTGGCATTTTCTGTAGTTCTTTTTCAAGTCTTTTATATTCATCTTCCAGGATCTTGGAGGTTTGTCTTTTCCTAATATTCTTTTTTCTTGTATAATCTATTATCAAACCTCTAGCATATGCCTTCATTGTATCCCAAACATTCTGTATTGAAGTATCTTCTTTTTTGTTTTCTTTAAAGAAAAAAACCAATTCCTTCTCCATCCATTGTATAAAGTCTTTCTCCTTTAAAATAGTATTGTTTAATGTCCATCTCTATCTTTTTTTTTGTCCCTTCCATTTAATTGTCATTGGACTATGGTCTGCCCAAGTACTCATTTCAATACTTGTTTCTTGAATAATGGATATTAATTCTGTTGAGATCCAAATCATATCTAATCTGGACCATGATAAATGTCTATTAGAGTAAAAAGTATATTGTTTAGCTTTAACGTTTCTTTCCCTCCAAATATCTTTTAAAGTTAATTCATCTGTCATTTTAAAAAAAGATTTAGGGAGAACCTTTCTATTTTGTTTTGTTGTTGTTGTTATATAGTCCAATTTATTGTCCACAATTCCATTAAAGTCTCCCATCATAATTATGTTAACATAGTCCAATCTAATTATTTCCATATGTAGTTTTTTATAAAACTCTTCTTGTTTATCATTCGGGGCATAAATTGCAATCAAGAGTATTTTTTTATTATTGTCCATTATTTCCACCATTAATACTCTTCCATCTTCATCCGTGTAAATCAGTTTTGCTGGGATATCCTCTTTAATGTAGAGAACCACTCCCCTTTTCTTACATTGAATCAAAGAAGTAAATATTTTCCCTAATTTTGGCTGTACTAACAATTGCTCATGTTGTTTTTTAATATGAACTTCTTGTAAGCAAATTATATCAAATTTTAATTTCTCTAATTTATGAAAGGTTTTCCTTCTTTTAACAGCTGAGTTAAGTCCATTTATATTCATTGTAATCAGTTTTTTTTCTTCCATGATTATGCTTTATATTTAGGTCTAACAACTCTCGTAGTTCTCACTTCACATTGTTCTTTACTGTCTACCTGTCCACCTACAACTCCTTTCTCTTTTTCAATCTCCAGTTGTTCCTCCTGAAACTCAATTAATGAGACCTCTTTCTCTGCCTCCTCTTTTCTTCTTCCAAAAAATTCTGCGTAGAAAAGTTCTGCTTTTTCAATCGAGTCAATTCTATGTCTCTGTTCTTGCCACGTAAAGATTAGTCCTTCTGGTATCAGCCATCTATAGTTCACTTCATTTTCTAATAGTATTTTGGTCAGAAATCGGTATTCTCTTCTCATCTCTCTCACTCTTCTAGGTATTTGTTTTAAAACCACAATCTCTTTACCTTTATATTTCAATGTTTTCTCTCTTACCACTTGCAATATCTGTGTTTTGATGGATTTTTTGGTAAATCTGATATGAACTTCCTTTGGTAGTTTATTTCTCATCGCATATCTTGTATAAACTCGATATATCTCATCTACTCCATCCATCATCTTTTCCTCTGTAATTTCCAGAAGGTCTGCCAGCATTTCTATCATTATCGCAGCCAAATTTTCTCCTTTTTCCTCTTCTATATTTTGGAATCTAAGATAAAATTCTGACCTTTCCATCTCCCACCTCAACATCCCATTTTTTTCTTGTTCTACCACTGTTAATCTAGTGTCAATATTTCCAATCTTCTCCTCTCTTTGTTTTCCTTCTTCCTCAATTTTTTGGAATCTCTCCTCATACTTCCCCATCATTTGTTTAATATTTTCATCAGATTTCTCTATTCTTTGATCCATAGCATCTATTTTTATCTTAATATCTTGAATTCCTTGCATAATCGTCTGTAAATTTACTTTTTCTTGTTCTTTATCTTGCTTCAACATTGTCTGAATTAAATGTTGTCCTTCAGATGGTGGGGAAGCAGAGGTAGAAACAGAAATGCCAAATGATTTTGGTTTCCTGCTCATTTTAATGCTTCCAAAGCTTCAGGTTCTCTTTAACTTTCAATCCAGCTAATATAGTAACCAAATATAGTCCAAAAAAAATAAAAATAAAAAATCCAATAGTAAAAAGCCCAAAACCAAAGAAAAAAAAAGGGGAAAAGGAAAAAGAAAGATCTTCAGGTTCTTCTAGACCCTAGTCCAATTGAAGTAATCCACCATAAAAAGAAAAAAAAATAGAAGAAGATAATAATAATAATAATAATAATAATAATAATAATAATAATAATAATAATAA